>CM074449.1:97500-137500 GCA_037101425.1 Elopichthys bambusa
CCCCCCACTAAAACAGCCAGCGGTAGGGTGACCACCTGGCTACTGATCTGTTACAGGACAGTAGATGTGATTTTGCGGGACAATGCCGGACACGTGTAAAACAGATAAATTTACAACTACTAAGCTAAGTAATACTGATTTACATTTGTTGGCAAACTATGCGCCGATTAATGTTTATGGCGGTGGGTGCCCACACTATAATGTTGCGCTTCTGGCAACATTAAATCCTGGAGAGAAGACAATTCTTGATTCATGGCTAAACATGTGCGCACGCGTCCAGTTTTGTGCGAGAAGGAAATCCGGCTGTGAGCGGAGAGAGATTTCTGCTCGCGCATTTGATGCGCTCTCGACATTTTTCATCATAATAACACCATAGAACCTGCAGAAGAAAGTCATGTCTCAAAGTCGCAATCATTTTTTTATTGGTTAAAACGAATGGAGAATATCTAATGTTTTTCTGTAGGTGCTCGACCATTTGTGGGTGGCGCTCCAGCATCCACGGGATCGGCGCGTGTTCGTTGGAAATATTTAACATCAGGATGGATGATTACATGCTTTAAAACATCAGTTTGGGTAGTTTTGAGCAGCTCTTGAGGTTCTTATCCAGTATGTGAGATGAAATCCTTGCTGGTGTAGTTGTGTTTACTGACTTTGATGAGGCCCGCACTTAATTATTCCTTTGCGCTGTCCACTCAGCTGTCATCAGCGCATCTCTATGATTGCGTTGGTTGGTTATTTTCACAGCTAGAATATGACGGCTGCACAAATAGATTTTTAAATGCATGTCACAGTTTTTATTATATTTCTTACTGTGGTACTGTAATTTCAGGAATGTTTTTTTTTTAAATGAATTGCGGGAAGGTTCAACTTCAGTCTCTCTATCCACTGCAGTAATGTAAAAAACCCTCAGAGTTTAGCCCATGTGAGGTACATACCGTAGTCTTTCAGTAAGAATAGATTTACCGTAAATAAAAGGAACCTTTCTTCTTCTTTGCCATCTGTGTGCAATGAAGTCTCAAGCAGTTCAGACGATTCTACACGTTCACACAAACTCTGATTTCTACTGGGAAATCTGCAGTGCATGAACAGATGCAGACTGGGGGCAGAAAGCAGGATATCTGGTGATTTTTTAGATCAATAAGCAATTTACGTTGATCCAGAAAAGGTTTCCAGCACTTCAGGCCTGATTTATGAGGCGCCGCAGCCTGAACACACGCCGCGGGCTCCGGATTGACGCCGGATCGAATCAACATGCTCAACAAATGTTTCAACAATATAGACACAAAGCAAACAATATGAAAGATTTTTATGAGAAAAAAACAAAAAAACAATTACTAACCTTTTCAGTGTAAAGTTATACCACTGTCACAACTTCATTGCTATCAAAACTGATGAGTACAACATTACAGCTGAAATAATGCAGATTAGAGCTGGATGTTAGGCAAATGATCTGAACGTTATGAAAATCATTGGCTTCCTGTGTTTCTTTAAGAATGGAAACAGTTCTGTTTTCCCAACCCAAGTGAGACAGACACTAAAGGGGGACATATTATAAATCATGTTCACTCAGGTGCTTCACATGATCCGTATAAATTGTTTGCACCAGGGTTTTTCATTTTCATATTTCCCATGGAGTCACAGAGGAAAGTGTTTTTTCTACAAGATTGTCTCTGTCTCCAAACCAACTGACAGACGGCTTTCACTGACGTTTTCAACTCGAGGAATCGAAGCGGTTTTGTGTGGTTAACATCTTCTCAGGAGATTCAGCCATGCGGACGCAAAACACAATGGCTACTTACAGTGTGGTGCGTTTTCATGCCTTTCTTCACGAACCATTAAAACGCTCCCGAAAGCACACAGTCAATTTGCACAGCTTCAAGCAAGAGGCCGTCTGTAGAGAAGGAAAGGCCGGCGGCCGGACAGCGTTCATGCTTTTATTGGACTCGCTGCTGTGGGACTGGAGTCTCTCGCGCTCTCTGTACTGAAGGCAGGGTCAGGGTCACAGTACGCTACATTACAGCTGCTCTCCTTACATCTGTTTGATCATCTACATTGTGAACAGGGCGTCACGTCATGTGTTGATTCTCATACACAGCTGAATGAACTAAAGGAGACGAAACGAGTGAACAGTGAGACTAACTTTCATTAGTTCCTTTCAGCTGCTAAAGCGGTTCCTGACCAGGTGAAAACACTATTGCTGTGAAATTTATCAGATAAAATGGAATCATTCTTTTCCTTTTAAAGAATCTAATGAAGCAGATCTGTGGTCTATTTTCAGCTCTACGACCTGAAGAGACTCTTGCGTTCAGACTCACATTTGCACTTCAAATGCAGGAGAAACTGAATTAATGCAAAATGAAGAAATAAAACAGCCACGAGATTCATCGGGTATTTCTGCCCTTCAGGAAACAGAATTCCCAGCAGTCTCTCCGATCCATTTGAAAATCTCTTTCTCTATTTGTCTGATGAAAGGAAATGAATGTATGTCGTCCCGAGGCCTTCGGAAGAAGAAAACATGATTATCAGAAAAGATATGAGAGAGGAATCACTTATCAAATGATGCACAATAATTCACGACACTGGAAGGCTTGATGTCAGTCACTGAATCCAAACAGACGCTGGTCTGAAAACAGAACAAAAACGCAGTAAGTGCCATGATAAAACCTTTATTTGCATGTGACCATGTTTTTAATACCATATCGAATGGACTACATCATTTCTTCTATTCTTTGCAGTATGTTGGTTCCATGTAAATTAGCTGCATGGCAATCACTGAGTAACAGGGTGTTTTTTGTGTTACCTCACCTGATGGAGGAAAGGTCTACACAGTCCCGTTTCTCTGAAGATATTGTGCAGAAACGAGGCTTGAAGCGAAAGAGCCCAGCGGCTCGTTACGTCTGACAGCTCTGTAACGAGCAGTGCTGCGGCTTTAAGACTCTGGAGCTCCTGCTGACAGACAGCAGGGCCTGATTGCGGAGCTGCACCGTGAGGCCAGCGGGCACTTGCTTTTCTTCTATAAAGACACAAGCTGACGTCTGGTCAGGGAGCAGCGCCGTGAGGCCTCTTATCTGTCAGACTGACAGCTTGTTTTGGGGTGGGGGGCTGACAACATGTCTCTATTACCCACAATGCCTTTTTTATTGCTGTTACACTCACCACCTCACAAGAACCCTTCCTCTGTCTCATTTTTATGTGTCATTTCCCCCAGCAGATGTGTGCAGATTTAATCAAACTCATCTTTAACATGATCAAGGACCAAAACCCCACAAAACACACAAACAGCTGCCGTGGATGCTTTGAACTTCATGCCAGAGAAAGTCAAGCATGTTTTCCCTTTTCCGGAGATGCTGCTGACGGACGTGTGTGGAAATAAAGCAGATGGTGGTGAAGCCAGAAACAAACACAAACACACTGCAGGTAAATACAGTGTCACTCCTCTTCTGTAAATCCATTCGGTAAGAAAAGTGCATGATATTCTAAGGTAGTCTCTCAACGGAAGCATTAGTATGTTAATGTACCTGGAACACTTTGCATGAACTTACATTAACAATGGACAGATGGGACTAAATACTTTTACAGAGAAGTCACGGGACACAGTTTATCACTCTCATCTCATCTCTCCGAACACTGAACACACTCCATGAGCCGCTAATTCCCAGAGCTGGAGAAACGGCAAGTGTCAAAGCTTCCACTGTGTGATTTACTGCAAAAGATCTGCGTCATACGCCGTAGAAAGATTGAGATGTAAATCAAGCAAACTCAACGTTAAATCTTGAGTATTATCAGACAGACAATTTTCTATTTTAAAAAGACTCTTATTAAGAGCAGGAACTATTGAATTGGTAACGATTTAATTCATCTGTGAGACTGTGGTTGAGCTTTATGCGCGTTTCATGCTGACTGTATGAGCTTCAAAGGTCAAACTCATTCAGGGAGCAGAAGAGAGACAAACCCCCGACACATACCGAGCGCAGATGCGCGTTTGAAATCCGTACGCTACAAAGACTCGGTTCACGTGGCGGTTCTGCCACCGAGCGGCACAGTCGATACGAACCCAGCAGGTCCGGCTGCTTTCATCTGCTCTGGACCCGCACACGCGGAAGGACAACAAACAGCAGACAAACAATTAAACAGATTTATTGAGGCTCATACAGCGAGGTCTGAGGTACAGAAAACAATTCAGGAATCATGTCAGCGCTGCTGGTGTCAGAGGTCAGAGGTGCTCAGAGAGAAAGCTGTAAAGTGTTTTCTGAGGTTTAGCTCTTGACGTTTCTTTAATCACACGCTCATAGTATTGCTGCAACATGCTGAACACTGATCCTGCACGACAGAGGAGAAACAATGACAAACGTCATGCACAAACGTCATGTGTAGCATCAGATGCACGTGTGACCTCAGGCGTGACTCACCTACGCTGGCGTGATTGCGTGTGATCAGTGTGTGAATGCGGTGGACGTCTGTGACCAGCTCCACATCCCCAAATGTGAAGTACGTCAAATCACGCTCCGCTTCTGCTGCCGCCATCATCTGCAGCACAGCTACACACACACACACACACACACACACACACATTAAGAAGACGACAGCCAATAGCAATAGGGCAAATATTAGCACAAACACTCTTCATCCCTCTTTCTCCTTCCATTATCAGTTTGAGGAATCTGTGTGAAGACCTACTCAAATGAGAAACTGCAAGGATCAATAGAGGAGACAGATGCTGCTCTTTAAGTAAATGAGAGAGTTTGTTTGTTCCCAATAACATGTGGCATTTTGGATGGTAACATATAACTTTTCATTTTAGGCTCTGCCGGTCGCATCCAACCTTTCAGACGTGTGTCTCCGCCGAATGCTCCGCAGCCCCAGTTACCCGTGGCCACGGCGGACAGATTCTCCATCTGGACTCCAGGACGAGCGAAACCGCAGTAGGCCTGATGGGACAGAGAGAGCCGGATCAGAGATCATACTGACTAACCCATCGCTGAACCTAACCCTTGACCTGTTGACCTGATTATAGCAGAACAGGAGCTGATTTATACAGTGAGCAGTAATATCTTCACTGTATTTATAAGGATGTGTATCATCATTTGTCCCTCATGTATCAGTGATATTGAGTGTCTCTGCAGCAGATTCACTCACCATTTAGACTTAATTGACGACTCTAACAGCTCTACAATCAATCATTAATGCTTATTTAGTCTGTTGTACAGAACAATACAAATATGAATACATCATTAATTAGGTTTGAAATTAAATGGCAATTAAAGTTTCCAGTAAAGTGAGTGATGCATCACCGAAGTGCAGATGATCAAAGCGCAACATCAAAGAGCAGAAACAGACGCCCTCCTGTTCATCCGCTCACATTAATAATGCAGGAACTAAACCAGAGTCTCCATCACACGATTACAGGATGATTTGGTGAGTTCAGCCCTATTCGAGAGTTATTCCGGCAGTGATTTGATCTTTTGTTGCATAGATGATGTGGAATATCTGATCAGTGATCTACTGTGTGATGTTTGTGACCTTGTTGAGTTCTCTCGTCATGTTTTCGGGGTGAAACTGCTGCAGGAAGTTTCTGTAATGCAGGGCGTCGATGGCGACGATCTCAGTGACCCTGCGCTGCCACTCGTCCCTGCAGACACAGACACATCAGCGTCTCTGAGAACAGAAACAAATGCCAGCAAACATTCACAGCACGAGGCGATGGGCGTCGGCTTCACCTCGGCGTCTGGTCGTCATGGTTACCATCCCATCTGTAGGTATCGGAGTATCCAGAGTATCTGCTGAACTGCTCTGTACCTGTTGATACAACATAGTAACACTCATACTTGAGCTGAATAACGACACTATTGTCTGCTTGAATACAGTTCCTGTAATACAGATTGATGAACTTTGACACTGTTGTTTTACTGTTTATTACTGTGAAGCTGCTTTGAAACTATCTGTATTGTATAAAGCGCTGTAGAAATAAATGTAACGACTGATTTTCACACATTTTCAGAATTGTAGTATGTCATTGGTAGTTGGATTTGCTGAAGAGGGAAACACACTGTGTCTCTCTGATGATGGCAGATGGAAAACCTGTCTGAAAACAGTCATCATAAAACACTGAACACTATAATGACGCTCTGAAACTCTGATCAACACACAAACACTCGTGTCAGTCAGATCATGTGACGGTGGCGCGGCCCTCCTCCGATCATTCGATCAGACCTAACATCATCTTCCGAGGCCACTGAGATTCTGCAAATCCAATCAGAGAGTCCTGGCAGCAGCACCGGGTCCGTCCCGCCATCGATCCGCCGTAAAGAGCCGAACCGCGAGCTTCTCCGCAGATAAGTTCATTGTCTTTATTGGAAAGGAAATGAGATAAACACATTCCTGCTGGGAAGAATTCCTGCTCATGTGACCTTCAGAAGAGGAGTCTGTCTTTGTTTGGTATAGCATCTGTATTTCTGTCTTTAGTAAACGATGCTGGAGTCTCTGACAGGCTGGACAGTTTAAAGGTCATTGGACGCATCTCATCTGTGCCGGGCTAAAATCAGCATCGGCCCCTCGAGAACATTATCATCTCAGGCTTAATGTCAGGCCTTTGTCTCAAACACCGACGTTTGTTCAGTGAAGGCCCTGCGACTGAAACCATTCAGATCAAATTCTGAAGATTCAGAGACCCAAAGCTGACTTTACAAACAACGAGCCATGGCTAACTGAACTGGTCTCCTTCACACACCCATATGTGACCTAGAAGTAAAACAGCAGCATTGATGTTTCAGCGAGTGGGACGTTCCTGCCATTTGTGTGTTTCCTGGCTGGAGATTCGTATCGGTGAGTCACTCTCATTTCCATATCTCACTAATGCCACCCTAACAGCAGACAGACGCTCCACAATCAAAGGCAATTCAATTAGCCAAAGCCACTTTGGCAAATTTCTGTACAGCAACAAGAAGATCCATTTTACTCATCGATGTCGAAGAGCCGAGCGGGGAATGTGATTTAGGGCATGGCTACAGAGAGAGAGAGAGAGAGAGAGATACGGAGGAGATGCAGGGGCCGGGACGCTTTAATAAAGGAGATGTCGTGGCCCTGTGCATTAGCTGAGCGACTCCAGTCGGCTCTTAGAGCCGTAATTAATTCTGCCGGACTGTAATAAAGTTAAGAGCTGTAAGTGGAGGCGGGGCCTGAAGGTGACTCCATGGAGACGAGATGACGGGCAGCCGAGCCAAGAATACTGATCAGAGGAAGAGGACAACAAGTCCTTTAGCTAGTCGCAGTCGACATGGAGGCCTGAAACAGGCCCGTTGCGTTTGTAATGTAATGAATTTGAACGTATCGTAATGCAACTGCTAAAGATAAACATTAGTGCAAACACTCGTCTTCTAGTGTCAGTTTCCTCCTTCAGGTACTGTACCGTCACAGAGGAGCAGCAGACTGAAGTCTTATTAGTTAAACTGTTGATGTGTTTGTAGATGGCTGAATCATCGGAGGTCACAGAGACGCAGGAACACAAACGAGCATCGCACTGCTAAACATTTCTGTACGTCCCTGAAATGTGTTTCTGGGTTTAGTCTGTTCATGTGTGTGTGTGTGTGTGTGTGTGTGTTGAAGGGGGGTTGATGAGGAGCCCAGATTTCACAGCAGGAGCAACACACACTCAAACACTCACACACACTCTCACACTCAAACACTCAAACACTCACACACACACTCACACTCAAACTCTCACACACTCTCACACACTCTCACACACTCTCACACACTCTCACACACTCACACTCAAACACTCACACACACTCTCACACACACACACTCACACACACAAACACAAACACTCACACACTCAAACACTCACACTCAAACACACTCAAACACACTCTCACACACTCTCACACACTCTCACACACACTCACACACACTCACACACACTCACACACACTCTCACACACACTCTCACACACACTCTCACACACACTCTCACACACACTCTCACACACACTCTCACACACACACTCTCACACACACTCTCACACACACACTCTCACACACACACTCTCACACACACACTCACACACACTCGTTTGTTTTTGTGAATTGTGGGGACAATTTAGGCGTGATGGTTTTTATACTGTACAAACCGTATTTTCTCTCCCCTACACTACCCCTAAACCTAACTCTGCCCATCACAGGAAACTGTGCACATTGTTACTTTCTTACAAAAACCCATTCAGTATGATGTATAAACCTTTTGAAAAATGGGCACATGGGTAATGTCCTCATAAGTCACCCTCTCCTTGTAATACCTGTCATACCCATGACATTATACACATCTGTGTCCTGATATGTCACAAAAACACACACACACACACACACACTGATGTCCTGCGGCTGTTATCACAGTAATCTGTGGACTGCAGGTGAATTGTGGGAATAAAATGAGATCTCATTTAATGATGCACCTGTGAAAAACCTCTTCTGTCCTGCGCAGTGATCCACTGTTTTCACTCAACAAATAAAGAGTTTACCACCAAATATCAACAAAGAAGCTAAATACAAGAAAATAATAATAGTTATGGATCATTCTAAGAAAATAATGTCATTTGTGTTCCCATGAAGTCAAAACGTCAATACATTATTTGATAGATTTAACTCCTAAATGTTTCATGCAAAAATTGTTTTGAATATCAGCCAATTTTCCTGCAATCATTCTTCACAGTTCCATTCCAACTGGTTATAAAACCAAACAACAGTAACCCTTTCAAACTACATGTAAATGAAAAATAAATAAAAAATCCTGATCATTGCTAACACAAATGTCAGAGGACACTGTCTACCTTTACGTGCACTTAAGAAATTAAGGATTTTTGCTGAAAGCAGCATTCTGGAACATCTGAATCCATTTAAGGGATTACGAGGAAACGCTTTAGTGCACCTGAGGAGAACGCGGCTCATGCGGTCATGAAAACACATCAGTGCCAATCTAACAGGTCGTTGAAGTGTGTCGATAAAGCTGCTCATTCACGTATACGGGTTCAAGATTACGCCAGAAAAGCGCAGTCAGTGACAGACAGCAATCAGAGAGACAGACGCGTGATTGAGAGTTCTGTCCTCGCGCTCAGCAGGTCTGAGGGTTCGAGTGCTGATTACAGTCTGAACACAAACCCCACAGGAGTCTCAGCGTGTTCTTGTGTGTTTGTTCTACCTGTGATGATCAGACACTCATTGTCCTCCAGCACTTCAGTGAAGAGGCGAGCGGCGATGAGCTCCGGGTTGATCAGGAAACGGATTTCCTCCTGAACCAGACCAGAACCAGTCACTCCTCCCCCAACGAACCTGTTGGCAAAGTCCACCTGCAGAAAACACACACACATATATAAAACAGTCTCACACACACAGGGTGATGCATTACTGTCACCATGACAACTTAAAGGGGGTGAAGGGGATGTAAAAATGAATCTGGTTTTAAGAGAATCTCAGTCAGTTTGAGAAGCTCAGAATCTCAGAAATAAGAATTATATATAAAAAGAAAAACTGCATTAAAATAATGAGAATATTTATTTTCTGGATTACAATAATAAGGTTAAAAGTGTTTAATTGTAATGAAAATCATGCAACAAATGTCTTTGTTTTCTTGCAAATATGGCCTATGACTTGGACGTGTTTTGGTCACCTGCAGCATGCCGTAGCCCTGCTCCTCTATGGTGCCATCACAGCTGATGTGAAGCTTGCTGAACTGCTTCTCTGAGCTGAAAACCACATCGAGAGCATTTACTGGCTTGTGGGAAATGAAACACTATCGAGTGTGTGAAGATGAACCTCACCTCGCCCACGAGGGCAGACGCTGCAGACACTGTCTGGTGTAAGTGATGAGACCGGTGGGCCCTCGGTGAACAAAACACAACAAACGGCATCAGTCGACCGATCCGTGAATGAATGAGAGTGTGTGACGCAAAGTCAAACTCACTGTGCCGCGTGATCCGTTCAAAGTAGCACAGAAGGGTTTTGAGTTTCTCCAGTTTCTTCGGGGACGGACCTTCAAATAACCTACAAAACACACAGAGCAGATCATATGGAAGGACGTGTCTAATATTTCATATTCATATCCACAATGACAGTCAAAGTCCCTGTGCGGAGCGTCTGGAGACACACAAACCTGCATGAACGGTTCATGTTAAACGTCTCTAACAAATATTTCATGTCAATGTATGTATTTATTTGGTTATTTATTAAGCAGCCGTGTCATATTCAGTCACTCGGCTAGTAGGGTTTCAGTAGAGATGTCATTAGTAATTTCCACTCTTTTCAAACATAATTTTTGGCACCTGTTGAAGTTGATGTCAGGATAGTTGCTGAAGTCCGTCCTGCGAGAGTTGCGTCGAGGGAATGTGCAGAAGAAGGCGTTCGCCAGAAGACTCGACACCTGCTCCTGCGACAGCGTGATGGAGTGACAGCGTTGCGTCCTCAGCAATGGGATCGGCTACGGACAGACAGGACAAAAGACAAATATGGGAACTCAAAGTGACTTTATAAACAAAGGGGCACAGCAATTCAAATGTACAGGTACAGTGAAACTGTACTTAAGTTGAGGTTTGTGTACTGTGATTGGACGCGACTCATTTGAGGAGTGGCTGAGTGAGCTAGTGAACATTATACATTGAGAGATTATAATTCGTCCGCAATGACAAGTTAGTATGGAAGCCTGTAATGGATTGCTTTATAATGCTGTCCTGATTAGATTTCCCGTATCAGGGATATTTATCTTTGGCTTTTCAGATTATACAGTCTTTAGGAACAGGAGGATGGAGCATAACAATGGAAATTAAATAAACACCAGTCCTAATAGGGCAGTACTTTTACTTCTGATACTCAAGTACAATAAGTGATGCATAGTTATTAATTATCAGCTTGAAGAAGATATAGTATCTCTTTATGAGCGTGTAGAGATGTAGATATGCTGCATTCAGCTCAGCTATAGAGGGAATGCCTGTGACGTCACTGTCGACCGACTGAGTGACAAAAAGACTGAGTGAATGCAGTGAAAAACACACAAAACATCCAAAACAGGACAGAGCTTTGCGATTGACTGTACAAATAGTTCTGACAAGAAATCTGAAGTATACATTTTACAGACTGCCGAAAGCTACAGAAAAGAGAAGCAAATGGATCGCTGCAATTCATAGAAACAACTGGACTCCAGTTTTAGGGCTGGATAATACACACACACATATATATATATATATAAAACATTGATATAGGTGATCACCCGGATTTAGACATATCTATATTGTATTTATATAAAGGCATTCACAGGCAAATTTGCTTTATGTACTTCCCCGGCATCGAAATCAGGCACATATAAATGTCAGGAAACACGATGTCAAATCCATGGATCACTGGATCTTTGGTACGTAGGAACACTATTGAGTCCAACCTTTAGTTTAACACACAAATCACTTGTTGAATGCTGGAGTGTTCTCATTGGTGGAGGATCAGTGGGCGGAGACTAGATCAACCAATCAACGAGCATTGGAGTGATCTCACTGGTGGAGGATTAGTGGGCGGAGACTAGATCAGTCAATGAGTGCTAGATATGTATCTGATTTAAAACTACATTTGAAAGTGGACCAGAACAGATATGAAAACATGATTTTTTTGTGTCAGCCTGTGTGTTGAGTGACAGAGGTTCTCGTACCTGTGTGAAGAGGCTCGGCGCTCTCAATGCCAGCTGTGCCATGGCTGGAAGCAGCTCTCCAAACATCTGCTCCGCTTCAGATTCCTGCAGACCCTAGAAACACACACAGAGAGTTGGACGGTCTGGGATCATCTGGTAGACTATCTGTTGAGCTAGTGGAAAAAAACATGATGCCTCTCTTATACTGTAAAACGCTCACAGATTACATGCACATATCTCCTCTCAACGAAAGCCTCTTGCCACACAGACAAAAGCAAGTGCAAAAGACCGAATTAAGATTAATTTCATGGTCTAGTGTAGGTATAAGATCATGTGAGGCAAACAATTTCATTCAATAATCCGACTGTTTCTTAGTAGAGCCCCGATAAACACTCGGTTACGGTGTGCTTGTGCGTCTGTGAAGAGGGAGATCAGACCTGTTTTTGTCATGTCGCGGTCATGTGTTTTGTCAGTTCTAGTTCATGTCCCACGGCCACCAGACAGCCAAACATAAGCAAAGGAAAACGCTGATATAACTCCAATTGGTGGTCAATCAAGAGACAGAAAATGATTTTTTTCCTGCTCTGTAGACGCAAACACACGCAGCTACAATCTCCATCTGCATTTTTATTCTAATTTACAGACAAACCATGACAAGCTGAAATTCATTTCGTCAAGACGGACCTTCAGAGCTTTTACAGTTTGACACTAACGAGCAGAAGAAATGCAGGCGCTCTTCAAAGCTGTCTGACGGACCCATCACGCAACAGGAAAACAAACACCCGTAAAAAAAAAAAAAAAAAAAAATCACATCGGCTCCATCTCTCCACACACACAGAAGGCCCAATCAGCAATTTATGGCATGTGCATTGACACACACACACAGCGTCAGTCTATCACAGATGATAGTTACTCCGCTCTTGTTTACGATGGCAGGCATGTCAGAGCGATCAATCTAAAGGGCAATTTCATCAAGACTCTCATCTGATTAAAACATGTCCTGGAACAAATGCAGATGAGGATCCGCTGTCCTCAAACAAGCCCAGCTCAGGACAAATTTGTAGCAACAACCCCGAAAAGAAAGAGCCGAGGAAGGCCATAAATAACGGCGGCGGTGAGATCATAAAACCAGAGACGGACGCGAGCAGGACGGCAGCCAGCTGAGACTTTCTGACAGGACAGTGAACAAATCAGCATAATACCAGAAAACACACACGAACCACACAACATCTGACGGCACAGCAGCTCCTTAAAGCGCATCATTCATTTATTCTGTTAATATCACATCATTACGCTGCAGAAATTAACATGCTGTAAAGTGTGTCTGATTCAGAGAGTAACAGCAAGAAAACAAACAAACAAAAAAAAATCAGACGCTGTCAATCGAATACACATAGCCTCCTCCGGTCCATCAAACTGAAGCTGTCAATCAAAACACATCACGTACAGCTTCACAATCTAATCTAACACTCGCTTTTATAAAACATCTCAGTAAAGAAACGAATGCGCTACTGCACAAACGAACGTGGTTAAACTGCTGCTGACGTTGACTTCAGGTTTGGCAGGTAAAGGTTAGGGTTAACCGGTGAAAAAATAAATAAACCGTTTACTGTCCATCAGCTTCTATACACAACAACAAACATAAAAATAAAGCAGCGTGATATTTATCACAGACTCTGACAGCGGATCCTGCGCTCACAGGAGCCTCTTCACTGCCGTCTTTCCTTTGACATCTGAAGATCTTCTTCTCTTGAAGGGTCACGCATCATGAAAAAAAATGAAGAGTATTTTGATTTGAGATAAAGTTCATTGTAGAGAACTGAGAACTGCCTCTAATTTACTGAAACGTTCATCATGACATCATGAGCTCATTAGCATATGACCGCCCACATTTACATGTGAATGACACTCGGGAGTGATCAGAAGGAAGAGGAATAGACTCTAGTATTCCTGAGCATTTCATTTATTTCTAAAGGTCAGAGAGAGGGTGGAAAATGATCCTGAAGAAACAAATTATTGCTTCAGTTCAACTGTCAATTAAAAAACATTACAAGAGGACCTTTGAAAAATAAAATCTTTAAAAATGTATGTTATGAGGTAATTCGTTTTATTGGACTTATTATCAGTAATATCTTTAGAATCTCCAGCCAGTTATATGTAAAAATCCAGGGAGTGAATTTGCGAAATGGCAGTAAAATCTTCAGAAACACTTCAGAAAGATTCATAATGACAGAGAGCTTGAATGCAATTCTTCTCACTCTTCATGTGGGGTTTAAAATGGAAATAAAAATGCTGGAAAACATGAACACAGACTATTAGCAGTCTTTAGCCATTTTCAAAAAACTGCTCAAGACATATCTTTTTCGCCAACACATGACCCAGTAATATTAGCACTTTTATTTATATTTTACTTTTCTTTTTCCGATTTTCTATTCTTTCTCCATCTATTTGTGTATACATATTTTTAAAAAAAAAGAAAAAACCTTGCTACGAGCACTTTACTGATGAAACTGACTTGACACGGCTTGATTGCTTCTATTATTCTCATTTGTAAGTCGCTTTGGAGAAAAGCGTCTGCTAAATGACTAAATGTAAATGTATTACTGACAGGAAGTAAATGCAAGTGAAGCACCATGCATCCAGATTGAGCTGAAATAAGTAAAATCACATTTTTTCTTTTCTAAATCACATTTCCATGTCAAACAGTGTCAGAATAAAGGTCGTATGGCAATCTGATGTATGCCTATGATAATGATTTGAGCACATGTCTATTATATTCCTGCATTACATTCATAACGGAACGACAGTTTAAGTCCACGAGTGGTTTGTAAGATTAAAGAGTTTTAATAAAGCAGAAACCTGCATGTGCGACAATCACGAAGCCACATCTGAACTTCCTGTTCCTCGTTCTTATTGATTTCTCTGCAATATTTCTGCATTGACTCTCCGGGTTAATTAATTAAAAGTATTGATTGATGGGTCGTAACAATTCAAAGGAAAACAAAGTGTTTTATGACAACTTGTACCATAAATAACATCAAATCAATAACGAGATGCTCATGTTTAGTGTCACCAGTGGTTCAGAGGCGGGAGAGTCACATGACTGAAGACGAGCTGCATGTGTAATGAACGTCACCAATAACCCAAAATGAGCTTAATTAGGATGTAGTGCTTCATTAACAGGGAACACTGAGTGTGTGTGTGTGCACGCGTTTTTGTGATTTATGACGACACAAATTTGGGTATTAAACTGGTATTACGACAAACATGAAATATGAGGACATTTATAAGTCCTCATATTTAAAATAGCTTTAAAAACAAACAATGTTTTATTAAAAATGTAAAAATGCAGAATGTTTCCAGTGATGGGTAGGTTTAGGGGTAGTGTAGGGGAGAGAATGTACAGTTTGTACAGTATAAAAACCATTACACCTATGGAGAGTCCCCACTAAGATAGCAAAACAAACCCGTGTGTGTGTGTGTGTGTGAGAGAGAGTGTGCGTGTGTTCAACACACTTGTGTCTGTTACCTTACAGTATGAATGCAGAGCTGAGAAGTTCCACGCCTTTGCTTGACCTGCATTATATTTCAATATGGCATCCTAGAGTGTAACACACATTTTTTTTAAAAAGTTAAATTGTTGAAATAAAGGTCAAAAGCAGCATCACTTTTATTTGCAGTGAGTTTGTGTTCATCATTTACTGAGTTCTGCTGCCCTCAGCTGGACGAAACCAGAAAAATACAACACATTTACTTGTTTATTTAGCTCTTCACCTTCACATCATGAGAAGACTTCAATGGGACGCTTAGGGCTTGATGAATCAAATCCCATCGGCTCTGGAGAGTCTGGGAATATTCAAACAAACAACATCACGACTCAAGTAATGAAGCTGATTACAGTAACACGTCCCTCTTCAACCGCTGTAAGAGTGTGTGTGTGTGTGTGTTTCTCTGACCGTACGGTCCGCTGGGAACAGGTTGTGTTCGGAGCAGGGCATTTTCACGTGCCAATCATCCCAGCAGTCGCTCCGTTTCTCTGGAGAGGGATACGGCACTGGAACCTTCCCAGGATCCAACAGGTCAGTCTGTAAAACAAATACAGACCTTTAAACCTGAAATTACACAGAGAAACACTAATGAATGAAGAAATTGTAATAATAATAATAATATTTAGATATAATTTATTTTGCAGCTAATATCACAAGAGCACAACTGCTTCCTGTTCCACGTTCCTCAGCTTACTTACATTCACAGGCAGATCATTTCTACTTTTTCTTTAGTTGTTTTTACTGTTTCATTTGCTAACCCATGTTGCATATCTTTTCATTTGCAAAATACAGTGCATCAGTTCCTGAATCCTGAGTAATAAACACAATATAGTTTTGCCAGGGGTGAATAGTTGTTTAGTTACAGCAGCTTTACTCGTCTCTCCTCTAACCCGCTGTGATCTGCTGCGCTAGATGAACAGAACCGGACGAGCCGCATTATTTACATCTGGAATTATTTCAGTCGTGAAGCTCAGAGTCATATTCCCTGACCAAACACTGAATGAGTTTCATACTGACAGAAACACTTTTCCCAGAAACGAATGACCTGTTAATCACATGACACTGCATCTAAATCAGTTTTATGCCACATTTCATTTTCATTTTTGTTTGATTTCACTGTATGGAAAAGAAAACATTCTGCTAAACTCATCCGCAGAGGAATGAAAGTCACAGTGATTGAATGACATGAGGGTGAGTGAATATGACAGAATATTTACTGAATTAAAGTGCCCCTATTATGCCTTTTTTAAGGTTCCTAATATTGTTTTGGGAGTCTCCTACAACGGGTTTACATGCATGCAAGGTCAAAAAACACTCTAGTTTTCTCATAATATACATTTAATTTCACCTCAATTCGTAAACGATTCATTAGAAGCAGTGTGAAGAATCAGTCTCTCTAAACCCCTTCTTTCCGTGAGCCTACACTGCTCTGACTGGTAACTGAATGACAGCTATCAATTCGCAAGACATTGTATACACTGTATGAACAGAAAAGACAGCATCGATTTTCGGGCCCCGACGATGAAATGTCTCCAGTCGTCGATCAACCAGAAACTGATTCGCAATCATGACTGGAGTAGGACGTTTCTCTATGGTAAGTGTCACCTTAGTTATTTATAAGACGTGAAAGCAGCGTCACTGTTATACTTGATGTAGGTGCACCTGTGGGAACTGTATCAGAATGCCAAGAGAAGCTGAAAACCTCTAACATAAGATAAACATTTAGGCCAGATGTGTACAGACTTTTTCATCATAACTATTAACAAAGTAAAAAATGGCTATATCATTGTTTGACATTACAATGAGTGTTTACTGTTTACAGAGAGAATACTTCAACTAGTTAGCGCGGACTAGCATCTTAACATCCTATTACAATACAGATAAAGCTCCACTCTACTGTAATAATAAAAACGCAAAGGAAAAAAACAGTTTGTTTTACAGTTATGTAAGCGAACCGAGCCCACAGCTATGTTGTAAACTCCCACATTAGCCGAGCACAAACGTGAATATCTGATAATGCATTACACTCTGTAAACAAAAGTCGTGCTCCATCCTTGATCATTACGCCAAATAATAAGACTGACAAGCTGCATTAATCGAAACATTTTTAGACAATATTGGACCCACATCTGAATATCCGATTGCTAGAAAATATAAACATCAATTATTAATCATACTTACAGGTTGAGAGTCAGAGGAGCAAGCTGGTCCAAATAAACTGGGCACTGATCCATATTTTAAGACCAAGCGTTTTGTGAATCCTGAGTTAACCTCCCCGAGGTTTGAGAAGCAGTCGTCAGTAAAATGACGGGAACACAAACAAAGATTGTACTGCTGTGGTATTGCTGAAAAAATGAATTTTCCCTGGCGTCTGCACAAGCAATAAGTGGGCGGGCAATATGCTAATGTTTCGTTGTGACGTTGGGATTTGTTTTACAAACAACTCGTTTAATTGACTCAGAGTTGACTCTTACTTTTTAGAGATAATAACTTTATATACGGTGCACTTTCAGATTTAAAACTTTGCAGGATGTTTTCATTCACTTAGATCTATGTTACATACATGAAAGGTCATTTTCAAAAATCCATATTAGGGGCACTTTAACGACTTCTTGTAAACTCACCCTGATCATGACCGTGTGCCTGTCGGTGTGTTTGAGGGCAGGTAACGGGCCGCTGCACACCGGCGCCCTCCTCAGATCAGCGACAGGAACACCCAGCCTGGTGACATCACTGCTGAGCGCCTTCCCATCAGCCACTGCTGCAGCCCTGTAATGAGTTCATCATGAATGAAGAGCAAATCACACATGATGGAGTGACTGTAGAGGTGCTGTAAGCGCTGCAGACGTCCCAGGTTAGAGTAGTAGCTTTTACATGGCAACAGACAAAAAAAAAAACAGCAATTTAAATTTACACAAGTTTTCATGATAAAGATTCTAAAACATTTTTCTGGAATATTTTATTAAACAAGTCCTTAAGAGAGCTTACTAAATAAAAACTTTAAAAGCCCAATTAGATGTTTATTAGAAAGGAGGATCTTGCGGAACATAAAGTTGGATCTTCTTCTTTCATCAGAAACAGTGACTCAGTCCAATAGTGAAGGTTGTAAAGAATGCTTGAAGAACACCTGATCAGATATAGTTTTGAATGGGAATTAACCAGGCTGGAGACCAGATAAGACCAGCTAAAACCTGCAAAACACCTTAGGCTTGATTGTGCCGTTTTTAGCCTCCATCACTTTAATGTCTGACACGCAGAGAGTGTTTCTGATTGGCTCTTCAGCTGTCAGTCAGGTGTTTCTCAGTCCTGTCAGATGTTAGCAGACACTTACAGCAGCTTTACTCACTATTACTGTCAAACTCACGCGAATCTGCGAAAACATCTGAAAATCGAGGAGTTCCTCTGGCTGTATTTGATCCTCCATGCCTTCATCATCCTATAGAGTTCTGTCAGGTTCTACAATAACATCAGCACATCATTCTGGGCCTCGACCAGTTCAGTACTAAACCTAAAACCAACGAGTTTATGAAGAAAACATACTGAAAACCAACAGATTATAGATTACTACCAACCGCAGCGGCTCTCAGGAGCCCAAACGAACACAAGACGACGAAAACTGCGACAGACACGTGAAGAAGGTTCGAGCTGCCCGACCCGGATGACTGATTCCCGTCCATTCACTCGAACCTGTCCGAACTAAACAGTGGGAACGGCAAGTGACTGCACTCACATTCACTTACTTCACTTTCACTTTCCGTTTCAGAGCAGATCATAATTACAGCAAGGATGCTGAACCGCACGTAATGAAATATCATGGATGTTTTGGTTGGGTCTGAATCTTTCAATAGTTCCCACAGATACAGAAATAGCAAATATTAAAAACTAAATTTTCATGAAACTTTTCCTACAGTCTCTCTCTCCACACACACACGGGACACCCACATGATGGGTCACCTATTTACTATGTAGCCTTTGCTTTTTTTAGAACTGAACTCAATTGACTAAAGGACAATAAAGCAAATAAATATGACAAATAAATATGAGACAAATAAATATGTTTGGTCTTTGCTGAGACATTATTATTGTTATTATTATATTTTGCACCCCATCGCCAGCTCTGCTAATGCTCAGCTACCAGAATGTCTGAAGTTCTTCTCCAAATGTAGCCTAGCCGATAAGTTATTTCTTTATTCTTTTACTGTAAATACATTAATTTAGTTTAGGCCTATATCATTTGATGCACCGATCGAAATCACTGAAAATTTGCGGCCGAAACAGCAATTTTTGGTCGAAATGGTTTTGGAAGGCTGAAATCTGAAATCATTGACCGAAACAGTGAGGTTTAGCTTCTCCTCACCTTTTGACTGTTCTAATTCGTGCACATCGTGGATAAACCACAAATATGTCGAAAACAATTTAAAAGATAATTGCAACTTTTAATCACACTTCTTTTCTCAGAATTGAGAGATAAATGTGCAGTTTGCGGAAAACAATTGCTTCCATAGCGCCTCGGGCTCAGCTCAGATCAAGCTGAACTCATCTCTTCCTCTTTACTACTGTTACAGCAGCAAGTAAACATGAATGAACAGCAGAAAGAATGCTGAAAGATACAGAACAACTTCCCGAAATGTATCGCGTATCAAACTATTGCGTAATCGATCAATCAGTGTTTCCACCGCGGAAAGACGACAATAAGAGAACAACCTTTTTGACTTTCTCAGTTTGTGTAAATCTACTTAGGGTTCGAGGAACTTCTTTTGTTCCACATTAATTTCACACATGTCCGGTACAAATATGTGGCTTTGTTTCATTAATACTTTTTTCTTTATTCACCCAGAAAGAAGGGAAGTGAAATGTGACAACATGCCCCATAGGTGGGGCACATTGTAATATGTGATGGGGCACGCTGTAACATATGACAGCTAAAAATTTGACTTAATTAAAAAAAATATACATGACAAACTAAAATATTTTGTCAATAAAAGACAATAATTATTTTTTCATATAAGATCATAGCATTTTTTTTAGAAATTCAAATTTGAAATAATTTTGTAGTTTGACAATGAACACTGCAAAAACACAGCTATACAGCACTGGTCAAAACAATACACTCAAATAGATGAAGAAACATATTTAGACATTCAGAAAAACACAGAGCTGAACAAAAACACTCACACTCACAGCTCTCACAGAACACCAGACCTTACAAATGCTGAACATTTCTTGAAATAATATTTTCTGGATGTTCAGGTTCTTCCTCTCAGTCTTTATTCACAGTTTTTTCCATAGTTTATCAACAGAAATTCATAAAAGTTGATTATGCCAGTTGTATGGTAACTGTACAGTGCAGTTCTAGTAGCGGGGCGAACCCTCTCTGCGCAACTGGACTTTAAACCTGGTTAGGATCTTCTGATAGTCAGTGAGGCATTAAAGAACTACCCAAACTGAAAAACAAGAGACTGGAGATTAAAATAATATCAGATTTGTCTAATTTTAAATAAAAACAAAAAATATAGATGAAAAATTAAGAAATTTACTTTTGCTATTGTTAAATAAATGTTCAGTGATATCTTCCAAAGATTTTTGAATTTTGGCACAATTTTTTCTCTATATATTGTCAATAAGGCAACTAGTAAATACGCCAAGTTTCTTCATGCTAGCGTGTGTGGAAGTATTTAAACCACGTGTGTTACAACTAACCCCAAGTTAGTCTGTGTCCCGAGCTCATACCTCAGAAAAGCCATTCAATGACCATAAACTGGATAGTTAGCTAGAAATAACCCTGAAATAGCACTTAATATACAACACTGTATTCACTATATTTTGACTTAACCTGTTGGTGTCTTTGTTAATGTATGTTAAGTATACAGCCATCATTTAAATGTTTATATTTAACCAACAAATTGGAGTAGAAACAATTAAAATGTTTATATAAAACTTCCTTATATAGCAAAATGTTTTATTTTCAAACTTTTATTAAATGCATTTTATTTAATTAATTGATTAACCAAATTTATTTTCGTTTTCCTTTTAGGTTTTTGACTAAACTAATAGGCTATTTTAATTTGTTTCGGTTAAAAAAATAAATAAATAAAAATAAAATAAAATAGGTGCAACACTAAAATTCATATTAATTTAATATTAATACAATTATACAAAAACGGACAGCAGCAGGTGCACGACAAATTTTCATACATGACGTCATTGCTTGTGGGAGGGGCCCTATCTCGTGCTTTGCTGGGGGCCTCACAGATGTGCTGTACGCCACTGCGCGCGCGCGCACACACACACACACACACACACACTCTGGCAAAGGTTGCTTTCCAACTGCTCCATACTTGGCTTGCCTCATGATGAATATTAATTAGGTAACGTGACGTTTGCCACATCTGATTGGCGTTCACCGTCACAGGCGCGACTGCTTGATTAACGTCGCGGTTCTGTGGTACTTGTAATTTAATAAAAATTATAGTGCGTTACTCACCTTCTACACGCGACTTTAACTGGAGTTTTTGTGAAGAAGTGTGTGATTTTGCGCATCTCTCTCTGCTGCTGCAGAGTCTCTGTGTTCGCGTCCGGATCTCCTGACACCAGAACAGAACTGGTTCGTCTGGGTTCGGTCGCGGAGTCTCGCTCTGTTGTCGACGGCCTTTCCTCAGATGAGATCGAGAGGTCAGTTCTGGCTGGACTCGTCCGGGTCACACTGGACTTCTTTTGCAGCCAGAGATCCAGAGAGTTCTGACTGCTTTTGCTCGGTATCGGTCTCTTCTTTTGGGGTTTAGATGAACCTTCAGGACGAATGACTTTACTTTGTTTTTCTGCATCTTCAGACCTGTTTAATAGAAGTCATATTATAAATGGTAAGTTAGGAAAAACTTCAGCCGTTAAACGCCTCACATTCGTTCCGTTCAGCTGAAAAACGCAAGTTTGTTCTGAAATATTTCTAAACGTCAGGTGAAGCTTCTTTTACCTTCCGGGATGAAGGGATTCAGACTCCAGCAGCCTTTGGCGCTTCTTGAGCGGGTCAAAGTCTGACATCTGTCACATTAACGCACTTAATCTGAGTAATAAAGATCAATAAACAATGATATCATTCACTGGTGAGTATTACATTGATTAACATACAACAACTGTCCGTGTTCAAGGTTACTATTTACTGCAGTTGGATCACACTCGCAGTTTTAAAGTTTATATGGATGGATTCAATGCAGAAACTAAAGTGCACGAATCCGACTTCCTGTTTTCTTGACGTTTAGCGCCAGTGACCAATGAGCGGCCGATGTTCTGCGAGTGGGCGGGGTCTGCGCGCACATGTGCGCATGGGTTGTTCTGAACTAAAGCGCTGACCAGAACCACGTGATCAGCTAAACTCTCGGCGCCTGCTCGGTGTCTTGTCTGTTTTTCTCCGGATGTCTCCCGCACCTGCGTGCCTTTGCGTTCTATGCGGTTTACCGGCGGCGGGGAAATCCCGTCTGGCGCTGGAGCTGCGGGGTCACGCGCACAGACTCGGCTGGACGACGCTGCTCGTGACGTATGACGAACTGATCCCACCGCGCGACTGGCAAGAGGTTAATCTTTCATGTTGTGTACAGTGTCGTGCTGTGATGTCACGTGTGTGTGTGTGTGAACATATTGTTACTGAACTTGACAGCCAGTGATCACCATCCGTCCCTGTTTGCAGTGTTTATGAACTCTTGCTCTGTTGTTCATGTCACTATAGGCAAAAACTGGCATGATGTGAATCTTTGAATCTCATCAGTCATAAAAGTCATTCACTCCTTGAATCACTTTATTAGGGTTTGTTCACACAGGTCGTGTTCTTGTATTCAGAAACTGCTATCAAAGGAACGCAAACGAACTAGGTTTTAGGAGCTGAACTGTTTTTTTGACATTTGATTTGATTTGACATTTACAATATGCTCATGTCTCATTTGACGAGAAGTTATGTTAAAAGACATCAAAATTCATCAGCTTTTAACAGTGGGTTTTCTGTTCTGTCTGAACTTCTTATGCTCTGAGTCATGCTTCTGTTGTATTGTTTTGTTTTCCAGACTGAATGGAAGCAGCACAGGAAGACGGTTCTGATGTGTCTGGAGAGATTCCTGCATCAGACTCACACACTCTCGGATCAGACTCCCACACCCTCGGATCAGACTCCCACACCCTCGGATCAGACTCACACACTCTCAGAGAGCGATGATGACGTCTGGACATGCTTCGAGCAGATGCTGCAGCAGCAGAGCGTCTCTCACACACACACACACTCGCAGCCGCTCGTCCTGCTGCTGGACGATAACTTCTACTACCAGAGCATGAGATACCAGATCCACCAGCTGGCCAGAAAGTGTACGTGCAGTTCTTGTGTTTCTGAGACCGGAGAGCTGAACAGTATAAATAACGGTGTTCTGCTGGTGTTTGTTGGACAGACGGCGTGGGTTTCTGTCAGGTGTTCCTGCGCTGTCCCCTGCATGTGTGTCTCCAGAGGAACCAGCAGAGATCACAGACCGTTCCTGATGAAGTGCTGCTGCACGTCTGTGAGCGAATGGAGCCTCCAAATCCGAGCAGAAACCGCTGGGAGCAGCAGAGCCTGACGCTGGATGGCACTGACCGCATCACAGACGCAGACCTGTAGGTCAAACACCACAGAGTCACAGAGTGTGTTTAAAGTCAGCATGAGACGGAAGTTGCGCTAAAACGCTTAAAACACGTAAAACGCTTCTCAAACAAGCACAAATGTAGGGCGGGGCTTGATTTTGTCTTTTGATTGGATGGTTGTGGTTTGCTATTGGTGGATCTCATGTGAGTGACAGGTTGCCCCGCCCTCGTCATCAGAGAAGAGATGCTGCAAGAGAGAGGAGAAGATATTCTGATTCAAGATTACAGGAACATGAATTTAACACAATCATGATAAATCATTTAGAATAAACACTGAAATGTTACGTAAAAAACAAGAAGTGTCCATTTTGAATTCATGGTGACTTTAAATCTGCACCTGCTGCTGTGATATTTTTGTGGTATGTTTTATTGCCTCTCAGATGATGATTCTTCTACTTAATTAATTCCTGTTTCTTTCTCTCTAAGGCAGAAGCTGATGGACTTGTTGACGTTGGCGCTGGAGAACCCAGTGAGCCCCGCCCAGGACGAGTCGCAGCAGAAGGTCTGAAGCACTCAGGCTTCGTTTACATGAATCACATTTGCTCTGATATGAGAGCAGCGCATCGAGTTTATCGCTGTATTTACACACTCATGCAGAAACTGACATGTTAAACACAAAGTGAAGGTCACATGATCATTCAGATCAATCATGATCAATTACAATAGATAAACTCAAAAGTCCATTAAAGTGAGGGATAATGATGATGATGATTGTTACCCTTCATCAAATCCGATCACCGCTGTCTTCATCTCTCTGTTTCAGGAGGCAGACCGACAGATCTGTGCGTCCAGCGTTCTTCATCAGGCTGATCAGACCTGCAGACGTCTGGTTTCTCAGGTCATGGCATCGGCTCGCGGTGCGTCACAGCGCTTTATACAGTACAGAGTAGACTGTTTGAATCAATGATGCAAACTTCATCAAATATCAGATTTCATCAAATTCAGATTCTGCTGAATCCTTATTCAGTTCAGTTCAATAACTGTGTAATGTGCCGTTCTGCTGGATTCTGCTTTCGTACGGCTGGTGAAATAATAGTTGTGTATTAGTATGTTCTCTTCCTTCAGTCAGATGTTGTGTGTGATGGAGGACTGTTGTGTGTGTTTTACAGAAACGCAGGCATCTCCAGTCGTGCTGAAGGCTCTTGCTAAAGAGCTGAATGAGCTGAAGACTCGTTTCCTGCAGGATCTGAAGAAGGACGTTCTTCACAGAGTGTCTGTTTTCCCAGAGGAGGAACTGCTGATGGACGTGACGGCAGCGTTCGAGCGCCGCACACGAGACTGTGTCCAGACACGAGTAAAACATCACTGAAACTCCTGATCATGTGACCAATGCTTTCTCTTTCTGAAGGATGATGATTGTGAAAAAGATTTTATTTAATAATATAGTTTTTGTAAATGCATCTGTCCACGACTCGTTCTTGCAGTCGTTGATTTTCATTTAGAGATTAATTTAGTTTGTGCTATTGTTTGTTTTGTTCATCATTTGTGCATACTGTGATTATTTTTAATACTCCTGTATGAATGGCATCAGTCACAAACACTCAGACTCAGTATGACTGACTGACAGTAAATCTGTATTATTGGCTCGCAGTTACTCCAGTGATTAATGTTCTGGTTCACAGTTGACTTTTTTCTCATCATTTTCTCATTAAAAAAATCAATTATAGATATAAATGTTTACGTAGTTGGCCTGCGAGTCAATAAATTCAATGATTATTCAGATTTTCCACTAAAGGTGACATTGCAAATACAATGTGTAGATGTTTTGTTTTCTTTATACCATAATGAAATAATAATTAATACATTTCTCCGATTATCTGCTTATCTTGTGTTTCCGAATAGTTTAATGAGTCTCCATTTGGTTCCAATTTGTGCGAAATAAATTTCAGACGAAAGCGTTATGGATACTATACTTATTGAAGGATGTTGTAATAGATTATTACTAGTAAAAAGGCATTATTTGTGAGTGTGTGTTGTAGTTGTAAAGTAAACTTTTCCGTCAGTGCAGCTGCTTGTTTCTTCCGGACACTTTTGACTGTGACGCAGAGCCGCAATGGCGCCCGCTTTCAGAATGCTGCGACAGGTCAGAACAAACTACAAATAACACGATATGTTGTATGACACGAAATTATGTCATACAACACGCCTGACACTCAGAGCAGATATCTAACATGTTATTTATATGAATTGAACAGACTTGTGATGAGAGCGATAACAAACTACAGGACTGACTTGATTATAATAAATAATATCCAGATGAGGGTCAAATCAAACATGTTTCATAACTGACAGTCTGGATTCGACAGATCAATAAATGTTTGTTTCTGAAAGGCATGTTTCCATGTGAATGTCACAGATTTTGTTGAGTTTCGTGTGTTTATTGTGTGATCTGTCGTTTAGTTTCGTTTGTTTTGACATCGTATCAAATAAATCAGAGATTCACAAAAATATTTCCTTTTATATTTACTTACTTTTATATTAAAGTCCCCCCGAGATTAAAAAATAAATAAATAATTTAACAACACATTTACTTGTTTTCCTTTGCCTTCTTTTTTGTCTGTAGATGTATTTATTTTTGTCTGTATTTTAACATCTGGTCAAAAGTTGACTAATACTGGCACATTTACAGAAAAGTTAACTAAAGTGTGTCTGCTGTGCTGCAGGTGTGTGATCATGTGACCCGCTCGCGCGCCGCCGTCAGACTCTTGTGTTCACGCATCGCGGCCGCAGAAACCGCAGCGCATCAGGACACGAGCAGACCTGCGTTCCCGCCGCTGCAGAGCTACTCCGAGGAGGAGAGCATGATGAGAGATGCCGGTGTGACACACAACACACACACACACACACGTGACATGACAAAAACACTCAGTCTGAAGCTACTCTTCTCTTTCACAGTGAGGAAGTTTGCTCAGGAACGCATCGCTCCGTTTGTTTCCAAGATGGATGAAGACTCGGCCATGGATGCAGACATGATCAGCGCTCTGTTCCAGCAGGGTGTGAGTCTCGATCACAGAATCACGACACTGTGCATACGTTTACAGGTTTACTGTGCGTTTATGAGGGCTGAGTCCAGACTGTGTGAATATGCCTTCTGTGTTTGCAGTTAATGGGGATTGAGATCGGAGCAGAGTACGGAGGCACAGGCTCCACGTTCTTCTCTTCCATTCTGGTGATCGAGGAGCTGGCGAAGGTGGATCCGTCCGTGTCTGTGCTGTGCGACATTCAGAACACCCTCATAAACACGCTGCTGATGAACCTGGGGACGGAGGAGCAGAAGGAGCGATACCTGCCGCGCCTCGCCTGTGATACGGTGACTTAAGCGCTGCTGCTCCAGCGGAGCCTGTGGACGTGTTCTGACTGATGCTGTTTGTTCTTCTTCAGGTCGGCAGCTTCTGCCTGTCAGAGGCGGAGTCGGGCAGCGACGCCTTCTCTCTGAAGACTAAAGCAGAGAAGCAGAAAGATTATTACATCATCAATGGCTCGAAGATGTGGATCAGTAACGCAGAACATGCTGGAATCTTTCTGGTCATGGCCAACGCAGAACCCGCCGCGGTTTGTACACACACACACACACAGAGAGCTGTGATTGTTCTCTGGTGTTTAGGGCGTGTCACATGACGACAGTAAAGACTCAAACACAGATTCACTGCAGCAGAAGTTCACAGGTTCACCTGTGGTGATTGAGTGGTCATGTGACTGTGTTTGCAGGGTTACAGAGGAATCACCTGCTTCATCGTGGACAGAGACACGGAGGGGCTTCACATCGGCAGGAAGGAGAATAAGCTGGGTCTGAGAGCCTCGTCCACCTGTCCTCTGACATTCGACAACATGAAGGTGAATCAGGATTCAGGTCTCATCTCGTACATTAATGTCATTTTCTGGAAGCGTTGGGCTCATGACGATGGAATAAACTAGAGCTGCTGGTTACTCTGTTTACTCTGTCAGCAGTAGATTTCCTCACCGTCACAGTTTCTGATCACCTGAAGACATTGATGTGTAACCTGCTGATATCAGAAAGATGCAGAATAACTTGTTTCTTTGAGTTCAGAGGAAGTGCAGAAACCTACATGTATAAATTTTCATGTATAAAATTTGTGCTTCATCTGATGCAGGTTCACGAGAAGAACATTTTGGGGAAAGTCGGTCACGGTTATAAATACGCCATTGGGATGTTGAACGGGGGCCGGATCGGGATTGCAGCACAGGTGTGTTAGTGTGTGTGTGTGTGTGTCTATCAGCACAGGTGTGTGAGTGTGTGTGAGTGTGTGTGTGAGTGTGTGTGTGAGTGTGAGTGTGTGTCTATCAGCACAGGTGTGTGTGTGTGTGTGTCTATCAGCACAGGTGTGTGTGTGTGTGTGTGTGTGTGTGTGTGTGTGTGTGTGTCTATCAGCACAAGTGTGTGTGTGTGTGTGTGTGTCTGTCCGTCCATCAGCACAGGTGTGTGAGTGTGTGTGTGTGTGTGTGTGTGTGTGTGTGTGTCTATGTGTCTTATCAGCACAGGTGTGTGTGTGTGTGTGTGTGTGTGTGTGTGTGTGTGTGTCTATCAGCACAAGTGTGTGTGTGTGTGTGTGTGTCTGTCCGTCCATCAGCACAGGTGTGTGAGTGTGTGTGTGTGTGTGTGTGTGTCTATGTGTCTTATCAGCACAGGTGTGTGTGTGTGTGTGTGTGTGTCCATCAGTACAGGTGTGTGTGTGTCCATCAGTACAGGTGTGGGTTTTTCATATTTATTTATTTGGTGATCTATACAGCACAGATTGTCTCAAAGCAGCTTCACAGTAATAAACAGGAAAATAACAGAATCAATGATGCAAGCTTCATCAAATATGTGACTCTTTTATTCTTTAAAGTTCTTCTTTCCAAGAGTCCAGCCTTCGGTCTGTATTCTCATGAACTACAACTATGTAAGTTCAGATCTTTGATCAGAAAGAGTTAAACAGGTTAATTGTCTTTTAAACCCGTTTATCCGATGGGAATGGTGTCCGTGTTCACATCACAGTCTCTATAGATGATGAAGGCTGGTCTCACATGTGTTGATCTGGTTTCAGATGCTGGGTCTGGCCCAAGGCTGCTTCGATCACGCGGTTCCCTACACCAGACAGAGGATTCAGTTCGGCAAACGCATTTTTGACTTCCAGGTAGTTCATCCGTGTGTGTGTGTGTGTGTGTGTGTGTGTGTGTGTGTGTGTGTGGTGTGTTGGGCTCATTCATCACGTGTATGTAATGTGTGTGTGACGGCAGGGTCTGCAGCATCAGATTGCTCACGTCGCCACGCAGCTGGAAGCAGCTCGACTGCTGACCTACAATGCGGCGCGGCTGAAGGAAGCCGGACGACCTTTCATCAAAGAGGCCTGCATGGCCAAATACTTCACTGCTGAGGTCAGTGGATCTGTCTGCGCTCGCGTCTGAAAACTGATGCGCTGGCCTGAGATCAGTGGATCTGTTTCTGCGCTGGTGTCTGAGAATTGAGGTGCTGGTCTGAGATCATTGGGTCTGCGTCTGTGCTCGCGTCTGAGAACTGATGCGCTGGCCTGAGGTCAGTGGATCTGCGCTCGCATCAGAAAACTGAGGCGCTGGCCTGAGGTCAGTGGATCTGCGCTCGCATTAGAGAACTGAGGCGCTGGCCTGAGGTCAGTGGGTCTGCGTCTGCGCTCGCATCTGAGAACTGGGGCGCTGGTCAGTGGGTCTGCGTTCGTGTCCGAGAACTGAGGCGTCGGTCTGAGATCAGTGGATCTGCGCTCGCATTAGAGAACTAAGGCACTGGTCTGAGGTCAGTGGGTCTGCGTCTGCGTTCGTGTCCGAGAACTGAGGCGCCGGTCTGAGATCTGTGTGTGTTTGCAGGTCGCTACTCTGACCACGTCGAAATGCATCGAGTGGATGGGTGGAGTGGGATTCACCAAAGACTATCCCATCGAGAAATACTACAGAGACTGTAAGATCGGTGAGTCAATCAGATGTGAAGAAACACTGTTCCATCAGAATGAGTTCGTTTGATTCTTATGAACCGTTTCCCTGCAGGAACCATTTATGAGGGAACCACGAACATCCAGCTGAGCACGATGGCCAAGATGATCGACCAGGAATATGATGGATGAAACCCCGTAGAGCAAGATATGAATAATATATAAGCTGTAGTTCTACTCTTTATGTACTAAACATACTGCTGGTGTTTTTGATGAATCCACACATGATGTTCACACGCAGCTGCGTGGAATCAGACTCATGTTGTGTCTGTACTGATCTGAATCCTCTCGAAACGTATCATTTCTTGTTTCTGTAGTTATTTATTTTACTCCGTATGAGTTTCTGAGATGGAAAATGAGTCCTTTCAAGATACAAATAATATTTCTGCTACAGTTATAATCAAGCTGGTGCCTTATTGATGGACGGCTGTTCATTCGAGATCGATCGAGTCTTTCGTGTTTGTGTTTGTCACTGATCCTGAGATGAATAAACATCATGAACACACACCTGCAGTTTGTCTGGTATTGTGCTGTTTCGAGCAGCAGGACCGGTGGTCTCATCTGGTCTCACGTGGTCATATGTCTTTAGTCTGTTTCTGCGCATGCGGCGTCTGGCCGCTGGATGGCGCTGCTCGTTCACACCGCTCCCTGCAGTGCACGCGCTCAAACAACACATGAAGGAGGTTGCCTCAGTATCGGTCAAGAAAGCTTTTTTTTCCTGATGTGTTGGTTTCAAACATTTGATCTCACAAATACTATTTTCTTTCTTCTAAAATTATGTTCCCTCTATCACTGTAAAGCTGCTTTGTAAAGGATTGCTTTGAAACATCAGTTGAAAGATCAGTTGTGTAAACGTATTCCTCACAGATGTGTTTTAAAATAATTTTTTATAAATTAAATTTGATTGTTTCATTCACACCGTCAAGCGACACTATTGAACGCACCTTATCAGGGACTATTTCACTCTATTGGGTTCTTGTTGCAATTGCAGGTTTTTTAACAAACGCATGGAAACTTTTGAGGGAAAAAGACAATAAAATAACAGAGGTGTGTATATCAGTCTATATTGATATTTGGAGATTAAAAATGTTTTTCAAGTTCTTCAGTTCAGCACTGTTTTCTAGGACTTAAAAGCACAAGGATTTCCTAAAGAACTGAAGAATATACATGCATATTATCTTTGGCTATAAAAACCCTTTTTTGATCTAATTCTATAAAAACAAGTTTATTAATAGTTTCCATTTTTAAATGGTTTACACACATCTATACATTTGAATGGGAAAATAAATATTTTAACAAATGTGACTAATCCTATACTTTTGGATGTGCGGCGCTTGCTTTCACCACTTGGTGTCGCCAAAGTCATATTTCAGCTTCAATCCCAGTTTCTATGTACTCAAGAGTTATATTGAATTAATAATTTACTTGCTAATTCTTTGAATGGTTATTAGATTATCCATTATTTAATTCCTCTTAAATGCGTCTGGAGACAATCGAGTTGACAGAACAATAGAGCGTCAGTCATGAATGTCTTAATAATTGCAGAGACATTGTTCTTGTGCCGTGATTTCCCGCTCTTCGGCTCATCTGATGCCGCTCGTCAGACTCCGTGTGAACAATAGTGTTTCCTCACGGCGGGTCATGATGTCTCACATCTGTAACGGATATGTGTGTGAAGAGCAGGAACAGCAGCAGCCGAGGAGCATTGTGTCTTTCTGCTGACTCTCATCTCTGAGGTCAGTGAACACACACACACACACACACACACACACACTCAGTAATACCAATAACTACCATATTTATGTAACAGTGTTGATATGCTACTCAAATATGCTTCAGAAAATACCATACTATTTACGGTACAAATAAAAAGTTTTTTAATTAGTGCTAGGCCTACTCTGGTATTTAGCTACCATAACCATGATAATGATGTTTTACTATATTAACCGTCCATAAAGCAGTGTTTGCGCAGTTTTCTGATAAGTGAGTCGTGACTCGAGCTCGCCACGGTCACTCTCGTGTCATTCTGTCCACTTCTTGTCCGACTTTTACTGCTTCCTGTGTCTGAGCGTCAAACTCTCACCGTCTCCTAACCCGTCCTGACAACTGACCAATATCACCATGTCTATAAACATTCATTCATATTAATTTGGTAACGATAGGTTCAGTTTTTTTAATGGCACGATAAAAGGGTTTACAGTGATAACATTAAAATACAGACATTATTTACACACAATAAAAAATGTATAATAATGAGAAGAAAAGGTCATAAAAGTACGCAATGATAATCAGTCCTCGTGCAATTAATATTCATGAGTCGTTCTCTCGTAGATCGAGGCTCTGCGCGTCAGTTTGAATCGATTCATTCGAAGCTCATCTAGAAACTGAGACGAGTCACTAGCGCTTGTGTGTCTCTATCAGCGGTTGAAGTATGAAAGCTGTGTTTGCACTGCGTTTATTTTGGAGTTAACTGTGTTCTTTGTCAATCCTCTGATTAGATTAGTGGGTGTGATGAAGTTGGGTTGGTTTACTCATCTGGATCAATAGTTCACCTTTGAAACTCTGCATACATGTGAAAGAATAGCTTATCATGTTAGAAAAACCTCCTGATTTGTTTAGGTAACGTTAGTGCCCTAATTTGAGTCACCCGTGGAGTTCTGGCGACTGACGGCCTCGACCTTGAGGTGCTTCCCTGGAGTCTGAAGTTCTGCTGGATCACAAGAGCACTGTGAGCAACACACACACACACACACACACACACACACACACACACACACACACACACACACACACACACACACACACACACACACACACACACACACACACACACACACACACACACACACACACACTCACTCACTCACTGTTTGATATCTAAAGTATATTTTTAAATTACTTTTAAGTTCATAACGGCGTCAGTGCAATACATTGAGCTGGACTCTCCTTCCTGATGCTCTGAAAATTGCTGTTACTGCAAATAAAATTGATGGAGAAACAATTTTTCACATTTTTAATAGAAAGTGTATTTTCTTGTAAAACATACTCCGATAATCTTTTTTTTTTTTTTTTTTTTTTTTTTACAGTGAAACACAATCATTCCACTTTTTTTTTCTTTTTTTTTTTTATATTCTGACCAAATCAGACCAATATATAACACAAAACCGCAACTTTTTACGGAATGATAACAGTCTCCGCATTTGTGTCAAAACCAATTGTGATTAGTATTTTTGTGGGTAAAGTTTTTATCAGTTCTCTGCGTTTCTTTCGCCCGTGATGGTCATAAATATGATGCTACGGGATCGTGATGAATATTTTTCCCTGTCTGCTGCCGTGATTTCTAATGTAGAGCGAATGGTCACATGACATTTACGTCTCATGTGATTGGCTCAAAAAGTTTCAAAAGCATTTCCAGGTGTTCCAGCGTCAGCCGAGCAGCTGTCATTGAGACGAATCGAATGGAGAATCCAGGTACATCTGAAATACAAAGTTCTCCATAGGGCACAGCTGATTGGTTCCCACTGTATCAGTAGCCAATGAGATCGCTGCTCAACATTTAATTGCCTATTGTTTGCTGTAGCAGTTCGCTTTCAGAAACCCTTCACCTTCCCCAGCTCCACCTGTAAACAGAGGTGAGTCATGTGTGCTTGTACAGCAGCGTGTCGTGTTAGAAGCATTTGTCAACATTGTCCCTTATTACCGTCCCAATCTCTCTGAGAGTTGTCGTGACAGAACTCTTTTCTTTTAATTGCATAGATATTGCATCAGTGTTTGATCAGATGATTTAAACATGTCCGATTGTCTGTTCTGCTTTTCTGTATGGCCTCATTGTGTCATTAAGCACTCATATCTACACTGACAGTGCACTTTAAGCAGTCACACACACACACACACACACACACACACACAGACGCAGAGAGACAGACAGATCACTTCTCTGAATGCTCTCTGTTTGAGTGTGCAGCGATGTGCCTCCCTCCGTTTTGAAATGACCCTGTCTTGGCTGAACGCTCACGGCTCATTTAGAAAGCAGAAGTGAAACGCACCCCTCTTTCCAAATCCCTCACACTCTACAAAAAGCTCTACTCGAACAAGACCAACAGACAAATCTGTCATCTTCTGATAGAGCGTGTTTTTGTACAGACAGACATATGCGGCGGCTGATAGCAGCTCCTGTGGGTGTTCTCCTCCGATGCGTCGCTCTCTCTCTCTCTCTCTCTCTCTTCTGCAATCTGATCACACAACGAAGCCCTAAACAAACTATGACTGAAAGGAAGTGATAAACAGTGTTTCCTGTAGAGCGCTGCCTATGATAACAGGTCTCATGGACGGCAGTATGAGTCAAGGTTCTTCAAATAAAAGAGGCTTTTTTCCTTCGCCACAACAATAGCGTCAAGCCGCTGGTCTGTGGTCAGAGGTCGCGCTGGAAACAATAAAAACACACTGGCCGTTCCTGACGCGTAACATTCCTGCGGGAAAACCAAAACAAGAGTGCAATATACAACGCCTCGTTCATTCTGTCCACTAAAAACCACTGAAAACCCTCTGGTGTCGTCACTCGGGACACGTTTGGCCTGAAGTTCACACCTCTGTGGCGCTTTTAAACACACACTTATTCTCATCTGAGCTGCAGAAACACTGAACAGCACCTTTACCACAGTACAGTGATATAATACCACGGTACATTGTATGTTCGGTAACCATGATCAGGAGGAGCAATCTAAACATTCATAAAAACAAGATACAGTAACCGGAGAAGCAAAATGACTCAATATATTATGTCTTGTTTCCTGAGAAATTGATAAAAATGAGTTTTTGCTTAAAACAAGAACAAATATCTGCCAGTGGGATCAGAAAAATAGTCTTGTTTTAATTATTTCATTGACAGATATTTGTTCTTCATTTTGATAATTTTTCCAGTCTTAAATCATTTTGTTTCTCCCATAAATGAACTTGATTTAAGGTTATTATAGTTCAGAAAATTATAATTCAGAAACGCTGGTATTTAGCGACACCGGTGGCCGTTAAGTGAACTGCAGCAGGAACTTCCTAACCCTGCTCGCGCACACGTAGCGACAGAACGCGATTCAAGGCCTGATATATTTGCGGCAAAGTTCTTTTTTGTTCTTCGCTTAGAAGTAAAAAGAAGTTGGAAATACCTAAATTTGTGCTGAGAGCGATGGCTTCTCCTCTCAATAACAAAATAAACACACAAAAATGACAGAAAGTAGCTGTTCAGAAAGCATCTGATCGTAGCGATGTGGATATGTTTGAACCAGCTCTGCGATTCACCGACAGATGTCGACAGATGAGGTAATTACACTGTTATGATAGTTGGATTATGAAGTGTATTTGAGACTATATAAATCTGATATTATAGTTTGAATGAATCCCTTTTCTTTGCCTGACACATTGACATTACAGTACAGTACAGAACGGCTCTTCGCCATTATCCTGAATACTGTATAAGCGTTCATTTCACGTGTCATTGAACGGAAGAGAGGCTCTCGGGAGCGCGCATAAATCCTTTGGATTTTCCCGGCAAAAACGACCCGAGTCCTTCACATCGAAATCAGCCTACAGGCTTTCGTAGACAACCGAGGAAGTCGGGGAAGGTCTCGAGCTGTTCACACATTGGCAATAAAAAATGAATACGTGAAAATTCTTAAACTTATTTTATTTCAGCTATAGATACCACGCCAGCATTTCTTATTTTCATTGCACTAAAAGGTAACACTTTACAATAAGGTTCATTAGTTAAACATTAGTTAATGCTATTAACTAACATGAACTAACCATGAGCAATACATTTGTTACTGTATTTACTAATCTTCGCTAACGTTAGTTAATGAAAATACAGTTGTTCATTGTTTGTTCATGTTAATTCACAGTGCATTAATCTTAACAAGATTTTAATAATGTATCAGTAAATGTTGAAATGAACGTTTAACAAAGATTAATAAATGCTGTAGAAGTGCAGTTCATTATTAGTTCATGTTAACTAATGAACCTTATTGTAAAGTGATACCCACTAAAAGAACTCAAACTAAAATTGAAATAATAAAGAATTAAAAATATATAAATATTAAAAAAAAAAACATATATATATATATATATAAATGACAAAACACAAGAAAAAAATTAAAATTAAAACAGAAAATATAACAATAAAAACAACTTCAAAATAGTAATAAAAACTATAATAGTCTCTCAGTAATACTAAAATAACGCTGACTTCTGAATGTTTAGATTTTTGTGGCTGGAAAATTCATAATCTGTTCATGATGTTATTAGTAGTTTTTTAGTTTCCCATCACGACGCCGTATAAAGCTCTTCTCTGTCGTACATATAATCAGTAGCTGCTTGTGATTGTGTGACATTAAATTGTCTCTCTTTCAACATTCGTAGTTTTGCTGAAAACAGTAACACAATGTTGCAAGCGCAGCGCAGACACACTTCAGTTTCCACCTCGCTTGACCTTTGACCTCCACAGGGTTAGCCCATCGCTGGGCTGTTGTCTCCTCGAGTGCCGGTTCTCCTCATTCGTTGCATAAGAAACAGAACAGAAATAACATGAGGTCAGCAGACAGCGTCAGACAGACGGCAGGATCCTTCAGACCTGCTGCCTCTGTTAAGAAAACTCTCCAGGCTTCAGCAGTTCAGAAGAATTCAGGAGAAATCGGACCTTCATCTGTGCATGATCACTGATATTAGACTTATTATTATAATACTTAATTGTAGTTATAATAATTATAATTATTTACAATAAATCAATAAATGACTGTGGATGCCCCAAAACTGTGGTGATCAATATGAAAGCAAGAATTTTCTCGTATTTGACTTGATTTTCTGCAGGTGAGCTCTCAAGAAACAGAAGTAAGATTGTGACGTCATTTCCTAAAATATATTTTGCTTTAGTGTTTTTCAACTGATGTGCAGAATGTGCACGTTAACTCATATATGTAACAGAGGCAAAGGCCTGAAAACATGCCGTATTATGTGTGTGTCGCTCACAGAGAAGCGTAACGACCTGGATAAGATCATCTTCACATTAATACTCCTCAAACATACTAAAAGAATCATTAAATTCCGTCTGATTCCCATCCCTAACCTCTAAGCGCTGTTCAGATGTTTAAGTGTCTTTAGATCTTCAAGTGTTTTGTCACATGACTCAAACCCATGCTGCCAGGGCTCATGGTCCGTGTGTGTATGTGTGTGTGTGGTAGTAGTTATGATAACTAGATTGTGAAATAAGAGTGTGAGGTGCTGCTGTAATGACACCGATTATCAGAAAATAACACTCATAGAGACAAGATAACACTCAAACATCTTTGTTTCTCCTTTTCTCTTGCTGTCATTCTAGAACACACACTCTCACACACACACACACTCGCGGGTGCACACAGTGTGACAGTGTTTTCTCAGCTCCTGTGATTAGGATCTCTCGTCACTGGACCAGCCCTCTTCTCCTCAGGCTGAAATCCCCTCAGAACGTCCTTCACTTGCTGTGAGAAAACAACATGAACATTTTATCTTCACGCCAGTGATTACACGTACTCGACTTCCCTAAAGCAGCAGATACGGCTCTTCATGAGTCCTTCTCTATTTACTTTTGATTTGCTATTGAAGTCATGAAATGTAAACTTTCTGCAAGAGCCTGTTTTTAGTTTCCTGCATGTAAAGCCGCTTTGAAACAAAGTCTTGAGAAGTGCAGAAACTGACTTTCTTAATTCCTGTTCCTGGTCTTATTGTGACTGCTCCAAAAAATAAATGCTGGTCTTAATCATAATGTGACTTTCCTCCGAAACGACTTTCCTTTCCAGCTGATGTCATCAGTGCCTCAAACCCGTCTTTTGCTTTGTATCAAGACTTTGCACGACTCTAAACTTATTTTAACTAAAAATAAAATGAAACTAGGAAAAAAGTTAAATAAAAGTATTAATTTACATTAATAATTCACATGTCATTGAATAACATACTGAGTCATAATTGAGATTTTGACATACTAAGTGATAATTATTACTTTCTGTCATAATGATTATTTTTAAAGTGATTATTTAAACTTTTAGGCCCGGTTTCACAGACAGGGGTTAGGCCTTAGTTCAATTAGGATATTTAAGTAACTTGTACACTTGAAAATACATTACTGATATATTTTAAGTTGCTTTCAGCTCAAACATGCAGTTTAGTCTCAGACTAGCTTAACCCTTGTCTGTGAAACCAGGGGTGAATGTTAATTTCAGCTTTATTGTGTCATAACTTCAACTTTAATGTCATAATTATGATTTTGTTTTTATAATAATTTTATCATAATTATGTATGACTTTGTATGTCATAATTTTGATTTTTTTTTTTTTTTTACTTTTCATGTCATAATTTTCACATAGAATGCCATAATTTCAACTTTCCATCTTATAAATATGGCTCAATGTGTTGTAGTTTTGACTTTTATCTCATAATCGATTTACAGACGCATGATTTTTTTTCTTATGTGACAAAACTTTGTCACAAAGTGAAACTTCCAGAGCTGTTTCAAACACACATCTGATGCAGTTCTGTGTGGTTCCTCTAGGGGCGCATAAATCACACCTTTTAGAGTTAATATTTCTGCCTCTTAACACTATTACCTCATAACAGCAGCATCACAAGACTTCTGTAAGCTCGAGTCATGAAGTCTGCAGCCTCCGGCGTTGCTTCAGGACCTACAGCTAAACCTTGAAACACATTTAGGCTTTCTGTTGGTTAAATTGACCTCCTGCGGGTGGACGGGGATGTTTTAAACGTGTGCCCTGTGCTTCACTGACTCCATTGAGATGAATCTGCTGGTGAGCGGCCGGCCGGCGTTCTTCGGCCCTAATTTAAGAGCGTTTCCTCACATTCTCATCTGTGTTTTCACAGCCCGCCGTGGGCCAAAGGGGAAGCAAAACAAATTAGCCACCATTGTTCGTAGCCCTGAGCTCTCCCAATAACAGTATTTGTGGAAACATACATGCAGGAATAACTTCCTGAGCCACACAGATTAATTGTCTAAGGACCGGGGAAATCAAGCACTTACTAGCAGCCTTACAAGGGCCTTGAAGTCCAGACTCTCTCCCACTCTGTCATCACTGCTGTTGTGCCACATCCCATCATCTCTGAGGAAACGGGGTGAGTGTGTGTGTGTGTGTGTGTGTAGGAGAGAGAGAGTGAGTTGACAGTGCAGAATGCTGAAAACAGGATACGAGCTCTCAGTGAATAAAGGCCATGTTCAGAAACATATTCACGTTTCAAATGGAGGATCTCCTGTTGACCAGTTCATGTGACTAGATCAGACGGATCAGAACTTCATGAGCTGCTGGTTTCTAAAGGGATTTTCAAATAATCGAAACATTCAAAAAAAGATGAAGCAGAATGGAACGGAATAAAGAGGGAAAAACATTTTTTTCATGTTTTGAAAAGGAAGCCATCATGTGAAACTGGTCTCAGGGATGATATACACTCAATAAAATAGTTTGTTCAATGGACTTAATTAAATTAATGAAGACTTTTCCATGCAATTAGTTGACATCAGTACAATAAGAAGTTTGTGTGTCATAATAACCATACTTCAGTTATTTTTGGGAAGAGTTCTTTCTCTGTGGCGCTGTTGACTCTGTCCTCGAGTAAATAAATCCTGTGTTTGACACACACCGCAGTGTTCTGAATCCTGCTGATCGGCGGGTTCATTTTACTCTGTGTTTACTGAGCTCACCAGGATCACTGAACTCATCATGACAAGCACGGAGTTCTGTCATAAAACTCTCATCTGATCGATACGTATGCGACACACACCTGAGATAAGATTCCAGCTGTCACGGTGCCGTTCCATCATGTTACAGTGTTGTGTGCAAAGGAGGCATTTATGAGACGAGAAGAATATGGGTTTGTCTGGCTTCCTGTTCACATTATACACTCTCTCTCTCTCTCCTGTTCACATCACACACACACACACTCTCTCTCTCTCTCTCCTGTTCACATCACACACACACACACACTCTCTCTCTCTCTCTCCTGTTCACATCACACACACACACACACTCTCTCTCTCTCTCCTGTTCACATCACACACACACACACACTCTCTCTCTCTCTCTCACACACACACACACACACACACACTCTCTCTCTCTCTCTCACACACACACACACTCTCTCTC
>CM074449.1:140000-167500 GCA_037101425.1 Elopichthys bambusa
CGTCATCGTTACTTGAAGCTATATTTTTACTCTTTTATGCCACATATCCTCCTTTGAATGTACCTTTTTTAATGTAGCCATTCTTACATTTTCTTCTTAATCTGTATTATTTTATCCTATAATATTTTATTTTTTTTATTTTTTACTTTAATATATAGAATTACCATTATGTATAAAATGAACTATATGTAAATAAATGTGTCTTGTTTGTTATTTGATTTGAATTTGTTTTGTTGCATCAAAGCAGTCATAGTTTAGTTTTCACCTTTGAATGAATGTTGTTTCAGATGTCACGCTCGCTGTCCTCTTCTCAGTAAAACCCCCGGTGATGTAATGCTGTACACCGTCGGTCAGTAGTCCGCTGTGAAGCACACTGCATGATCGCCATGAATGTGTCATTCACTGGAACAGGACCTTACAGGCTGTTTTGAGCTGCTTTTGCAAAAGAAAATAAAAACTTTTTTCTTCTTAACTTCTGAAACTCAAATGTTTTGTGAAGTTAAAGTATGAGGTTTAACCTATGAATGAGGAATGTGTGTGTGTGACTGTCAACCTTGAGAACATGGACACCATTTATCTGAGCCTGATAAATTAATGAGCGGTCTCTGTTTGCGCTGAGCAGACTCACCGCAGACGGCGGCTGAATGTGAGCGAGACACTGAAACATGACAGACCCATGAAAAAAGAGAGAAAAGAAAGGACAAAAAGGAAAGAATGAGGATGACAAGAACCTAAAGCTGTCTTAAGAGTGTGAGGTGATTTAGCTGCAGTGGAAACACTCACCTGAAACACACACTCACACACACACACACACACACATGTTTACTTAGCTATCTAAATGAACACAGACTACATGTTTTTATATAATGACTACTGACTGACCCAAACTCTACCCAACAAAACACTTTTTTAAATTAACTAAACAAACTGTAACTTTTGAAATGTAACATTCGGCACATTCTTTTGCTATGGTTACCAACTTTAGTTACAATCTTAAACATAAAAGTTCCAAAAGGATGTTTTCGTAGAAGAACCAGTTTTGGTTCCCAAAGAACCGTTCAGTAAACATTTCCTAAAAGAACCATTTTCTCTTGTTGTGAAGCACATTTTAATAATCTAAAAAAAACCTTAAATGCCAATAAATAGCTACTGAAAACATTGCTAAAACATTCCTTGTGAAATATGTAAAAAGAAAAAAAAAAGTGATTCCTTACAGTTGATATTGGAGTTGATGGTGAACTGACGGGTCAGTGATCAAAAGAAAAAGTGCTGAACTCTCACTCACTGTTGTGTCTTTAGATGGAGAGAGAGAGAGGCCCTAATTGCTTTGGAAAGGCCTAATCACTGTATCCATAATCTTTAATGGAAGTCTTGTTATCATGTATCACTAACATCCTTTAGTAACAGGAGGAATAAATCAGGCAGTGTCTCTCCTCCCTCCTTCATTAAAGCAATCGGCAGGTTTTCCCGAGGCTTTCATCAAAGGAACAAACAAGCCATTAAGAGCCCAGAACTCTCTGCCATCATGGAAAGACTGATTGGAGTTTAAACACACACACAGCAGCACTTTAATGATGGCTAACAGGCCTGAAAGAGCCTCGCTAATTGATCTGATGAAGCAGGAGTTGTTGTCAATTAAACTATCAGAGGCCCTGGATGTCCAGCAGGGATTTCAGGCTGTTCTCGGCCTGCAGGTCAATATTTGACCAGTTGTTGTCAAAGAGACACTTACTCTCGCAACAAGTCCTCAGTCTCGTCTGCTGACATGTCAGGTGAGGAAAAGGCAGGGCAGATTCCTCCGGCAGCCCGGGAAAATATCACTCAGGGCTTATTGTTCACTCAAGTGTGTTATTTGCTTTTCAATTAGGCCTAATTCATGTGGAGATGGAGCTTTTATATCGCCGTCAGCGGCTCGTCTGAATGAGCAGCAGTTTCTGCTTCACTGTCTGGGCTGTAAAATAATGACTTGTGTAAACTGAGATAAACACGAGGAGATTGTAAATAGTTAGTCTCCAAACGTCACAGGAGGGTTAGTGAGGACAGGTCAGTGAACAGCTGTAAATCTGTGTTAAGATTGTTTGCGATTGACCCAGAAGAACATGTGAACATTTTCTCTTTTAAAGCTCAAGACTCTTGATGGAGAATATGTTGGTTTTCTTTCATTGAATTGTTACTTTTTGCTTCTGATAAAATTGCAAGCAAAAGTCTCCATACATTCTAGTCAGAAAAGATTATTAAAAAATAAAATACAATTCATAAATACAAATAGATAAATGTATATATTTTCATTTTTGCTATGAATATAAATAAATGAATTTATTATTTTATTAGATTGTATTTTTATTCAATTTTTACTATCAAACTTCAGATTTATTCATTTGTAGCCTATTTGTATTTTGTATTATATATATATATATATTTTTTTTTTTTTCCAGACATATATAGCCTATATATATATATATATATCAAGTAAAATATACTATAATATTCTTACTAGCAAACTTTAAATAAATAAATGTATATATTTTCATTTATTTGTGTCAGGAAAATACATTTAAAAAATAGTTTGTTAATTTGCAGGCTATTGGACTCCATTTTATGTTTTTTTCTTTTTCAGTTTTTTTACTTCAAAATTTCACGTTTATTTAAATAAACTTGAATTTTCTTTGTAATTATTTGATTTACTCGCGAATTTAAAATTGTTTCTACGCAAAAAGAATAAAAGACGCGCATGCGCGGTTCATTATTCGCTGGTTTCGGTGGCGCAGCTCGTGTTTGTTGACTCTGATCAGGATTTGTGAAGCATTTCTCAATTCGCTGCTCATGTGTTGGTTTTGGATCACTCTCTCCAGCAGCTCGAGGCTGTTGAACTCAGAGATTCTCAGCTTTACAATCATTAACTACATGATTAGCACAAACTCGAGCTGTTTGTCTTGTTGGAAGCGATAACGAGGCTGAATCTGTTGATCAGAGACTTCTGGATCTCAAAGTGCTGTTGTTTCATTCAGGAAGTGATCGAGTTTAATTGATTTTAATGACTAACAGATAATCTTCATGATGACTCTATCAGGAGGATTGAGAACGAACAGATAAAAGACTAATAACACTGATAAAACTAATAACACAAGCGATCATTTATCACGGCCTATTGTGTTCACATCAGATAAAGGAAATGACATCATATGTCATATTAATGATGCACTTTAAACCATTTCATTGTTTATGAAACCTGTCTTCATCTTTGAGAAATATAATGCTCAGAAGACAGATATGTTATCCCCAAAATATTGTTTATTGAATAACAGAGAATATTTACACCATTTCCCACCACAACACAGACACAGATACGCCTTCACCACGTGACATTTAGATCAAAATCTACATCCATTAACTTAATAATTCTGCGCTACAGTCCGTCCCAAATGTACAGTATGATACAGTATTTACAGCGGTGATGGACTCATAACTGCGGGTTGATGGACAGCTGTGAGTCCTCCTCGATGTCCAGCTCCTGGTCCGAGTCCTCCGACACCTCCGACTCGCGCATCGCGTCCGGACTCGATCTGTCCGAGTTTCTCTGCTCGCCCGAGTCCTCCGAGTCTCTCTTCCCGCTCGCGGGATTCTCCTGTTCCACACAGACACAAACGATTCAGTTTACCGGCGCGAATTTAATTGATTAATTTATAATTCACGTCTCGCTGTTTTCTAGAGGTTATAGATATTCATTATTAATTAAATATTATTTGTACATATTTTTAGTAAATCTATAGGAAATAAGATAATAATTAAAAAATGTAATCAAATATTTTGTTCGTAGAATTATTTTACCGTTTAAAAGATTCGTTTCGTTTTTATTACTTGTTTTAGTTGTTTGTTTGTTTTTGTTAATAATTTATGAATACATTATTATCATTATTTAGAAACTTAGATAACACATAGGATTTAGTATTACAGCAATAAAACAACAATGTGTTTGAGGTTTTTTCGAGTTTCGTTTTATTGTTTTTCGTTTTTAGGCTATTTTTTTCCCGCTGTTTTAAATCTCTACAAATGCCATGAAAAATATCAAAACGAATTATGGTTAGGGTAATGAATTACAACATGTACAATAATAAATAAATGTAAAAAGTGTTTTTCTGAAGATTATTATATTGTGCGGTCGCGTGTTTTGGTTGGTTTGTTTTATTATTATTTAGAAACATTATAATAACACATATGATTTAGTATTATCATTATTACAGTAGTCTAATAAAATAATCGTTTTGGTGATTTTTGACAGTTATTTTAAGCGCAGAAATGATTCTCACCTGTTTCAATCGCCTCCATTTCGCCCGGCGGTTCTGGAACCAGGTCTTCACCTGTTATTAAAGAACAGAACTCAAATAAGTCATCAGGGATGGATGGATGGATGGACATGCACTCTAGAAAATGTTGGATTAAAACAACCCAAGTTGGGTTAAATATGGACAAACCAGTTTTATTTAACTCAACTATTGTTAAAACATACCGTGTGACAGGCTTAAAATGAACCCAAAATAGGTTTGAAATTAAAAATCGGACACATAATTACTAGAGGAAACAATAATAATCAAAAAATGAACATTTATTAATAAGCAATTTAATAAATGTTTATTGTTTAATTATTATTCATTAAACTTCTTAATACATGTTAATTTCCAACATCCTTTGGGTTCATTTTAGGTGGCCAGTTGAGTTCAGTAAAATGACCCAGCAGGCTGGGCAAACATTTAACCCAGCCGCCGGGTTTGTCCATGTTTAACCCATCTTGTGTTGTTTTGACCCAGTATTGTTCAGTGTCAGTGATGAACTCGCCTGTCTCTCGCTCAGCTGGAGCATCTTGGCGAGTCTCTTTCTCTCGGGAGGAGACAGATACTTCTGCGTCTCGAACTTCTTCTCCAGCTCGATGGTCTGGTCGTTGGAGAACCGAACCTGTCCGCCTTTCCTCTTGTGCAGAGGCCGCTGGATGAAGGGCGTCCACAGCAGCGGTTTACCTGCGGAGAAACACGTTCATGTGCTGTAAATCTCCAGACGGAAGCTGTTTGTCGGAATCTCTGTCTGTCAGCTTGAACATCCGCTGAAAGCTGGAGTTTATGAGCAGAAGGACTATGGCAAAATATCCGTCAATGTGTTTCCTGTTGGTTAATCTGGTGAATGGGGTGAACATCCGTCCACCGAATCCTCACAAACACACACAAACTGCGATTCATCCCGTCTGAAACACGCGATTATTAACGTTCAGAACACGCGATTAAATAAAGCAATAATAATCTTTTTCTATCCATTTAACTTGACAGTGATTTCTGTCACATGGTACTCGATTTTATTCATTTCCAGGTTTCTCGCTCAAAATTACTATTTTCTTGGTCAGTAATTAAGTTCAGACTGTTAGAATACACTAAAAAAATGCTGGGTTAAAAACAACCCAAGTTGGGTTGAAAAATGGACAAACCCAGCGGTTGGGTTAAATGTTTAACTAACCTGCTGGGTAGTTTTATTTAATTAATTTAACTGTATGTCTGGCTTAAAATGAACCCAAAATATGTTGGAAATTAAAAATCACTAGAGGCAACAATAATAATCAAAAGATGAACATTTATTAATGAGCAATTCATTAAACTTACTAAGAAATGTTCATTTATTAAACATGTTTATATATTAATAAAATCATATTGTCAATAACAAAAAATCAAATGAACTGATCTCTGATTTTTTAAGGCATTGGTTTAGCTGTAAAGCGCTCGTGAAGTGTTTTTTTGTCGAGCTCCGTGTGTGCTTTAGTTGTTTTAGCTGTTAAAGAGGTTCAGCCCATTGAAAGGAAACGAACAATCTGTAAAAAAACGGATCCCGGCTATCAGAAGTCGAGTGTTTCCTGAATATGTGTGTATTGAGGATGTGGATAAAATAATCAGCAGCGTGCACGAGTCCTGCTCCAGGAAAACATCTCACAGCTTCTGAAAGCACATTTACTCCTATCGAGAGCTCAAGATTTCCGGAATGAACGGAAAGGGTCAGGGTTTGCTGAGCACAGGCAGTTTGAACCTCAGACCAACAACATCATCTGAGGAAGAGCACGGAGTCTTCCTCACCCCGAGCTGAAATGTGTGAGCTGAATTCATGACTCCTCTGAGCTCGTGTTGATGTAGAGGATCAGGGTCACAGTAATGCGCTTTGAACTGCAGTTTCGAAATCAAGAAGAGCTTCCTCTTCAGGTCAGTCTGGTTGATATTATTAACCACACGAGCTGTTGGTAAACAGACCTCATGTATCTGAGCTTTCTTTGGCCAAACCGACTTTAGGAGACACTGGTGCACTTTCACAGCATGGCCTACGAGTTTAGTCATGAATTACACACATTTAAAAAAACACATTTTTTAACCCCAGAGCTTGAGCTGGTCTGGGTGTTTGTGCCGCAAGAGATGAAAACTGTCAAACAACTCTTAAAATAAAGGTTTCAAACGGAGGTTTTCACATTGATGCCATTTTTGGTTCCCCAAAGAATCTTTCACCGCTCAGCTCTTAAAACTACCACCTTAACGGTCTAAAGAACCACCTTGGATGTTAGAGGTTCTTCCATCTACAGAACCTTTATTTTTAAGAGCTGTTTCGGGCTTGTAGGATTTTAACAATAAAAACATTCGTAGATTCAAACGTGACAGAAAGGATTGAGATCTCACCCAGCGGGTCGTGACGGATCAGCGCGTGCGTAAAGTCTCCCACGGAGCGCTGGAACGGGTAGATGGACGCGTACGTGGCCGCGAGCGCGTGCTGGGACAGAACCGGGTGGATCGGCGTGGGCTCGTAGATCGGGGTCCGGTAGGACGGAATCAGACTGGTGAAGGACGAGTTCGGAGACGGTAGAGTCGGCGTCGGCACGACCGGGCCGGACGTGGACGCGCTTCTGCCCAGAATGTCCTCGATGTAGAAGGGCGTTGGGTGGACCGGCGGCGCGGGCGTCGGCGCGTAAATAGGCGCGTGCGAGTGCTGGAACTGCATGACTTCTGCTCGAGTAACTGATGTCAGTGCGCGTGGACTTCTGCTCCTGCTTCCATGTGGTCTGTCAGGTTGCGACGAGCAAAGCAGGAGGTCACTGTGAGGGAGGTGATGATGTTTCATGAGGGAGGAGAATAACGGGTCAAACTTCCTGCAGGTACACGAGCTCTGATTGGCTCTCGGAGGAGAATGAGATGAAGAAGAAGAGTCACCTGGATTGAACACACATTTGCGTGAAGAATCGTTCAGTCTAAAAAACATTTTCATTCAAGTCACACAAAGCCTCATCATTTAATACCATTTCACCAGGACACGTGGAGGATTTAGTTTATGAACATATTGTCGCACAGGTAACGCATTAATCAGATTACTTTCGAGTAACGAGTAAAGCAGCTGCCTGAAGAATTATTCACTCTCACAACATTTTCTTTCAAGTCACAAAAACTAAAGCAAAAGCCTCATAATTGAATACCATTATGGTCATTATATGAAGGATTCAAAGAGGACATATTTGCGGTAACGTATTACAAGTAACGCGAGTTACGTAATCGGATTACTTTTTTCAAAAGTAGCGTAAAGAATTATTCACTCTCATGCAGAACATTTTCTTTTAAGTCATAAACTAAAGGCCCTTAATTTTATATATGGTCATTAAATGAAATAAATTTTTTGTTCAAATTGTTAAAAACATTAAAATTGAAAATTGAAGTTGAATCGCTTAAAAAGTAAAATAAAAGTGTTGCCATTCACAACCTGCTGTGAAGCTCAGTACACTATTTGAATGTAATTAGTAAAGAAAATAGAGACATAAAGTCGAGTAAATTATTCTAATTATAGTCAAATCAAATTGATAAAAACAAAGACCACTCTAAAAAAAATACAGCACAATGGACTGTACTAATTTAACGGAATTTTTCGTATTTTATTTATTTAGGCTATTTATTATTATTTTTTACAGGTGTTTTACCTGTATTTAGAATTTTGCACTTAAAATGCGCATCAGTAGCACGATTCTCTGTTTCTGTTTGGCGTGCTGTTCATACGCAGTTATGGCGTGTAAATGATTCGCACGTGTTTGACGCGCATATTCGCACTTTTAGCGGCAAAAGATACGCAATTTTCGGCGTGTAAACGATACACCGCTACCCCACAGCACTGATCTACTCATTGCGTATCATATCCACGTATTTTTAGCGTATAAACAGCACGCCAAATACAAACATAAACTCACACACGTTATTAATTAGTGGATTCATTAAATAAAATCACAAAACACGAAAACTATGTCTTAGCCTATAAATAATCAAACAGAATATAATCTAATATTTGTACAGATTTATTTATTTATACATTTATTTCTTTTTACTTTTCCGCGTGCGACATGGAAATGGAGGCAATATATTAATATAATATTAATAATAATATTCAGTGGCTTTTGTTTAGCCAAAACTTTAATGTTTGTGTCAGAAAATGACTTAAAAAAATAAGTGAGAAACATTCACTGCAAATAAATTATATCATCTAATCAAAGCATTTGATATAAAATCTACGGGAAAACGTGAACCAGATCTTCCAGTTAGCCCTAATTAATTTCAAGTAATTTATAATCAGTTAATTACAGTAAGAACAGAAACAGCACTTTTCTGTATGAATATGAATGAAACTCTGGTTTATCTGGTTTCATTGATCTTCTAGATGTCTCAGATAAACTGGACTAATATGACTACTGCATTATCAGCGGAGATGAAACCATTTAACATGAAAGACTGATCTGGGAACAGCTAATATTTGAGCTTTGACAATCATTGCTGTTAATTGATCTGCTGTCGCAGTCATGGCGCCTCATCAGAGTCATGTTCACACTGTACAGAAATATAATGAGTTCACCATTAACCACATCAACAATGACCAACCTTCATCTTTTCCTCATTACTCACTGCAGCTCCAGCGTCACTTTTTATAATTTCGTCATTTACAGTCATTTGATAAGAAACGTCCAATCTTGATCACTTCTTATCAAAGTCGTTATAGGCGCGATTGATCACGATTGGTTTCAATTAACAGGAGATTACAGATGAAAATCAGTCAGATGAATAGGAAACAGATACCGATCTTCCTCTGATCTGCGAGGAAATACATCAACAATCATCATAAAACTGGTGACAGACTCCAGAATCACAACATACAGCAAACTTCTGAGATTCTTCATCTGCGCGTTGTCGCCATCTGGTGGATGTGTGGTGTAAATGCAGAAAAAATAATAAATGTAATTATCATCTTCGTAATACAATAAAGATGATGATGATAATGATGATGATGATGATGATAATAATAATAACTAACCCTAACTGAAGTGATATTAGAAATTGATATAAGAAATGACCACGTCATCAATATCAAAGTCGCCGCACAAATGCTTATAAGACGTTCAGAACGGAGAGGGGTCAAACTATTTTGTCCAGTCAGAAAAATGCGTTAGCAGATACAGATGGATGATTGTCTAGTAGTCCTTTCCTTCGGGTTTCATGGCGCAATGACATCCAATCCTCCAGGGGGCGCACTGATCAATCCTCCCTTCAGCCGCATTATATCTCAGTTTGATTTTACTCTTAGTGGAGATACTTGTGCACTATAAAGTATAATCGTTTAAGTCTATCAGTGATCAGTGATCAGCACAGAAATATGCGACAGCTGTGTCTATAAAACGATTATATAAAGCGATGATAACGATAATAATAATAATAATAATAATAATAATAAAGCAATAATTGCGAAGGAGTAGTTGAAGACGGCTGTGATTGGTCCATCCCGAGAGCGCTGAGAAAAGTAACACACGCGTCATTCGCTCCTCCACAACTGAAGTCCTTCAGCGAAAAATAATAAATCTTTATTTAGATCGATTTAGACCCATCATACCTGACAAATTAGCAACAAGATCTGGGCCACTAATTTGTCAGTCTAGTTACCATTTTGTAAATTAGTTAATTTATTATATTAAATACCTTGTTTTTGTATTGGAAGTATTTGAAACTTTGATACATTTTCAGAAAATCATGAAGAAATAAAGTAAAGGAAAGTTAACATTTCTGTTACATGTGTGAATATGAAATTTACAGAAAAACACGAAAGCCAACAGTCTAGTGTCCCTATCCGCTGATTCTAATTCAATGGGTGTCGCCGGCAATTGTGTCCCTGTAACAACAGAAGTGTAGTGTTCCACTAATAAGTGTCCGCCCCCTGATTCTCGACTCTGGTTGGTGAGCAACTGGTTCCGCCCCCAGTCGCCATGTATCGCTCCGCTCGGAAACTGCAGCGCTTCAGCGCGGATCTGTCGAAGCTCTGGGCCGCGCAGAGATCCATCACCGCCCGGAACATCCGCCCAGCGCCGGGACTCCTGCACAACCCGCTCAGAATGGTAAAAATCGCTGTGTTTTTGTAGTTTAGTGAGATGTGAGCTGGACTGACGGGCCGGTGAATGACCTTCATGTTTATCGCTCTTCTAAAGTCCTCAGAAATCACACGTGTCACATGTCTGTTTTATAATTAATGTGTGTTTTTCATAACCTTATAAATGCGTGTCTGTGCTTATTTATTCCAGAGGTGTAACTGAGAAACATCAGCATTCGTTGCTATGAGTTTCTGCTCATTAAATCAGACTGATCTGTTTTAACGATAAGAATCATAATCATAAATATCTGATTATGATGTGATTGACACATGTAGATTGTTGTTATTCCATTATTCCAGGCCAGTTCAGAGTCGTTCAGGATTGAGAAGGACACGTTTGGGGAACTCAAAGTTCCTTCTGATAAATATTATGGAGCTCAAACTGTCAGATCAACCATGAACTTCAAGATCGGAGGAGTCACAGAGAGAATGCCAGTGAGACTCCAAACTATTATTATTATTATTATTATTATTATTAATTATGGTCCGTGTCAGTGATTATGACGTGTGTGAGTTTGTCCTTTTCCTGTAGATCCAGGTGATCAAAGCCTTCGGGATTCTGAAGAAAGCCGCTGCAGAAGTGAACAAAGATTATGGTTTGGACCCAAAGATCGCAGACGCCATCATGAGAGCTGCTGATGAGGTTTATTCATCTCCTATGATTGATTGATTGATTGATTGATTGATTGAAGCATCGCTGAAGGTCTGATCAGAGTGTTTGTTATAAATGTTCCTGAAGCTCAGCTGTATTCATACATATTTAATGGGGAAATAACTCATGGCAGTATTTGTTGATTTCACTGAGATCACGTTCAGTCTGTCTCTGACTCCAGCGGTGTGTGTGTTTGTGCCCAGGTGGCTGCTGGGAAGCTGGATGATCATTTCCCGCTGGTGGTTTGGCAGACAGGATCTGGAACTCAGACGAACATGAATGTCAACGAGGTCATCAGTAACAGAGCCATCGAGATGCTGGGAGGAAAACTGGGCAGCAAAGACCCCGTCCACCCTAATGACCACGTCAACAAGAGCCAGGTCACACACACACACACACACACACACACTATTATTTTGATGGAAATTAAAAAAAAAAACTTAAATAATGAAATATAAATATTGAAAATAAATCAGCATGTAAACACACTGTAATATTTGTGTAAATCAGCAGTCAGTGAAGCAGATGTTGTCGTGTCGTGTTGTTGTTGTTTGCAGAGCTCCAATGACACGTTCCCCACCGCCATGCACATCGCCGCGGCTAAAGAGGTTCACGAGGTTCTTCTGCCGGGTCTTCAGACGCTCCACGACGCTCTCGCTGCCAAAGCGCTCCAGTTCAATGACATCATTAAGATCGGCCGCACACACACGCAGGACGCCGTACCACTGTCTCTCGGACAGGTGAACCCATACTAAACACCTGGAAAGAGCCGTGACAAGCACAGTTAACTTCCTGTGTTACAATGTTTAACGCCCTACTGTCCGAATCCTAAGGAATACATGAACTGAACTGATTAAATATACTTTTTCTGCATTTATCATTACAGAACATAGACAAGTGAGAGAAAATCAACAGGTTTACATATGATTACTTAAATCATATAGATATCCCCCATTCATTTATATTTATCTCTCTCTTCACAAATGTAACTGAAACAGATGAACATTAAACCGCTGCTGCTTTGATCTTGTTCATGAGTTTGCATGGATTGTGGATGATCGTGATTTTCTCTCTCTCTCAGGAGTTCGGTGGTTACGTGCAGCAGGTGAAGTACAGCATCGAGCGGGTGAAGGCGGCCATGCCTCGTGTGTATGAGCTGGCGGCCGGCGGCACTGCGGTGGGAACCGGACTGAACACACGCATCGGCTTCGCTGAGAAAGTGGCAGATAAAGTGTCTGCGCTCACAGGTAACACACACACACACACACACACTCTCACTCTCACAAGAGTTTCCATACAGTGTTTTCCTGCAGGTCCAGTGATAGTGTTCGCTCTGGTTCCTCCTCTGCTCATTTGCAGGTCTGCCGTTCGTGACGGCGCCCAATAAGTTCGAGGCTCTGGCGGCCCATGATGCACTGGTGGAGTTGAGCGGCGCTCTAAACACTGTGGCCGTGAGCATGATGAAGATCGCCAACGACATCCGCTTCTTGGGATCTGGACCTCGGTCGGGTCTCGGCGAGCTCGTCCTGCCGGAGAATGAGCCCGGCTCCAGTATCATGCCAGGTGAGTGACAGGCCTGTCAGCCAATCAGAGCCTGAGGTTTAAGCAGGCGGTTTCCAGCTCTGATCATCCTCGTGTGAAGGACTCCATCCTAACATTTAAAAAACATCTGTGTTTTATAAACACCAAATTTATACACTGAAATATTAATATTATAAATCTCAAATTAGTTTCTATTAAGTTACAATATTAAATATTTTTCTACTCACTATAGTTGTGTACTGTTAAATTTTAATATAATTTAATCTATTTAACAGACTAATAATTAACTGATGTTTTATTTATTTTAATCCAATTTATTTTTTTATTTTTTTACCCCGTTACTCCCCTGGACCCGTTTGAAAACCCCTGGTTTACAGGATTTTCTGGGTTTTAAACATTATTCCTGAAGCTGTGCAAAGATAATATAACCTTAGATGATTTATTTGTACGTAAGAATAAAAGATGCACATACAGTATAATACACACATAGACACACTGTGGGCTTCACCTCTGACCTTTAGCTCTGGTCTTGTGTTTCTAGTCTAATTTTAGGGTGCTTTGATGCCCACGACCTTTGAAAAATGCACACACACACACACACACACACACACACACACACACACACACACACACACATTCTTTCTCTCTCTCTCTCTCACACACACACACACACACACACACACACACGCGCACTTACACACTCTCTCTCTCTCTCTCATTAGAATCACAGTGTTTGTTTGCCGTTGCAGTTTATTCTCAGAAGCTGAAACAAATCGCTCTCTCTGTTAATGTGGTTTCATTCACACTGGTGTGCGTGTGTGTGCGTGTGTGCGTGTGCGTGTGCGTGTGCGTGTGCGTGCGTGTGCGTGTGTGTGCGCGTGTGTGTGCGTGTGTGTGCGTGTGTGTGCGTGTGTGTGCGTGTGTGTGCGTGTGTGTGCGTGTGTGTGCGTGTGTGTGCGCGTGTGTGCGCGTGTGTGCGCGTGTGTGCGCGTGTGTGCGCGTGTGTGCGCGTGTGTGTGCGTGTGTGTGTGCGTGTGTGTGCGTGTGTGCGTGTGTGTGCGTGTGTGTGTGTGTCGCAGGTAAGGTGAATCCCACCCAGTGCGAGGCCATGACGATGGTAGCAGCTCAGGTGATTGGAAACCATGTGGCAGTGACTGTAGGAGGAAGTAACGGACACTTTGAGCTCAACGTCTTCAAACCAATGATCGTGAGTCCGTTTTAAAAACTCTCCTCATCTTCAGTGAAATCATTGCTAATACTTCAGTCCTGATGGAAACAGGATTTGAATGTCATTTTTCTGTTTCAGATTAAGAATGTCCTGAACTCTGCCAGACTGTTGGGTGATGCTTCGGTTTCCTTCACGAATAACTGTGTGGTTGGAATCGAGGCGAACACTGAGAGAATCAACAAACTGATGAACGAGTCTCTGATGCTGGTCACGGCTCTGAATCCTCACATAGGTGAAACGCTCGGGTTTATTACCTCTTTAAACAAGCATCCTCATTCATAAGTGTTTTGGGTAAAAGCGTCTGTTAAATGAATGAATGTAAATGTCTGTAACAGACAGCAGAGGGCGCTGCGTGTGTCCTCTAATGAAGATTTGTGCTGTTTTTGTTCAGAAACCTGCATGTTTTAAAGGGTCATGAAAGACGTTTCAGCAGCAGTTAGTTTGAAAAACTCGCCAGTGTTGAAACATGCTGCGAAAGAGTGTTTTGTCCTCACGCTGTCTCCTCTCTTCTCAGGTTATGATAAAGCCGCCACTATAGCGAAGACGGCGCACAAAGAAGGATCGACTCTGAAAGCGACTGCCGTTAAGCTGGGCTTCCTGACGGAGGAGCAGTTCGATCAGTGGGTGCGTCCGCAGGACATGCTGGGACCCAAATAGAGCGGAGATGAAGGTTGTCTTCACATAATAAAACACTTGTTTTGTTAAATGCATCGATCCTTTGAGTCTTTGCCAAATGATCTCAGTGCCGCTGAGAGCTGAAGCTGTCGAGTTTGAGCTTCATCTGTCTCTGTGTTCAGACACTGCTGTGATGGACATGAGATCGTCAAACCTGTCTTAATGGATCTAAAACTACCCTTATTATTATTTTAATAAAATCCTTTATTCTTTTGGTTTTGGGGTTAAAGCAGCTTTAGTGACAGAATGAAACTTCATCAGATAGTTCAGTTCAGTCATGTGCCGTTATTGACTTGTGTGTCTGTAAACAGATTCTCTCTGTGTTTCAGTATATTCACTGTTTCACAGCATCTGTTTTCTGTACAGTTCTGTGTTTCACTTCATCTCACCTGAAATAAAGCCTGAAATCCTGCAGACTCTTCACAGCGACTGAAGCTCGGCCAATACTTGACTCTTTTAAAACCAAACGCACTGCAGATACAGTCCTGAATCCACATCTCACGCTCTACTTCAAGTTACAAAATGTTTTTTTAATCTTTTAGTTAACTATAATAAACCTGTTCATGTCACAATGCAAAAGCAGTCTTAAAAACAGGCTTAATTTTCTTAATGTGATGTTTTGGTGCGGGATGTGAGCAGGGTTTTGTGATGATCCGCACCGAGGGAAGGACACCAGCGGATCTTCCTCAGGTCGATCTCTGGCATTTCACCTGCTCTGCTTCCTGACCGGCATGTTAATATTCAGAGCCTGCATGAGTTCATTCCCAGTGAGCCTCGGGTCATATGGACTCACACGGAGCAGAGGAAGGAGGAGAGCAGCGGGGGTCAGAGCGGCATATGGTCACGCCAGGAGGAGGAGGAGGAGGAGGTGTGTGTGTGTGAGTGTGTGGTTACCTGGAGATTCAGGTTTTTGTGCAGTCGAGGCGAGGTGTGACATGTGGCGTCTCTGCAGGCACGAGCTTTCGGTTTGGTTTGATGTCAGTGTGTTGTTATCATGTGACCCCTTCATCAGGTTATATACCAGCTAACAGAGAACGCTCTCAGAACTTCAGCTAACGTTCTGGCAAGGTTCTCTCAAAGTTATGATCAAACGTTCTTCCAGTAACGTTAATATAATGTTCGTTCATTCTTTAATAATGTTCTCAAAACATTAGCAAAGAAACTTTATCTATACAGTGTTCATAAAACGTTTCTCTTAACATTTTTTAAATGTTACAACTTCTTTCAGGGAACATTCAAAAGTAACGTTGCCATAATGTTTGAAGAACGATACAATTCCGTTCCTTTAATGTTCGAATGACAGAAAAGAAATGTTTAGAACAAAAAAATCTGGATGTTCTGAACGTTCAGAGAACATGTTTTCATAACAAGATATTTTTGTTATCTGGGTTCTTACACAGGTTAGACCGGGGCTAGTTGTCACACGGGAAAGTGTTTCACTAAATCCAGCTACACAAACACTTGTTTTCTCCGGCAGATATTAGGATATTTATATCTTAAATTAGTTTGAGACTGTATTGTTATTGCTAACTACTTGCTACTGAAGTACAGGCAAAATAAATGATAAATATGACATGAACAACTTAAACTTAACTTTGCCATGACTACTAATTGAAATATGTTTAAGTTCAAGTACTAAAAACTAAGACTCAAATAAAAGTAAATTAAAGCTAGCCCATTACAAATTACTGAATTTTAAACTAAGAATTAAAATGAAAATTTACAAAAATAGATTCTTCCTGACAACAAGAATCATCTATAATGAAGTTTTTATTTATTTATTTTTAATTACAGTGTTGGCCAAAACAGTGGTTTGTTATCTTGTGCATTATCCTGTGCTTCATAGCTGTTTTACTGATCAAATTCTGCTGAAAATGATAATAGGTTATTTTGGTTGTTTCCATTGTGACAACATGCCCCGCTATAGGTAAACAGGGGTTTTTTTTTTTACCATAAAAATATCTTTTGTTGTAGTCAAGACTTTACATGAAATTTGACTTTTTAAAAATAACCCCAGCCTGAGAATTATTCACCGGAGTAAAAGAATGACCACTCGCCCCGGCCTCCCGTTCATATAACGATAACTATCATAAATCATCTGTCATTGATTGTTCTCTGCCTGTCACTAATAAAATTACATTCTGCAGACGCTGCAGGATCTGATGGATCTGATGATCCGCACCAGTAAAGTCTGAATCTGCAGACGCCACAGGCAGATATTGACTGACTTCTGCTAATGAGACTCAATCATCTCTTACATGAAACTAATGAGCGTCACCTGAGAGCAGGAAATGTCAGAAACGCTGTGAGTGCAGAGAACTCCAGAGAAATCAACATTCATACGCACACGGCCTGTTAAAGGTTATTTCTGGAACATTATTGATCTGCAAATCAAGCACTTTTAGTGTTCGCATTAGTTAGACGAGGCCGTGAGACTCTTCTGTGTTAAAGTGTGTTTGAAGCTTCAACTGTGGAAACACATTTGGTAAATCATAGTAACTAACAAAAACAATATCACAATTATGAGATAAAAAGTCAGAATTATGACTTGGTACATCATAATTATTACTTAGTATGTCATAATTTTGCCTTTCGTGTCAAAGTTTTAACTTTTGTTAGGGTTAGATCATAGTTTCAACTTTTTATCTCGTAATTATGACTTTGTATATCATAATTCATGTCACCTTCTCCAGCTCCCGCATGCATTCATTATCCGCCGCAGTTTCTCACTCTTTTATTGCAATAAAACAGTCTGATTAGACGCACTGCTTCTAATATATGAAATTAGAGGATTGCTGTGCTCTCTGAGTTATATAATACTGAACAATTTATTCAGCATGTTTTCAAAACAATGTCTACAAAGTGATTTACTGAACATCCGCACTGCAAAAAATGATGTTATTTCTCTGTATTTCGGTCTTGTTTTCCAGTTCTAATAACTAAACATTCTTAAATCAAGATACATTTAGTGGAGAAGCTCAATGACTGAAGATATTAAGTCTTGACTTTCTAGAATAATGTTTGTGCTTTTTGTCCTAAACTAGAATCCAATATTATCAACAAGAGTATTTTTCATAAATGTCAGATCAGGGTCTGGTCAAGTCAAGTCACCTTTATTTATATAGCGCTTTTTATAATGTAGATTGTGTCAAAGCAGCTTTACAGTGATAACTGGTGAATAATTTTGGCTGCACAGCAGCTCTTAAAGAATAGTGTCAATGCAGGCAGATCAAAGCACTGTTGAGTATCAAATATCAAGTGTCCCCGACTAAGCAAGCCAAAGGCGACAGCGGCAAGGAACCCAAACTCCAACAGGTGACATCAGGTGGCAAACAGGTGTTAAAAAGGAGAAAAAAACCTTGGGAGAAACCAGGCGTAGTCGGGGGGCCAGTTCTCCTGTGGCGAACAGTGCCTTGTTAGGATACAAGGGTAGGTTGTCACATGTGTTTTAAATGTTAAATTACATTTCATGTTAGTCAAAACAGTGTTACCTGTTACATTTGACTGCTTCATGAATTGTTTTGTGTTTTTAAGACCCAGAATTTGCCTTTCAGAAATAAAAACACAATATTCACTGGAGTGTGACAACTAGCCCCGGTGTCCCGAACATAGGCAAAACAAGATATTGAGCATTTTTCATACACAAAAGAAAGTGCTTTAGCAAAGAAAAAATAAACACCAGCATATAAAAGTCAACTTTAAAGTGAGAAAAAAATGAATAAGGAAGGAAAATAAAAATCTGGCATATACTTACAAATACATAAGCATGATGTAACAATGATAACAGTATACAGTCTAGCGCAGAATAATAACTCTAATACGCGGTTGGTGTGTGTAGTGTAATGAAATGAACGAAGCAGCAGCTCTTTTTTCTTTCGCGTGCATGAGCGCGCGTGTGATTGGCCGCTGATCCCTGCGCGTTCACGCTCTAGTTGTGAGATTTGCGCGCCGCCGTTCGCTGGACTGGAGGAGAGGAAAGCGATAGTTGTCATACCGAGGGGCAAATAACTCATCGTTTCCAATGAATAACTACCCCTTCACCTCGACCGCCAGCTGACGGACTGCCCTGCGCGAATCCACGCGGACGGAGGAGCGACACGCGCGCGATTGTGTGAGGTAAATGTGTGTTTATTCGACGCGTGACGCGGGATAACTGAAACACCTTCCTCTCGTCCGCTGCATCAGCCCGTTTCATCCTCAATCATCTCCAGGCCGCATGTATCGCTCGTGTCGAGGCGGTGTGAGTGTGTGTGAGAGTGTGTGAGAGTGTGTGTGAGAGAGTGTGTGTGTGTGTGAGAGTGTGTGTGTGAGAGTGTGTGTGTGAGAGAGTGTGTGTGTGTGTGTGTGTGTGTGTGTGTGTGGTTTTGTTCTGACAGACTCTGATGTGAAGGTATTACTGAACCGCGCGATCCGAATATTTCATGAAGCGCTGTGAGATTTTCCTGCTTCATTCCTCACAGCATCCCTAAAGATCCAGACTATGTGCTGTTATTTAATCTATCTATCTATTTATCTATCCATCCATCCTTCACTCACTCACTCTCTCTCTCTCTCTCCCTCTCTCCCTCCAGCAGTGTCCGGCTCCGGTCGAGCTCAGGTCGAGGTATGGCGCAGCCGGGCTCGTGTGGTCAGAGCAGTAATGGAGTGGCTGATGAGTCTCCCAACATGCTGGTCTACAGGAAAGTAAGTACAGCAGATCCATAATCTCCTGAAACACGGCACAACGTGACCGATCCTGTTCAATCAGCCGCCTTTAGATCGGTCAGAAAACTGAAGTGTGCTTTGAAATCAGTCTGGTTTTGAATCATGGAGAGCTGGAGTTTGCAGGAATGATGTCAGGCGTGTGGAGCTTCTCCTCCTGCAGAGACTCCGACAGCTGATGTTTCAGACACTGAGGAGGATGGAGGGATGTTGATCTGCTGAATTATTACACTTTTAGTTGACTGGCACACAACAGTCCCAGAGTGTGGATGTGATACGGGTCGGGTTTGGAAAGGGCCTCTGGCTCTTGTTGCTCCTGTTCCACCCGTCCATCAGATTAACTCTGTTTGGTGTGCCGGTCAAAGCTTTCGGTTACTAACTGGTAGTCCAACTGGAGGCGACACAAGCGCAGCAGCATTTCCCTGCAGGATGATGTTTGGACTCTGTGAAGTGTGCTAATGGCTCATCGCTGATGCTGTGTGTGGGTGAGCGGAGCAGAGCGCATGTTCGTAGGTGGTTTTGTAAGTAAGTTGGTGTGTCAAGCTCTGGTTTTGTTTTGCGTTCCAGAACAGTGAAACTCTGAGCGTCAGGCTAGTTCTCAGTCTTTACTCGTAACGTAAACGGTGGCCTCGGATATATTTGCACACTTCTCTGAACGTCATTGCATTAGAAGAAAAGTATGGAAGCTTGTTTCCGACACAGAATAAAAAAAGGTAATTATGTTGAGAAATCCAGCACACTGATCTGCTGTTTAAGCTGAAGCTTTTTCTGAGACCAAAATTATAAAATTAGTGCGGCCCAAACCGCTAGAACCACCAAACCCGGCTCAGACCTTCAGGCTGTTCTGACGGGGGTCGCTGTGTCTTTTCTAACTGATCCGACTTAAGGTTTCGTAAAGCGGGTGATCAAATCTATGAAAAATCCCATAGACTGTCTGTCTATCTGTCAACATGCAGAAACATGCCAGCAGTGTGTTAAAACATGTTAGCAACATGCTAAATCGTGTTGGCAACATGTTAAAACATGCTAACAATATGTTAAATCATGTTAACATCATGTTAAATCATTAGCAATGTGTGAAATCATGATCGCAACGTTCAAGCAACGTACTAAATCATGCTATAAACATGTTAAAACATGTTAGAAGTGTGTTAATTAATGCTAGGAGCATGCTAGCAATGTGTTAAATCATGCTAGCAACATGTTAAAACATGTTAACTGTGTTAAATCATGTTAACATGTTAAAACGTGTTAGCAATGTGCAAAATCATGATCGCAACATTTAAGCAATGTACAAAATCATGCTAGAAACGTGCTAGCAATGTGCAGTCATGTTAGCAACATACTAAAATGTTAGCAGTGTGTTAATTCATGCTAAAACATGCTAACAGTGTGTTAAATCATGTTAACATAATGTTAAAACATGCTAGCAATGAGCGAAGTCATTCTAGCAACATACTAAAACATTTTAGCAGAGTTTGTTAATTCATGCTAGAAACATGCTAACAATGTGTTAAATCATGTTAACATGTAAAACATGTTAGCAGTGTCTTAAATCATGTTAACAATATGCTAGCAACATGCTAAATCATGTTAGCACCATACCAAAACATGCTGGCATCATGTTAAAGCATGTTAGCAATTTGTTAGAACATGTTAACAACATTTTATTGATCCTGGAGTAAACTCTTCAAACTTTAAGTGTTTCAAAGTCATTTCAGACTTTCAGACGAGGCTTTTTCAAGCCAACATCAAAGTTTGTCATCAAACATTACTCATCTAGTCACGACTTCTCACAATTCTGAATTTTTTTTTGCAATTGCGAAGTTATATCTGACAAATGATAACTTGCAGTTTCAAGTTTATATCTCACAATTCTTAGAAAAAAGTCATAATTATTATTAACCTGGAACTGAGAGAAGTAAAGTTTTATCTGAGGCCCGTTCACACCAAGGACGATGACTACACTGATAAAGATATAGTTGTGAAAATCATTCTAAATATAACAGAATAGCAGAGTCACACAGAGGAATGATATCGTTGGAATTGCTTTCAGTATCTGTCAGTCGGTGTTGGGAACTAACTAACTAAAAGTACTAACTTAACTACATTAGCTTGAATAAATCAGTTTTTCCTAAATGAAGTGGAACAAATTTTTTTTCTGTACAAAAGTGAACAAAAGATTTGTGATGTTAAAATGCCTTTTGAGGATGATGATATCGCTAAGTTCTGTTTATATTGAATTTGACAATTTTTAATTACTGTATTTCTGATTATGTTGTAGTTACATTTTATTGTTTACATTCAGCATTGTGTTTCCCGGCCGTCCACAACAACATCAGATCAGACCTGTGATCCACGTTAGAGTCACTGATGAGTAGATTAGAAAGAGTTTAAAGCACAGTGATCTAAGTGTCTGGTGTTCATGACCCCAAATTGCTCTAATTATATATATTATACATTACATAGGGCTTCCTCAGCAGTGATGACATCATCAGGACACTCTAACAGTCAGTCCATTAGAGAGAGAGCGAGAGAGATCACTCTTTCTTGTCCACTTTTCCCCTGAACCGTTTCAGGCTACTTGGCTAAAGAATCTCATCTGACCTCTTTTCCTGTGCATTGTTGTTTCTTTAGATGTAGTTCGTCTCTGCTTCACATTCAGAGATCTGTCTCAGTGTCTGAATCTGTCTTCAATAGAGATCTTTAATGAGTTTTTGGATTTAAAGTCATTGTAGAAATCATTTGTTCTGAACTAAATGATATTCGGCGACTGTTTCATTTAGAGATTTCATTTATGGACATTTTTTTTTTTTTTTTGAGATATTGTGTCTGAAAGAGCTTATATAATTGCTATATTTTTTATATTCTTTTAAGAAAATATATTGTTAAATTATTGAACTTGTGTGTTTTTACCAGTCAAACTAAATGTCAGACCTGCTCTTTTGAAAATGCACGCTGAGCAGTGTCTGTCAAGTTTATTTATTTATTTATTTATTTGAACCCTGTTCCGCTTGGCTTAAATATGACATCCTGAAGTAGTTAATAAGAGTTTTTGCCCCTGGATGTGCCTGTCGACGAATCTCTTCACTGAATGCCAATCAGCTATTTTGGTGCTCACGAGAGAGTGACAACTTTCCTCTGGGATTTCACTTAGTTGCCATTTAATAAACGCATTTCCCAGAGCGACTTGCGGCTATTTGTAGCTGCAGGATGCTGGAACGGAGCTGATCCGGTGGGATTATTTCTGCACAACCTCGAGTGGGTCTGGAACAAGTAACTTTTTTTGTTAGCGGCAAAGATTATTAAAGAGGACCTGTTTTGTCATTCTTCATCTGTCTTTAGTGTGTAATGTTGAGTTCTTCTCTATATCAGCGTCAGTGTTTCTGAACTCCCTGAAACGCCTCCATTTTAGTTTTTCTCACAATGTTCCTCATTTAAATAAATCATGCGCAGAATAAAGGGGCGGGGCCTGGTTGAGTTAGTCAGTAGTGTGTTGAAACTGGCGGTTATGGTAAGGGGCGGGACATTTCCCAAACACCAATCACAACACACTGCTCCAGCCGACCAATCAGAGCACATTGTGGAAGTGGTACTGACAGACTGGGAAGAGAGGAGCTGCTACTACTCATGGAGTTCTGATGCTGTGTACGGTTCATAATCTTGTCTTTTGTCAGTTACAGAGCTTGGTCAGTTTTTGTAGGAGGCGAGTTCTGCTTTCTGTAATATGTGTTCATGTGTTAAAATGACAGATCTGTTTGACTTTCAAACTATCATTCTTCAGTTGAACACAACAGGAGATGTTTTTTTGGCCTGGTTTAGATGAACTCTTTCTTGAAGAGGTCCTCACAGGTTTATCGCACAGGTCTTGTTTTCTAAAAGAGGATTGTGACTGTGGTTCATGATTTATTCATTGAACGGGAGATTACTGGCATGGCTTCATTTCCAAATTCATGATGTCCCAAGAGGCAAATATGAAAGTAGTTACATCCGATTAGTTAAATCCGGACACACGGCACTTCCACAAGACCGTGTATTTCAACGAGTCTCACATTTTCACACAACAGAAAAATATGATTTTGCCATTCAGGTTTTGCCCGTCTCATCATGTTACTGTTGATTTTGTTTGTGATTCTCATTAGATACTCTAGAGTAGAAGTCTCTTCTGCTCACCAGTGCTGCATTTATTTGATCAAAAGTACAGTAAAAATAGTGAAATATTATTCCAGTGTAAATCAGCTGTTTTCTATGTGAATATACAGTAAAGTGAAATTTATTCCTGAATTTTCAGCATCATTACTCCAGTCTTCAGTGTCACATGATGCTTCAGAAATCATTCTGATATGATGATTTGTAATAACATTTTTACAATATTACTGGTTTTACTGTGTTTTTGATCATAAAGAGACTTCTTTCAAAAACAAAAAAAAAGAATAAATTACAGGCAGATTCTGCCAGCTTATAAAATAAATCATTGTTTTTGCATTAATGAGTGATTTGTCTCATTTTCCAGTACAAATATCGAAAAAGCAAAAGATACTTTACTTTAGAAGAAACATAACTTAAGATATTAAGTCTTGTTTTCTGAAAAGATTTAAGAAATTGAGCGAGTTTATGCTTAAAACAAGAACAAATATCTGCAGATGGAGTCAGAAAAATCAACTGAATTCAAAGGGAAAACAAGATTATTTTTCTGACCTCATTGGCAGATATTTGTTCTTGTTTTAAGCACAAACTTGCTCAATCTTGTTTCAAGAATTTTTCGATGTTTGTAATGGAAAACAAGACAACTACTAAGGAAGGAAATAATTTTTTGCAGTGCAATTCAGTCATTTGAGTAAAATGAAGTATCTGTCCTTGTCTGTGTGCGTGTTTCTGTCTAATCCTCCTGTGGTTTGTTGTTTACGGTCTGATGTCCTCGTCTTAATCGTGTCTTTGTAGTGGCGTCTCAGCCGAGAGACTCTCACGGGTTCAGATCTCTGTGACCTTCACACAGTGACCGGCGCTTCTTCAGATCTGAGTGTTGTCCTCTTAATGGTTTAAAGATCAGGAATGACTGAAATCTGCCCTACAATAAAAGGTTACTAAACTAAAACTAGATCAGTGAGTTTAATGTTCTGTGTTTGAACGTCCAGAGAACTGGCGCTGACGACAGATGATGCTCATGTTTGTGTGTCGTTTCAGTCCCATCATGCAGCAGCTGAGCTCAGATTTACCCTCCGTCAGCGCTGGAAAATGCTGATTGATTTTCAGAGATTGCATTCATTATAATTAAATAGATTCCAGCCCAGACCTCTTCTTAGATTAATGTCAGGTGTTAATGGATTGAAATAACGCTTAAGAGCTCTAATCTGACTGCATCTTCTGATTTACACCTGAAGCACACAGTATTGCACACAGGTGCACAGATATCAGGTCCCAAGTTGAAATGTTGAGCTCCTGTGAGGAAGAACGAGTCTCTTGATGTGTGCCCGACGGTTGCAGTCGTGATGTTGTCTAAATCACTTTTCTGAATTCTAAATAAGTTTACTGTGCAGTATAGTTGAAATATTAATTCATATACCATCCATACTGTTTAGCGTGCAAGAGTAGAGTTAGATTTATCTACACTTACTTCATATGAATTACTTCATTCTCACAGTCAAAAGACTCTTCTTTCAAACATCATTGTTTCCTTGACTGTTTTCATTTCTCTGTTTCCTGCACTCGAGAGATCTGACTGAACTGATTTTGTCTGCGTGTGTTTTTCCTGGGAAGCCCAGCAGGACTGGGAATCTGAATCGATTTGTGCTGGTAACATTTCTCCCGATCGCTTTGAAAAGCTCATAATCAATACCTCAGCTGGCGAAATAATACATCAAACGAGGATGTTTTTATTGCCACTCCAGCACAAAGACAGACATGCATATTCAGTCAGAAGTGCAGAAGCAGCCAATTATACGCTAAATTACGGGACTGATTTTCTTTGATGAAGCAGGTTGTCTCGGGTGATGAATGCCGCGATCGCTGGCGGTTTCCCACCGGAGAGACGTACTGAACGTGTGAATCACATGAATGGATCAACTGGTGGATTCATGCTGAAATCACATTGTTATATATGAATTATTAATGCAGTGAGTGAGTGAGTGAGTGTTACAGACTGAAGTGTGTGAGAGTGTGTGAGAGTGTGAGAGTGTGTGTTACAGACTGAAGTGTGTGTGTGTGAGTGTGTGTGAGTGTGTGTGAGTGTGTGTGAGTGTGTGTGAGTGTGTGTGAGTGTGTGTGAGTGTGTGTGAGTGTGTGTGAGTGTGTGTGAGAGTGTGTGAGAGTGTGTGAGAGTGTGTGAGAGTGTGTGAGAGTGTGTGAGAGTGTGTGAGAGTGTGTGAGAGTGTGTGAGAGTGTGTGTGAGTGTGTGTGAGTGTGTGTGAGTGTGTGTGAGTGTGTGTGAGTGTGTGTGAGTGTGTGAGAGTGTGTGAGAGTGTGTGAGAGTGTGTGAGAGTGTGTGAGAGTGTGTGAGAGTGTGTGAGAGTGTGTGAGAGTGTGTGAGAGTGTGTGAGAGTGTGTGAGAGTGTGTGAGAGTGTGTGTTACAGACTGAAGTGTGTGTGTGTGTGTGTGAGAGTGTGTGTTACAGACTGAAGTGTGTGTGTGTGTGTGAGAGTGTGTGTTACAGACTGAAGTGTGTGTGTGAGAATGCTGAGTCACTTTATAGTGATGGTGTCTGAGGCTCAAAACTGAGATCATAGAAACACACATGCACAAGTAAAGAGCGCGAGTGTGTGTGTGTGTGTGTGTGTGTGTGAGATTACTGTGGTGGGACTGTGGGTATCATCTTTGTTCTGACATTTGCATTTCTCTTCATTCTCTCAGCGGATTACCCAGCATGCATCACACTGTGCTGTCAAGAAAACAGAGAAAGAGAGAAAATGTGGAAAGTGTCAGAAATCAGAAGCGTCTGATAACCGTGATCTGTGATGACTGTGATGATCTCTGGGTTGATTTTCAGTAAATGTACAGATCAGATTTTGTGTTGAAGCAGTTTTGGTTTATTTGCTCTTTGATTTCAGTCTTCAGGTGTGTTTACATCCTAATAATTCATCAATAATCACTCATAAATCAATGAGAAGCTGGAAACACACCAGTCAGAAAGATGATCCGATGCAAGATGTGATCTTAAATAATCCATTAAAGAGAAGATTTATCATTTATAACAGTCATGAATCTGAGTTCAGTATTAATGCGTTACAGTTACACTATGAATGATTACTTGCTGCAACATGTTTATGTATAAATAACAGCTTTACAGAAAATCATGATGTCAATGTGTTTAATATCTTCATGACTTTAGCGTGATTACAGCTGGACGATAATATAGATTCATTTTGAGACGGTTAGGATAGGATTAGTGTTAATTAACACATTAATATAATGAAGGTTACAGCAATAATATGAACTAACGCTAACGCTAGTTGTGTGTGTTTGGGTTTGAGTGTGATGATGTCTGAACTTGTGTGTGTGTGTGTGTGTGTGTGTGTGCGAGTGTGTGTTTGAGCCTGAAGGCACGTGCTGCACCTCACGCTCACCTCACTTAAAAATAGAAATGCATCCTGTTGCCCTTGACAACCGCTGACAGCTGCCTCCTCCAATCAGAAAGCATCTCTCAGTCTCAGGACAGCCGACTGTCGGCTTTACTGACGCGTCTGACTATTTTCCATAATGGCAATGAAGTGTGTGTTTTTCAGACCATTAAGATGTTTTATTGTGACATTTTATTCATTAATTAAGCAAATTTAACCCCCAAATGCATTAGAGTAAAATTAAATTTTATTTGTAAGTTTGTTGATTATTATATATATATTTTTTTTTAAATGAGCATAAATTAAATTTTTTACAAAAACACTGCCACAGAGTTTAAATACTATATATATATATATATATATATATATATATATTTTATTATTCATTTATTTGCATTCCAGTAATAGGTATTTATTTATTTTAAATTAACATAAATTTAAAGGATTAATTCACTTTAAAATGAAAATTACCCCAAGCTTAACTGACGCGACGTCATTTACACTTTCTTCTTATGTTGAATAAGGAAGACGGTCTGGCGGAAGCTAGATATTTGACTTCATAACTTGTTAAATATGGATATTTTTCTCACACAAACGCATCGCTTCAGAAGGCCTTTATTAACCTGATTGTGTTCATCAGAAAGAAGAAAGTCAAATACACCTAGGATGGCTTGAGGGTGAGAAATCACG
>CM074449.1:172500-257500 GCA_037101425.1 Elopichthys bambusa
ACAATTAGTTTTAAAAAGTAAGATCCAAGATCAGCTTCTTATGTTCAGTTTTTCTAGCGTTTTCTTTAGCAGACGGTTTAAGGGTCATTTGATTGACTTACAGTGAGGGTCAGACATTCCTGCACTTCCTAAAAATGTATTGACCAATTAGTGACCAATAAAAACATTATCAAAACACTCGAAGCAACATTTCACAGCAGTTTTACTGTAATGCAACTGCGTTTACAAACGCAACAGGATATTCACCTGACATGTGACACGAGTTCACTGGATGATGACTTTAACACTGTAAATGAAGAATATGATCAGATCAGACTGTGTCTGTTTCTCACCAGACGAGCTCGTGCTGTTCTCTCTCAGGTCCTGTGCAGAGAATGTAGGTGACCTTGTCTGGAACTCAGTTCTGAATTATAAACATCTCACAGCGAGGCAGAAGCACACTGTTTCATTTTGTCTATATATACATACATATACACACACTCACACACTGTCCTGATGCCATGTTTCCAGAGGTGCGTTCTTCTGCAGTGTTACACAACATGAAGAATCACACGTATGCTTTTGTAAATGTGATTCCTGATGAACACATCATCTGCTGTGATTCGATGAATCATTCAGTCTTCTGCTGATCCTCTAATGCCTCAGAGTGTCTGAACAGCGTCTGGAGGAGATTCATCAACCGCTTCACATTTTCTTCCATGTGATGCTTTATATGTTTGGCTGTTTCTGCTTTTTGTTCAGCAGAAGTGATTCATCAGCTGAACACTGGAATAAAGTCATTCATATTAGACTTATTAAAAAGTGAGAGATGAATTTGCACAGTTTGATTGGATGTAACAAAAGATATAGAAAGTGTTTATTCCTCTTTTGTAAAAGCTGATAAATTATTTTGCTGTCTGAACTGTACAGGATTGCCCAGCTGACTGAGAACGTTCTGGCAAGGTTCTCTCAAAGTTATGAACAAACGTTCTTCCAGTGACATTAATAGAACATTAGTTCAAAGTTATCTGGTCTTTAATAATGTTCTCAAAACGTTGGCACAGAAACATTATTTATACATCTTTAATGGAGCGTTTTAATTATGTTTTTTTAATGTTACTTGTTTCAGAACGTTCCGAGAATGTTCAAAAGTAACGTTCCCATAATGTTTAAGAAATGATGAAATGGAATATTCTCGCATAACCAAGAAAAAATGTTTTTTTTTTTGTTTTTGTTTAAACGAGACGCTCAGAGAACATTCAGAAATACCGTTTCATAACTTAGTGGGAACGTTGGCAAAACGTTCTTAGAACAAGTTTTTGTTCGTGTTATTATTTGCATTGCGCAGTGTTTTTCGTCTGCTGTCTGTAATCCATCAGTTGATCTCACAGTGACAGACTGTAGTTCACTGGACGTCCGGCTCGTTTTGTTTCAGCCTCATTCTTAATTATACAGCTCCTACGGGGAGACGCACGGAAAGGCCACTGACACATGGGAAATCATGCTTTTTATGAACTTTGATAATAGAAAAAGTGAGAGTGAGAGAGAGAGTGTGATATATTTTACATATAGTCTGCATTTGGTATCTGCACTTTGTTGTTGATGATGAGGGAGTCTGAGAGAGCAGAATCCAGTGTCGGCGCTCATGTGCTCAACAGAAACTGTGTGTGATTGGTTATAATGCTCAACACTACAAAAAAACAGAAATCTCAATGCAAGGCCGCAGTCGACGCGTTCACATTAATCACGATAGCTGTCATAGATTCGGGCTAATTGAGCAGGGAAATGTTTTGCCCTTTTATCTTGAAATCACTTTGAAACTCAGTGTTCCTCAATGGAAAAGTTCATTTCTGACACTTCCACAAACATGTCACCAGTTTAAAGGGATAGTTCACCCAAAAATGAAAATGATCCCATGATTTACTCTCGCTCAAGCCATCCTAGGTGTATTTGACTATCTCCTTTCAGACGAACGCAGAAATATATTTTAAAATATCCATAGTCCTCCAAGGTTTATAATGGAAGCCAAAAATAATGCATCCATCCATTTAAAAAAAAGTAATACATGAGGGTGAGTAAATCATGGGATCATTTTGATTTTTGGGTGAAGTAACTTAACTTTAACTAACTAGTTGTTTATTAAGTCTGTTCGAATCTTTTATATGAGACCAGATGTTGACTCAACACACTATCGTCCTTCCCTGCTCTACACCTGACCCTACCCGTCACAGGAATTCTGACTTTCTTATATATATATGAAACATTCTTTTATATATTTATATATATATATATATATAAGAAAGTTAGAATTACGTCAGTTTCCTGAGACGGGTAGGTTTAGGTGTAGAGTAGAGAAAGGCCATATTATTGTGACTTTTAAGATTTTGTCAAACATTCTTATATATGATTTTTAAGATGTTGTCTTTGTGACGTTTACAGCGTATCTTACTGGGGTCATTTGGTCCCCACACAGTAGTATAAACAAGGATGTGTGTGTGTGAGATATGTCCTCTTAGTTTATTGACACTGTTGCTATGGCAGCATGTGCGTCACTCTGACGGTCCATCTGTGTCTTTAACGAGCGTCTGCGCTCTGATTGGTCGAGGCACTTTGTGTCGCCCTCAAACCCTTGTGTGCGATAAGAGTAAGATCACACACATCTGTGACATTTACAGTAAATTTAGCAAATGTCATTGTGGGAGTTGCTGACTGTACATGAAATCATCTTCCTGTTATTGTGAATTATTCATTGACGTCATTATCGTTGATCAGAACTTTCCTTGTCAGCTGACTCAGTCCAAGCAACTCTTGATGGACACAATCGAGTTTATATATATTTATATATATATATATATATATATATATATATATATATCTTTTTTCACAGTACACAAAGCAGCTTTACAGAAAACCATGTCGTTAATGTTTATAATATCTTAATATCTTCATGCCTTATAGTCACATTACAGCTGGATGATAATATAGTTACAGTCTGAGACGATATAAACAATCAGGCAGTTGAGATTTGATGGATGAATCTGGGTGAAGCTGGGCATACTTACATATACAGCTTTATATAAATATCAGTTCCTGTGTATTTTTTCTCATTGAATATTGTGATGCATTATCATTCCTGTAATTCTTTACGTCTACATTTATGCATCTGTCAGATGCTTTTATCCAATTTCAAACTTTATCCTCATTGCATTTCAAGGTATTTATTTTATATCAGTTCATGTATTCCCTCAGAATTCAACCCATTTGTGTTTTTTGCTTTTTAAACACATGCAGCAACAAACGTTTTGCTGAATGATTGACAGACGCTGGATTTTTGACTGAGATCCTGTCTGTCCGTCATCAGACTGTGTAATCATTAAATATCCCTGAGAAAACGCTGTCGCTCTCAGCTTTCATCAATATTGTGAGTTTTTAGGCTTTATAAGACACTAGACTGACGTTTGCTGTCTCTTAAGTGTGAGTTCTGTCTGTTTCTAGTGTAGGTCAGCTGGACGCGAGTATCTGAAGTGAGATCTGTGTGTTTGTGCATCTCGAGCATCAAAAGACACACTCTCGGTTTGGCTGAAGTGCAGATGGAGATGAGAATCTCTGCTCGGGGTCGAGAGCAGGGTGACATGAGCGAGTGAACTTGTTTTCTCTGACCGACGCCGGTCTCTCTCTCTCTCTGAACACAGCCGTAGCCTCATGATGAGTTCGTTCATCTCAGTATTTCTCAGTATGTGAGATTACAGAAGTTTAGCTGTCAAAATGACATCGTACATGCTGATTGGTCAAGCATTTGATTGGACACAATTTCTGGATGAAAGATGATGGGCCGTTTTCTCAGAAGAGCAAATGTTAAATTGGTAACACTTTACAGCAAGATTCCATTTGTTTCTTCAGTCACTTCTTGGCCTGAGTGTGAGTTTGTGTGAGAGCCAAACCAATCAAACGGCTCCGTCCGGCAGAGTGCCAGCCAATCAGAGCGTCACACCTGCTGCTGGCTTAACTCCGCCCCCCTGGAGTCTCTCAGCATTCCAAATGTCATTTGTTTTGGAAGATTAAGAGGGATTTTCAGCCCCTGCGAGCGGCTGTGAGGTGTGAGAGTTTAAACAGCCAAACAAACCCCTAGAAAGCCCCGTCATCTTTGTGTTTGTTTGTTTCTGTTATGAATATTAATGTGTCTGTACATCAGAATAACTCCCCTTCTGCTTTCATATGACTGCTGTAGAGCAGGTTTAGAGTATGTGCTGTCAAGAGTGAAAGTAAATGTGAGTACAACACTATGTTTAATCACACAGAAATTAAGCGTAATTACACAGAATAGGAGGCTAATTATGAAGCATGTAATTACTGTGATTGTTCCAGACGTCAGGCTGTGAAGCTGATCTCTCTCGCTCTCTTCCCGCTCTCAGATGGAAGACATCATCGCTCGCATGCAGGACGAGAAGAACGGGATTCCCATCCGGACCGTCAAGAGCTTTTTGTCCAAGATTCCCAGTGTGTTTTCAGGTGTGTTCAGATGATCATTTATGAGCCGAACTCCAGAGATTCATCTTACTTATACACAACAGCATTTCTTTTGTTTTTATTTATTAATATGTGTCTTTATCTATCTATCTATCTATCTATCTATTATTTATTTATTTATATGTGTGTGTGTGTGTGTGTCTGTAAATTATATGTATCTAATTTATAGATACATATAAATAAATAAATATTTATAAATAGATACAGACATTTATATTCACATATAAACACAAATATATATATATATATATATATATATACAGTATATAATTAAATAAATATACAGTATATACACATTTATATTTATATACACACACGGATACATTTATTTGTTTATTTGTAAATATGAGTATATATGTAAATATGATCCAGTGAATACTTTACAAATGAAAGTGTACTTCATCTCATTTTACATTTTATTATTTTCTCTTTATATTTTATTTTTCTGTGTGGCTTGATGAACACAAACTCATTCCTAACAGTAAATGTAATATTATAAAACGGATGTTATATGAACTGTTGCTGTGATATGAATCATGGGAAACTCTGAATCTTTGATGGTTCATGAATAAATGAGACTGTGACAGTGACAGAAACCTTTTTATAGTCCTCGAGTCTCGCGGTTAGAGCTGTTTGCAGAGATTCCCGAGGAGACGCGTGAACACTAATGAGGAGACCGTCCCACAGTCCAAACACAGATCCCAGAATACCCGAGGACTGACAGGAGCTGCTCAGATGAGGACAAACAGAGACCCGAGCCATCAAACAATGCCGCGGGCTTTGAAGAGAGGTCACGGCTGGACGCTAGCATGAGCAAAGAGAGACAGATCTGTCAGACGTCTGCTTGAAAGAGACGTGCTCGATAGAGCTGCCGGTCCTGCGGCCTCCAAACATGTTTTGGCATTTACATTGAGCCTTGAGAGAGATATTTAAAGGAATCGTTCCCGCCAAAATCAGAATGCTGTCATTATTTACTCACTCTCACGTCCTTTCCAAAACCGCCTCGCAGCTCTTTTACATGACCTGAGCTACAAAAACACTAAAGTGCTCCAGTCGTTTTTTCTCATTACTAACCTGAAGTTTTTTATTTTGGAAATTTGCACAGTTCATCCCGCAGAGAGTCGATGCTCAGGGTGTGTTTGCATTTAATCCAAAGCGATTTGCACTGAATTTAAGGTGCATCAATTCATCAGTTCTTGTTTCTCTGAGAATCAGCCAGCTGTGATTGAAGTCGAACAGCCCACAGGCTTTATTTTAGTAATGCGTTAATTAGGACCCACAGATCTGATGCATCATGGGAGAACAGCATTGAGATGATGATGATGAAAAGTCCCAGAAAGTTCTGTGTGAGAGACGGAGGAGCAGTTCAGATCCTCCTCTGCTGTTCCTGCCGTTATGTAATCGAGTGTCTTACATAAGCATCTTCAATAAATGACATCTGAAATGTAGAAACCGCAGCCGAAACACTTCAAACACTTGTGGTATTCTGGGATGTAGAGGAACAGAGGAACACTTGAAGTACACTGTGTAGTGCACTCACTCGTTCACTCGCTCGCTCTGTTTGTAAACAGATGTGTTTCTGAAACATCTTAAAGGATTAGTTCAGTTCAGAATGAAAATGTCCTGATAATTTACTCACCCTCATGTCATCTAAGATGTTCATGTCTTTCTTTCTTCAGTGGAAAAGAAATTTGAGGAAAACATTCCAGGATTGTTCTCCATATAGTGGACTTCACTGGGGTTCAACGGGTCCAAATGTCAGTTTCAGCTTCAAAGAGCTCTACACGATCCCAGACGAGGAATAAGAGTCTTATCTAGAGAAACCATCGGACATTTTCTAAACAAAATAAAATTATATACCACAAATGCTCGTCTTGCACTGCTCTGTGATGCTCCACGCATGACGTAATCATGTTGGAAAGGTCACGTGACATAGTCGGAAGTACCGCAGTAGGGCGAAAAACTCTTTTTCTCCTCCAACTTCAAAATCGTCCGACATCGTTATTTTTTTGTAAAGGCCGTTTTTGTACGTTCACTTTGTAAACACTGGATCGGTCCGTCCTTTCCAGCGTGATTACGTCATGCGTGTCAAACTAATAACCCTTTAAGAGTTACAGACAACAACACACATACTGTATATGACACACACACGGCTACAGGAGCAGTAGTATGTTGTGCTGTCGACACAGAAGCGCCTCTCAGTGTGACATTGGCCTCAACTATAGTGAAATCTGTGATGCTTAGTGTCCAAACACACATATTCACACACACACACAGTAAAACCTCCAAAGACTCGGCAAATTCACAAAAAGAACAACAAAGACGCACAATATTTAGCACAAATGAGAATGGAGGAAGAGCGAGAGAATCAGAAGTAGGGCGAGTGTTTGAGTGAGTGAGATCCATATGGACCCGCTGCTCTGAGACGGACAGAGTGATAATTAAAAGAGTATAAATTTAGCTGCTGGGAACAGCTGGTGTTGCTGCTCATGTGTGTGAGAAACTGAAAGACACACACTCCAGGTTTTAAGGCCAGAAACAAACACAAGTACACAGTCGCAGAATATTTGCTCGTCCTGTTGAACCTCGCGAACTCAACATGCGTTCTTGTGTTACTGCGAGTTTCCTTCAGACCAGATTAAAGTCCTCTTTCTCTTCTTTTCTGCATTTCTCTAGTTTCTCCAGTATCTAGTTTAGTTTCAACTCTTTCATTGTGTTTTATGAATATGGAGAAATTGCTCTTTTGTTAGTCACTTCAGATGAAAACATCTGCTAGATCAGTGATTTCAGTGGCTAATCTGCTGTCATGATGTTTGTTTTCGAGGTGTCCACTTGAAGCGTCCAGAGATTAAAATAAAGAACTAAATAAAATTAAAATAATTAAGTTGTATGAGCTGCTCTTTTTTTAACCAATGGATTTGCATGACTTCAGTTTTATTGTGATATATACTGATGTTCAGACATTTTTTTTAAAGAAATGAATACTTTTATTCAGCAAGGACACATTAAATTGATGAGAAGATACAATGTGACAAAACATTCTATTTCAAATAAATGCTTTTATCTTTCTATTCCTTGGAGAATCCTGAAAATACTGAAAATTCCACAAAAATATGAAGCAGCACAACTTAAAATGACAAAATTATGACATACTTAGTCAAAATTATGAGAATAAAATAGTCATAAGTATGACAAGTAAGACATGACTTTAAAAATTGAAATTGGGACATAGTTGAAACTATAAAAAACGAAATTATAATAATAAAAATAATTATGATTTACAAAAGCCCGATTTTTTTCTTATTTTTCTTGTCACTTCAATAGATAAAAACTCTGAACTGCGAGAAAAAGTCTCATAATTGTGTGACAGAAACTCACAATTTTAAGTTTATATCCTTTAATTCTGACTTTTTCTTCTCAGCATTGTGAGATAAAAAAAAAAAAAAAAATTATTTTTAATTTCGTGGTGGAAACATAATAGGATCAGGAGCAGGAATTAAAGTAATTCGAGTCCGTTTGGACCTGAATCGTCTCTCAGTCGAGATCTTGCTCTACTTATCCAGCCGAGAGACGGTGAAGCCGATCGTGATCTGCGTCCTTCAGAGGACGTTATCAGGACACGTTCTCTGTCCGAATCACTGTTTCAATTAAAAACAGGATGCTCTTATTTCTGCCGTCCCTGAAGATGGTCTTTCAGACGCACGCGTCTCTCGGGTGTTTTTCTACAAGCCTCTGCAAGACACAAAATCTCCCCAAACTCACTGGGTTTAACAAGCTCTCGCACCGGCTGCCCCCAAAACCTACTTTCCACAAACATCGGCTCGTGCTTCCCGTACGGCTGCGCCTGTTCCGGCGGTAATGAGGCATCATTACCTGAATGGTTTGTGTTCTGAAACAAACACGAAGGTCAGAGCTGCTGCTTCAGGCCTGTCGTTTAACACCCACTCCAGGAGGATGAATGAGTGCAGTTAATTTGGATAAAAAGCATATAAATGTAAATGTATCTGAAGAAATTCACTGTTTCATGGACTAAAGAGCCTCTCTCTGTGTGTCATCTCTTCTGTTTTTCAGGCTCTGATATTGTCCAGTGGATGCAGAAGAACCTGAACATTGAAGATCAAGGTACAGTAAGACTTCTGAAATACGAGCTCACGAGAGCAAAGCGATCAGCTGGTGTCACACAAACCCGTTTACCGCGTTAAACTCATTAGGCTGGCAGATTGTTCAGAGCGTTTGTCATTATTCAATTAGGCCGCGGGTTGCCGAAGGTGACGGCAGTAAATAAACGGCTCGAGGAGGAAATCAAACGCTGGCATTTACATCCACCGAGCTGCATTGATTTCAGCTTGATTTGTTTTTAGCCTGACGTGACCTTCATGAAATCAGCCTCTGTTTTACATCCAGAGGACACAAATGACACATGTGACGCCTCTCGAGTTCAGGTTCAGCTCAGTTTCTGCTTCATTGTGAGTGCAGTATGGGAATGTCAGCAGGTGTTTCTCTGTCTCTCGAGACTCAAGGCCAGACTCTGTCTTCCTGTCTCTCTGTGACCTCGTGGAGAAGCAGATGTGCTGGTTTCTGCCGGTTGTGTTGCTCTGAGAGATCTTCACGTCTTCAAGAGAGCGCTGAATTACAGTTTTCACAAGAGACTCTGGATCAGTGGATCTCAACACTCTTAAACAAAACGAGCATTAAAATAAGCTAAAACAATTATATGAATATATAAATATATTAACTTTTTTTTTTTGATTTTTCATTAAAATATATTTATATTATATATTTTTCAAGATATTCAACCCTCAACCCTGTTTTTTGTTTTGTTTTGTTTTTTGTCTTTGAAGAACCAGTATTCTCACAGGCTTGGAAAATAAAATATATAAAATATATATATATATATATATATATATAAGTGTGATTTCTAGACCTGAAAAAGTCATGCACATTTATAAAATATTAATGGCATATGCGTTTTACAATGGACATGTGTTTTACTGGTTATGCCAAGCTCTAAAATATAAAAATATTTTTTAAAAATCTTAAAATCTGTAAATGTGATGCAAATTCATAGGTTAAAGAGAGCAGGATCCTCATTCAGATCTTAAAACCTCTGGAATTGAATTATTTTAATTCTAATTATTTTAGTTACCTTTTAAAACCAGAGCTAGCTGAATATTTTTGTGAAGAATGAGAGTCAAGAAGTTTGAGAACTGCTGATCTAGAGCCTGACAGAAGGGGAATGTAGTAATGAGGAATTAATATTCTGTTTATTATTACACAGCCTGTGACTTCAAGCGCGAGGAGCTTGTTTTTCACACAGAGCGTTCAGAAGTTGTTGTATGTTTTCTGCTAAATGTCTTTTTTGTGTTCGTCTGTGTTTGGAAGGACATGAGGGAGAGGATATGATGCGCTTTTATTTTCGGGTGAACTTTAATTGATTTGTATTGTTGAGCTGAGCAGCTTTATTTACTCGAACAGAGTTTGTTTATTGCTCTGAAATCTGTAACGACTCCAGACAGAACAATCCCTGAGACGAGATGGTTGAAGGACAACAGGCAGTTTCATCTGAAACATCTCAAGTGTCTCCAGTTAAAATGAAGAAGTTCGTCCCACACAGACCTTTCATCTCTGAGAGAGACGGATCAAAGAGCTGCTCGATTAAATACAGTGTGTGTGTGTGTGTGTGTGTGTGCTGCAGTGGAGGCTCTTCATCTGGGGACGCTGATGGCCGCTCACGGTTATTTCTTCCCCATATCAGACCACGTGCTCATGCTGAAGGACGACGGAACCTTCTACCGGTTTCAGGTGAGACTCTGACATTCTCTCACGTGATTGGCCGAGAACCTCGTGACCATCTGAAGTTCAGAACCGTCGATCTGTACATGATATGGATCATTTTGTTACAGTGTTTTTACTATCTGTCATGTTGATGAATATGTATCAGAATATGAACATGATGAAACATGATGTCATTCAAATTATGATGGAGATTCATATTCATGATGTCGTTCATATTCTGATTTATATTTATATACACTGATGATGACATTCATTTTTTTGATACATTTTTATATTTATTCATATTCATGATGTCATTCATAATCTGATACATATTCAAATATATTGATATTATTCACTTTCTGATACATTTCTATATTTTCATATTCATTCATATTTTGATACATATATTCATGACATAATTCATATTTTGATTCATATTCATGATGTCATTGATATTGCCTATATGCTCAACGGGAATGAGCAGGTTTGGTTATTCCAGTGATTCCAGTGATTCCAGTGAGGTGAATCCTAATTCTACACGCACAGTGAGATTCTAGAGGATTGTTCAGCAGGTGAAACTAGATGCGGTCAGATGTTCAGCTGGACTGTATGGTGTAATTCATATTCAGGACAATCGTGTGAGTAAGAGATCTGAAATGATGACAGATTGAGTTGATGAGTGCTCCTGTTTCTGTTGATCTCAGACTCCATACTTCTGGCCATCAAACTGCTGGGAGCCAGAAAACACTGACTATGGTAAGAACACACTCACACACACACACACACACACACACACCCCTCCTCTGATGGACCTGTGTGATCTCCGCTGCTGTTCTTGAGCGCTGGTGTCCTGAAACACGAGAAAGTGTCGGACCACATCAGAACAATCGATCAACAAACTGTACATGATGTTCGTCTCAGTGAGAGAGCGAGTCACACACACTCCAGCTTTTAATTACACTGTCCGTTAATGACAAAAGAGTCATCAAATTAATTACATGATATGATAGTTCATTAATCAAATGAAAAGCCCCCAAATAAAGATATGTACAGTATATATTCCATCAAATTTCCTTCACTTTTTAAGATGTTATTAATTTCCAGGTCTAGAAATCGCAGTTTTAAAAACGTATATATCAAGGTTTTCCAAGACTGTGAGACTGTTGTTAAATGTTAAAATAAGAAACATTTTCTTTTTGTAGTTGTTTTTGCTTATTTTAATGCTTCTTTTGTCTTATTTTAATCATTGAAGTCATCTAGCAGCCCCTTTGGAAGTGTGCTGATGCCCCCTACTGACCCCTGGTTGAGAACCACTGCTATAAATCACATGTTTGTGCCTGAATATATATATATAATATTACTAATGTAAAGCTCATTTACTATCCTGCTTAACTGTGAATGTTATATCAAAACAAACACAGACCAACAGATGCAGATAAAGCATCTGTTCAGTGAAGACAGACACTGTCTGATCACATGATCTCTCTCTCTCTCTCTCTCTCTCTCTCTCTGCAGCCGTGTACCTCTGTAAACGAACCATGCAAAATAAAGCTCGTCTGGAGTTGGCCGATTATGAAGCTGTAAGCGTCTCTCTTATCTGTTTATATGGATTAATGAAAATCCCACTTAACATTTTTAGTGTTCTCACCCATCTCACTGTCAATAAACAGGATTTATGGAATAAAGCATCAAACGCATGGCATATTGTATTTTGCTGACTCTGTGTGTGTGTGTGTGTGTGTTTCCCGCAGGAGAGTTTGGCGAGACTACAGCGAGCTTTTGCACGGAAATGGGAGTTTATATTTATGCAAGCTGAAGCACAAGCAAAGTAAGTGGTCAGATCTCAGGTCAGTCATGATTAACTAGACGTCTAGTGTGTGTTTAACCTCTAACAAACAATCAGGACACTCAAATCAGTGTGTGTGACTGTGTTTCTCTCTCCTGTCAGAGTGGACAAGAAGCGGGACAAGATTGAGCGGAAGATCCTGGACAGTCAGGAGCGGGCCTTCTGGGACGTTCACAGACCGGTGGTGAGATCAGACACAAACTCACACACGAACATTTCATCTCACATCAGAGCTGTGTGTGTGATGGAAAACACGAAGTTATAGAAGCTTGTTTCTGTCTGGGTTAGGGTTAGATTCACAAACTCTCACTCCACAGCGACGGTGATTCAGTTCTGCATGATCTCTGAAGAGAGTCTAAATGAATGAAATTATAATATCATCATTTGATATTCAAATATCTTCATTGCTGTTACACACCTCAGTATCAACAATGACAAACTGAAACCTTAATGATTTAAGAGTCTTTAAACGGTCTAAAACTGTTGCAGCCTGGCTGTGTGAACACAACTGAAGCCGACATAAAGAAATCCTCCCGGATGAAGCAGCCGCACAAAACACGGAAGGTAAACACACACACACACGCACACATTAACAGCATATTTAAGTCTCGTCGACTCAACACTTTTATTCTGGCCAGAAAGAGATCATCTGACTAGTATGAAAAGTTTTGTTGCAGGTAAATGTGAATAGATGACGCCACACTCATGTTCCCTCAGTAATACAGTCTGTCTCTTGTCAAATATTGGTGCATAAACGCTTGTACTGACAATAAAGAAGAAACTGTATGTCTCTGCAGTCAGTGTACGGCTTACAGAACGACATCCGCAGCCACAGTCCGACTCACACGGCCACACCGGAGGTCAAAGAGCCCACAGAGGACGAGCTGCGGAACCAGGTCAGCTGTTTCCATCCACCAGTTTTTATGCAAAACTCAGTAGTCTTTGAATATGTCATACATTATATTTTCTAAGGAGAAAGTGTTTTTCTTCTCAGCCAATCCTGTTCTTTTCTCCAGAAGTCACTTGAGAAATTGCATGAAAAGTTCTGTATGATTGTAGTATGAACGCATGCCATATAATTAAACATAAATGTCCTCACCACACCGAGAGCGTCTGAGAAACCAGAGCGATACGGGCGAGTGACTTATTTATGAGAACACACTTTATAGTTAATTCTGACTAAAATTAGCCTGTCTTCACATTAAATCTTCATGACAGTTTTAATGAGCAGCACATGATGAGAAGAAGAAGAGCAGTGTAGTGTGTTCATTAACACACACACACACACACACACATTATGAATGCAGGCTGCTGTGTCTCGTCAAGTTTACTCGTGTTTATATTTTTGTTCATGTGTTTTCATCGGTTATAGAACTGTGACTGTAATTAAAAACAAAAAAAAAACATAATCTGCGGTCATCTGTTCTCTTTCAGATACAATACTGGCAGACGCAGATAGACCGGCATCGGTTAAAAATGTCCAAAGTTGCAGAGAGGTGAGCTGACTCGTTAAAATTACTCGTTATAAACTACGATTCTTGAAAGAGGTTTTGAAAAAAGTCTCTTCTGTTCATTTATTTGATCAAAAATACAGTAAAAACAGTGAAATATTATTCCAATGTTTTCTATGTGAATATACAGTAAAGTGAATGTTCAGCATCATTACTGCAGTCTTCAGTGTCACATGATCCTTCAGAAATCATTCTGATATGATGATTTGCTGCTCAACAAACATTATCAATGTTGAAATCAGTTCATATTTTAGTGGAAACTGTCATATATTTTATTTTTCAGGATTATTTGATGAATAGAAAGCATTTATTTGAAATAGAATCTTTTGTAAATGTCTTTACTGTCACTTTTGATCAATTTAATGCAGATTATTAATGATCATTAATGTGTCTGTCTGTAGTTTGTTGAGTTACTCAGAACAGTATATGGAGTACGATCCGTTCTTCACGTCACCAGAACCGTCGAACCCCTGGATCACTGATGACATCACTTCCTGGGAGCTGGAGGCCAGGTGTGCGTCACTCGCTGATCTTCTCCGCAAGTGTTTGACAGGAGAATAACGTCCTCTGTCTCTGTCTCTCAGTAAGGAGCCCGGACAGCAGCGGGTGAAGCGCTGGGGATTCGGATTCAACGAGGTTTTGAAGGATCCGGTCGGGAGAGAACAGTTCCTGAAGTTCCTGGAGTCTGAGTTCAGCTCAGAGAACCTGAGGTATGAAACCAGCTGACAGCAAGGTTCTCTCAACGTAATGAACAAACGTTCTTCCAGTAACGTTAATAGAATGTTATCTGGTCTTTAATAATGTTCTGAAAATGTTAGCACAAAAAAATCATTTATACATCACGTGTTTTTTTAAATGTTACTATTTGTTTCAGAACATTCAGAAAACATTCAGAAGTAACGTTCACATAATGTTTAAGAACTTATGAAATGAAATGTTTGATGTACATTCAGAAATAACGTTTTTATAGCTTAGTGGGAACAAAACAGATGATTATTAACATGAGTTTGATGAGTGACACTCTGCAGCGCCATCTGCTGGTGCTCAGCACACATGATCATTAAATACTGCTGAAGTCAGATTTATTTATATGCCACTTTTCACAGCGCAGCTTTACCATATCAACAATCAAGCAGTTGAGATTTGCTCATTATATTGCTTTTCATGAGTGCACTGTATGTGTGCAGGTTGTGCTATATATACTCAAGCGGTGTATTAGCTCTATAGGGTCAGGTGTGTGATGGTTTTGTCTGCGCAGGTTTTGGCTGTCGGTTCAGGAGCTGAAGAAGCGTCCCATCCGTGAGGTTCCCAGCAGGGTGCAGGAGATCTGGGAGGAGTTTCTCGCCCCTGGAGCTCCGAGTGCCATCAACGTCGACTCCAAGAGCTACGACAAAACCACGCAGAACGTCAAAGATCCCGGCCGATACGCTTTCGAAGACGCTCAGGTCTGTGCTGTGCTGAAAATCCCTTGCCTAATTTGGTTAAAATGATCCACCTCTTAAATTGATGTAAATCTCTCATTACGCTATATTATCACCAAATGTTGTATTCAGTCTTTGTATCAACTTGTTTTCTTTCAGTTAGCAAAGATTTTGTGTTTGTTTGTGGATCTGATTGACTGTAGCCCTTGTTGATCTGATGCACCTCAGTTTTTAAGTTCACTGAAGCTAATTAACCTCCAAAAAACTGAGTAGCATGAGTTCAGTCAGATCCACAAACAAACACAAAACCTGTGCTAACTGAAAGGAAACAAGCTGATGAAAAGATTAAGTGTGATATTTGGATGAGAGATTTACAAGCAGTTTTGTGTAGGCGGGTCAAGATCGAGATTTTATACCCTGTGTGAGTGAAGTCAGTAAGTTTTAGTCCAATGTGGTAACATCAACCAGCATTTTTGGGGAAAAGAAAATCCTCTCCAGGTTCCATCAACACGAGGATTTCATCATCATCATCATCATCCTCATCCTCATGTGAGTGAAGCGGCTTGTGTTTCTTCCGTCAGGAGCACATCTATAAGCTCATGAAGAGCGACTCCTACAGCCGGTTCATCAGATCCAGTGCCTACCAGGAGCTGCTGCAGGCCAAGAAAAAGGTAAAGCCCTTGAAACGACTGGAAACCGCCATCTGACCGTCTGAAGCACGCACTGCATGCTGGAAGAGGCTTCTGAGAGCCTGATATTATCAGCACTTTGACTAGCTGCTGGTTTGGGTGAAGTTAGCAGGTTGAAAGAGACACAGACTGACACATTTTCTTCTTCTCAGAGACTGACACACCATTAATGATGCATCATAAACTGCTCATTTGAAAAGCTTTGGAAAGACTTTTACACCTTTTAGTATTTTTAAAGGTAACACGTTACAATAAGGTTTCATTAAGTAACGCTAACTAACGGGACCTTATTGTAAAGTGTTTTTATCTAAAAAAGTCTCGTCTCTCTCAGTGCCATGTCATGATGTCATCATTCTGCTTAAGTTGCTGGTTTGTTTCTCTTGTTTTTTGCTGTATGTCTTTCGGTTATTTCTATTAAAAACTCGTTTTCTGTCTCACGTCCGGTTCTGCTGTTTTCTTGCGTGTCTCTTTTGTCTCGCATGTGCTTCTCTTTGTGTTCTTCTGTTCTGTTCATTTTGTTTTGAAGTGATGAAACAGGAAGTGCTGAGGCTGATTTTCTGGTCATGTGGTAAGTGTGGCAGACAAACGCTGGATCAGTATCTTCAGTGTTGTTGCTGTTCGACAGTCACATGTGTCTGTAAAATGTAATGTGTTCATGAGTGCAGATATACACCACCGGTTTGGAATAATTATGATTTTTTTTTTTGTGTGTGTTTTTGAAAGAAGTCTGAAGGTGATTTCTGAAGGATCATGTGACACTGAAGACTGGAGTAATGATGCTGAAAATTCACTTTACTGTATATTCACATAGAGAACAGCTGATTTACATAGTAATATATTTCACTGTTTTACTGTATTTTTGATCAAAAAAAGCCTCGCTGAGCAGAAGAGACTTCAATCAGAAACATTAATAAATCTTAATTATTCCAAACGTTTGACTGTTTGTGTAGACATGCTGTAAATCTGTAAAAAAAAATAATTTGATCTAATCCAGTGTTATAATAGCTCTATTCTTATATACAGAAATTGTTGTCTAATATATTTATTTGTGCAGTTTTTACTAGATGAAGTCTGTGTTCAGTTCTGCAGCGATTAGCATTAGCATTAAGGTAGAGCAAACTGACCTCTCTGGAGCTCAAGGGTGGAGCTTAGGTTAGGTTTAGGTTTAAGGTTATGGGTAGGGTTAGGATGTGGTTGGGGCAAGCAGCTCCACCCATCATGCCCACAGTAGGTCGAGAGAGGAGCTGGAGTGAGTGCGTCATCGTTTCATGAACTCTTTCTCTTTTCCTTCACAGAAAAGCAAGAATCTTTTCTAGGATCTGAATCCCAGGTGAGACTTTAAATCTGCATTCTTTGAAATATTACTCTGTGGATATTGAACTGAATTATGAGAATAGAGCAGCAAGTCTTAATAATATCTTCATGCGTTAGAGCTGGACGATAATATAGTCGACATAAACAAACAGATGAGATTTGCTGACGACGAATCATTTGTTTCATTTGTATCAAAGTCACGTGATTTCAGTAAACGAGGCTTCATTACGTCATAATTGGTTTAAAACGCTAGAGGCGATCTCATTTTATACATTTGTTTAAATGACACTTTTGTAGAATATAAATGAAAAGTTTTAGTTAAATGACAGGGATTTATTTTTTGTTTTAATATGTTTATTGAGGTTCACTTATTATATTCATATTATATTAGCCCTGTTGCTGGTGTTTGACGTCTGTTCATGTGTGTTTTTCTCTCAGCTGTCACCGAACGAGGCGCTTGTATAATCACTCTGACGTCACGCTTCTGCTGGGGGATTATGGGAGCAGCTCATCTGTACATTACTGTATCTACGGCTCATCATCATAAACACGGAGCATGTCCCGGAGCGCAGGACCTTTTCCTTCCACCTTTGTTTCATTCCCTCCATCATGTGAGACTTTTTCAAGGACTTGAATTTGCAAAAGCCTTTCCGAAAAGCCATTGATCATCAATGAACCCGAGAGTATGAAAGCAAACACAAACTCACATTCTTTCATTGTATGAAAGTGCGTTTATCACGGTCGATTTGCCTTTTGTTCTCTGGAACGAGCGCTTTCATGCCATCGCTTACATTTATTTTTATACTATGTTCATTTGTTTTCTGTACGGTTTGTTTTGTAAATGTGTGTACAGATCCTGGAGAATGTTTTATGATGGAGCAGAAGAGCTGATGATGATGATGTTCATCTTCCCCCTGCAGGAGTGAAATACAGTCACTGCCGTTTGTTACAGATGAATGTGTTTGTTGAATGATGACGGTCACGTGTTCAAGATGTACAGTGTAGATTTGAATGGATGGTAATAATAAAGTTTGGACTACTTAAACAACCATAACTGACCATATAAACATTACCATCCATATGTTAAAGGGGCTATATGTAGAATTCAGAAACCCTTGTTATTAGCGACACCGGTGGCCGTTAAATGAATTGCAGCCAGCAACTTCCTGCTCGCGCGCACGCGTACAAGACAACGCGATTCAATGACGAACGGCAACGTTTTTCATTCTTTGCTTAGAAGTAAAAAGACTTAATTTGCAGCGATACACTGTTAACGAACATCTCGACGCCTCCACGCTGCTGAGAGCGATAAATATATGTAAATAAGTACTGAATGAATATGTATTAAAAATGTAAATATGTGCTGCGTGCTTTCCTCTCAACAACAAAAATGACAAAGCATCTGATCGTAGTGATGTAGATATGTTTGCACCAGCTCTGTGATGTCGACAGATGAGGTCATTATGATCGTGTGATTATAAAGTATATTTAAGACTATAATCCCTTTTCTGTGCATGACACATTGACATTATAATACAGAATGGCTCTTTCGGCATTATCCTGGAAATAAGTATTAATTTCAGGTGTCATCGAACGCATTAGAGAGGCTCTCGTGAGCGCGTGTAACTGTTACATCCTTTTAATTTTCCCGGTAAAAACGTCCCGAGTCCTTCACATAGAAATCAGGCTATACAGGCCCAACCTAGGAAGTCAGGGAAGGTCTCGTTTTTTTAAGTTTCATTACAAGCTGTTCACACATTGGCAATAAAACTTTGATTCATGAAAATTCTTACATATAGCCACTTTAATGTAATTCATGATATGTGAATAACACGCTGATGATGTGATGAAGGTCTGGCGTATGAAAGCGCTCACGTCATACAGTATTTCAGTTCAGTTTTATTTCTTCTGTTTGGCTTTTGAGGAAAATTACTGAGATCCAAAGATTTTCAGCGGAGAGAATGAAAATGTCTGTCCAGCTCATCCGGTCTTGGTTGTTGCATTTACAATATAGATTCTATGACTCTGTACATAATTCCACAATTAAATAAATAAAGGGACCCGAGAGATGTTCCCAGTGTCTCAGTCGAATCATTATTACACATTAGTGCTGAATTTATGATTAGCTGTCATTCATTCTCATGAGAAAAGACAGTTTATAAGGGTAATTCTCAGAAAAACATTTGATTTTGATGCACAACTTTTTTTTAAATTGTATTTATTAATTGTTTTATTTAAGGCAATCTCATGTTTGTCAATGTCAATCTAGCAGATATTTAAATCTGATTATGATGAATAAATTGCTTTCATAAAGTGTCACTCCTGAGCTATAGAAACGGTTCAAAGCTGAAAATGTCTCGAAATAAAGATATTTAAGATGAAACACACACTCAGGCTACGTTCAAAACATACTAGCATACTACATACTTTTTTAGAGTACAAAATCAAGTCTTCTTTAAAGGCAAGATCTCCTCATTGCAAACGCTGAGGAAAACCGGGTTGTCGAGTTTCGAGTATGCTATGAGGAGGTAGTGCATCTGTTTTTGCGCTTATTACGTCGTAGGTCACGTGTCAACATGTAGGATGATGTCCGGATTGCATTCGTACTAGTAAGTACTTACTGAAATTAAGTATACCTACTCAGTGAGTGAACTTGGTCTTTTACTTCTTTACATAATTTACTTTACATAATTTTTAATGAACTTCATTTGATAGATATTTTCTAAAAAGCATTCATATTGGTCATATTTATTTATTTTTCTTTTATATATATATATATATATATATATATATATATATATATATGTATATAAATAATAGTTACATTTTATTTTTAAACTTAAAATATAAGTTACTTAATTTATATTTTTTATTAATTCCTGTCCTATATTAATGCACATGTATTTATTTATTTATATTTATCTATAACATGTGACACACTCGCACGCTTTTAAACGCTTCCGCGTGACTCTTTAGCGCTTCCTGTGTGTCTGTACCTCAGCGGCGGCAGGAGTCCGTAACCGGTATCAGTATGTTAATTTTTAGCCATAGGATTAAATTATGCTCGCTCGCGTTTACCGCTGCGCGCATGTACGCCACCGGAGCTCAAGCCAACAACAACCCGGTGGTATTCTTCGACATCGCGGCGGATAACGAACCGCTCGGTCGAGTCACCTTCGAAGTGAGCGCGACAGACGTTACGAACTCTACTATGTGGAAGGCTTGGCTTATGAATATTAATGACGCAACTCCTCTGATTGGCTGAAAGACAGACGTTGACGCGCTAGACGCTGGACAGTTGGCGAATCAGCGAATTCTTCGAGGGTTTATGGATCATAATTAGACTGGACGCTCTGCTGAGTTTATAAACGAACGGCATCTTGACGTAATTAATATTCATAAGCTTAGCCTTCTCCATAGTAGCATCCTCATAACCTGTGAAAAAAATACTTTATAACACTTTAATGCGTAAAATATTCCTGAAAGGTTTTGGATATTACAAATGTTTTTAAATTAAACGAATTGATTTTTCAACTGAATATTTTATAGTTGCTATCTTTTCAAGAGTTTATCATTCATTGACCTTTAACTGTTTCTGAACTTCAGCTGAATGCGGATGTTGTGCCCAAAACAGCAGGTAAGACCCTTACAAACCAGTTATATTGATTATTTCTCTCACACAGATGCCATGTTTGATCTTTTGTGTGTTTGACAGAGAATTTCAGAGCTCTGTGCACCGGCGAACATGGCTTCGGATACAAGGGCTCCATCTTCCACAGGGTGATCCCACAGTTCATGTGTCAGGTAACACGATCCTCATGATCACAAGATCAAAATATTAGATGTTCTAATACAAAAACAAGATCACACACGCCTTCAGGAGCTGATTCAGACCAAACCTGCGGCGCTTCTGGGTTTGGCTTCGACTTGACACCTAAAATGAAATTCTGTCATCATTTACTCACCCTCGTGTTGTTCCAAACCTGTATGAGTTTCTTTCTTCTGGAAGATATTTTGAAGAACGTTTGGTGGTGGGGAACCAGTATGGGGAAAAACTACTCAATGGGGTCCATCAAGTGTTTGGTTACAAACATTCTTCAAAATATCTTCTTTTGTGTTCAACAGAAGAATGAAACTCATACAGGTTTGGAACAACGTGAGGGTGAGTAAATGATGACGGAAGTTTAATTTTTGGGTGAACTGTCCCTTTAAATTGTGTTTTTACACATCCCTTTAATAACCTGTGAAAGTCTTGCTCTTCCTGTCCTCACAGAAGAACTGCTCAAATCCTGCATGATTCCTTTGCATATGATGACACATTTTATGTTTCATATTTACTCGTTTTAAGCCTCACATGCTTTTTGCGTGTGATCACATCACATTATTTACACCAGTGTGTGTTTCTCTCAGGGAGGAGATTTTACCAACCACAACGGAACCGGAGGAAAATCCATCTATGGTCAGAGATTTCCTGATGAGAACTTCAGACTGAAACACACCGGACCAGGTAAACACACCTGCGGTCTCTTAATGTGTGTGTGTGTGTGTGTGTGTGTGTGTGTGTGTGTGTGTGTGTGTGTGTGTGTGTGTGTTCGGTCAAGGAAAGTTTTGTCATTCTTGTCATGGTGAATGTGTGTGAGGGTTTGTTTGATCACTGCTATCGTTCAGGAACAGATAAACGCCTCTAGATGGCGCTATAATAACTGTTAAAATGAAAGTCTGTCAAGCAGAGTTAATGTTAAAAAAAAAAAAGTATATCATGAAATATTATGATAGAATATGAATAATACTAAAATAACACTGATCTCATAAAAACACTTATTTTTACTTAAAATTTAAATAAAGGGACCCGAGAGATGTTCCCAGTGTCTCAGTCGAATCATTATTACACATTAGTGCTGAATTTATGATTAGCTGTCATTCATTCTCATGAGAAAAGACACTTTATAAGGGTAATTCTCAGAAAAACATTTGATTCTGATGCACAACTTTTTTTCATTGTATTTATTTATTAAATGTTTTATTTAAGGCAATCTCATGTTTGTCAATGTCAATCTAGCAGATATTTAAATCTGATTATGATGAATAAATTGGCTATAGACTATTTTAAAACATTGGAAGCAAAAATCATGTGATGCAGTGATATAGAAATTACATTCAGCATGCATATTTGTTATTGATGACATTTTCATATTACAATTTGTGTGTGTGTGTGTGTATATATATATGTGTATATATGTATGTATGTGTGTGTGTGTTTCCTTTCCCTTTTTATTGCTTTTTTTTTTTTAAGCAATATAATTACACTTTTTCTATTACTTCATTACTTTATTCATTACTATTTTTTTTAATATTTATTACTTCACATCTCTAGCTTCACATAACCCCTAGTTGTGACCCGTGAAGTCGTTCCTAATGTTGTGTTTGTGTGTGTTAGGTATTCTGTCCATGGCGAACGCTGGACCAAACACAAACGGATCCCAGTTCTTCATCTGCACGGTCAAAACGGAGTGGTACGAGAAGATCTTCCATGTCATGTGGGTGTGAATGAGCGGATGAGACGTTGAGAGTGTGTCATGTGTTTTACAGGCTGGACGGGAGACACGTGGTGTTCGGCAGCGTTAAAGACGGGATGGATGTGGTGAGGAAGCTGGAGGCGCTGGGATCTCGCTCGGGAAGAACCGCCAAGAGAGTCAGCATCAGCGATTGTGGAGAACTCAAGTAGATTCACGAGTCATTTCAGTCGCTTTCTACTGGTTCATCGACTACTAAATGTTCAACAGCTCCATAATGTGAAATCTAGACATGTGTTTACTCACTTTCATGTTGATCCAAAGCTGTGTGATGTTTCTTATCTAGAACAAACATTTTTAAGAATCCTCACTCCATAAAATGACTCTTTATAGTGACTGAAAAGCGCAATTTCACAATGAACTGACGTTGTACAGAAAAAGAACTGTTCTCCATTTGAGTTCTAGGGAAAAACGGCAACATCATACGAGTAAATGATGTCATAACTATCATTTTTGGGTGCTTTATCTCTTTAAAGCAAAATCCACTGTGAAAAAGTCATTTTAAACGTCATTCTCAGGTAATATTGGTAATAATAACGGTGTTTAATCTGGACTGAGTCGCATCTGATGACCTCTCGTTCTCAGATTATGAATCATGGTCAGTGCCGCAGTGTTTATCTGAGTTTGGGGTAATAAAGCCAAGAGCAATAAGAAATGATGTTTTAGTAGTTTATTTGTGTACAGTTGGATCTGTATAAGGCACATGTCTGTTTCACAGGTTATTAACGGCACGCTGCATTAAAGCAGAAACATTTCACAGTCTGATTTACAGTCATTCATGTTAATGTAGTGCAGAACATCTAGAGCTGACGTCTGGTGTGTGAACTGGATTCACTTCTGAAGTTTGTGCTTGAAACCAGTATTAACTGCTGGTGAATCTGGACATGAGTGGAGGATTCTGGGAATAAATGTTTTACCATTTCATCCACTTTAAACAGACGCACCACAGTCTAGACGTTGACAGCGGTTAAAATTCAGAACGTTTAAACAGCAGTCATAAGAAGTAACGACGAACTTGTTTTTATCAAATGTTGTGATTTGTGCTTGTTTCTTTACACAGTGAGTGTTCAAATGCCACTGTATATGAGATATTATAAAGTATATTTCATAAAAAAACATGCACAGACTTCATTCAGACCTATTAATACTGCTAATGTCCTGATCTCTTTTGCGGTCACTATTATTCTTCATATTTTACACAAATACACAGAGATGGTTGATAAACAGGCACATAAAATCACACGATGACTCGTGAAGTGTAAAAAATCAGCTATCAAAAGTTAATTAAAGATCAAAAATTCATCAACAAAAACAACATTATCAAAAACAGAACAAGCATCAAAATGAGATTTCATAGACATTAAAGCACTGAACGTGAGAAAGATGTTCTCGTCATATACTGTATGTGTGAATACAAGAAACATATTAGTCAAAATTTAAAAATGCGAATCTTATTAGTTTTCATTGATCACAACATCTCAATTTGAATACGGGGTGATCTTCAAAAAACCCAAACAATAAAAAACAAAAAAATATTCCAGCTGTTTCTATACATTTTTTTTTGTTCTAATCGAAACGCTTATTCACAACAATATTGTTTTAATTAATAATCAATTTATAGGTTTTCCTATGTCCTTGATATCACTTTCTATCCTGTTATATATATATATATATATATATAAAATCCAGTTCCTTGATGACATCACCCAACAGGAAGTGACATCATTTTGGAGGGAACTCAGCAGCACAAACATCAGTAAGTATATAATGAGTTGACTCTGATGTTTTGTGCTGTTTCTTCGAGTCCGTCCGTCACTCAGTGACTAACATCACCTTCATCTTGTCATTGTTTAATACTCAGTATTGGTTTTTAAAAAGCAACAGAATTAAATGAGTTCTGAAGAACAGGAACGATCGACTGACAGTTTCATTCGATGCTGATGTTCTGTCTGTAAATTATTGCCCTGAAATGTGTTTTATTAAAAGCTCCAGAGGAATATTTCACATGTGAATCACAGCAACTAACCTGATATCATATGATTATATACTATATATGACGTGCGGGGGTCAGAGGTCACTGAACTCGACGGCAGTAGTATCCGAGCACCTTACACTTCTCGCAGAGATGCTGAGGATGTTCTTTGCTCTGGTCCGACACGTCCAGGCCGTCAGGTTTCTCCAGAGGACGCTGCCAACGCAGAGGAAACATTCTAAATCCATCCGCTCATCCCAAATATTTCACTTAAACAAGACCTATCCACGTTCATCTGTCTTTAGTGTGTAATGTTGCTGTTTCAGTTCTTCTCTATATCAGTGTTTCTGAACTCCCTGAAACGCCTCCATCTTGAGTTTTCCTCACAATATTCCTCATTTAAATAATTCATACGCAGAATAAAGGGGCGGGGCCTGGTTGAGTTAGTCAGTAGTGTGTTGAAACTGGCGGTTATGGTAAGGGGCGGGACATTTCCCAAACACCAATCACAACACACTGCTCCAGCCGACCAATCAGAGCACATTGTGCTTTTCAGAAGGAGGGGCTTCACAGAGACAGGAAGTGTTACTGACAGACTGGGAAGAGAGGAGCTGCAACAATGGAGAATATGAGGAAAATAATCAACATTCAGTCAATCTAGTAGAGCTCAAAACTTTATAAAAGGGCATAATATGGCCTCTTTAAAAATAATTCCCTGATTATTTAAAAAGCCAAAAAGCGGCCATGACGTCCACAAAAAGCGTGTATCTTAAAAGCAACATTTACAATACAGAAGAACATCTGGTGAAGATTACACAGGAAAAAGGGACGTCAGGAGCGTTGAGGAGAGCGGCGCTCTTCATCAAATGAAGCTTCAACCAGCTTCAAAACTTCATAACCTGCCAAACATACTGCAAAGAACCTCATGAAAGCAAAAGAGCTCAACTACATCAATGTCTCCAGTTTCTGAACGTCTCAGTCGTGAGTTAATAACAAACAGATGCTCACCAACTGTTTCAAGTCTGTTCAGATGCATTTAGATGTTCTTTTGTGGCTCATTTTGTAGAGATGCTTCAGTAAAGCAACTCCAGAAAACTTCCTAACATTCACTCAGTTCCTGAGCCGTAAGCAGAACAATCACACTCTTCATCAGCATCTTTGTCTTGTTTTCTAGTAAAAAAAAAAAATCTAAACATCCTTAAAGCAAGAAACATTTACTTAGAAAGTCAGATTCTGCTTTAAACTGTGTTATTCAGCAGTGGGTAAACGTTAAACTAATGGTTAAATCTCATGTCATTTGCTAAAGTATCTTATTTGAAGGATGTTTTTTGTAACCGCAAAACAAAATGTAATCTGATTGTTAAACTGCTGTTTTTCAGTCAGTCTAGTGTTCACCTGTTTGTGAGGATAGACGTTGATGTGGCATTTGATGCACTCCTGACCCATGTTGGCCCACGAGTTTCCACTCATCCATTTCCTCTTGCATTTGGGACACTTGTACTCTCCGAAACACCTCTTCTTACCCTGATACGGCGTCAGACCCTCTCCTTTAGGACGAGCCTGGTAAGAAAACAGTCTTCAGTTCATCAGCACACTTTTATTCATTAATACTTTTATTCATCAAGGACGCATTAAGCTGATCAAAGGCATTTATGACGTAGATTCTATTTCTAAAAAAAATCACAGTTTCCACTAAAATATGAAGCTGTTTTCAACATTGATAATCATCATAAATGTTTCTTGAGCAGCAAATCATCATATTAGAATGATTTCTGAAGGATCATGTGACACTGAAGACTGCAGTAATGATGCTGAACATTCACTTTACTGTATATTCACATAGAGAACAGCTGATTTACATTAGAATAATATTTCACTGTTTTTACTGTATTTTTGATCAAATAAACACAGCCTTGTTGAGCAGAAGAGACTCTTTCAAAAACATCATAATTATTCCAAACTTTTAAATGTTAATTCTACTATGTGTCATGGAGGTTTTCAATCTTTAATGTTTTGTCATCTGTCAAACAGTTTTGTAAGGGTTGCAGTTCTTAATGTAAACTGTTACAGTGTTACAGTCGTGTTACATCAGATTAACATTCTGAACTGTGATGCAATTCAAAATGTAACATTTGAAATGTTTCCAGAAGAGGCTCTACAGTGAATATTAGTGTAAACTCTGTATATAAGCAGGTCTGTTTCAGATTTAAAGGACTGATTTGTTTGGATGAAGCTTCATAATCAAACCTGCGCTCAAGATCAGTGTTTGACAGAGCTCCCGCCACTCTCACATGTCTTTAATCTCTCTGCTGTGGTTATTGGGAGTATTTAGGTATGATGAGTATGTCCACGGTTGGCTCAGGATCACTGAGATGCTTTAAGCATCTTTCTGAAATCATTCAAGCTGCATTTCTAATGATTCCAGAGCCAGGGTTGTAGTTGAGGACTGATTTGTGTAGGATGTGAGGAGGTTCGGTTTACTGCTCTGTGTGACTAATATGTGATTTAATCAGACGCATCTGAGTCTGCTGCACCGGCTCCATATGAACCACCTGCTGCTGCTTTACTGATATTTCTTTCCGTCTGAAAATCTACAGGGAAGAAAACTGCTCTTTAAAGTAAAGTGCGAGATGTTCGGAGGATGGCCCGGCTCCAGCATTGTTGAATTATGATGCAACAGTGACATGAAAGCCGCTGCTTCAAGGAGGAGATGTTGATTCAGTGGTCTGTAATCACGGCTGGAATGTGAGCGTTTAGCTCTGAAACGCTGTTATTCTGACACCAACAATCTCTGAAATGTGACTGAATGAAATGAAGATGTTGACAGCCACATGAAAGATGACGACTGCCTCACAACTGAAGACATCTGTCCATTTCACTATCCTTTAACGCCAGCATGATAGTCTTTTCTTCTCTATTGTGTCGTATATCCGAGTGAGGCGCTTCTCAAACAAGAACAAATGTAGGGCGGGGCTTGGGAATTGATTGGATGGTTGTGGTTTGCTATTGGTGGATCTCATGTGAGTGACAGGTTGCCCCGCCCTCATCATCAGAGAAGAGATTCTGATTCAAGATTACAGGAACATGAATTTAACACAATAATGATAAATCATTTAGAATAAACACTGCAATGTTACGTAAAAATAAAAATGGTCCATTTTGATTTCATGATGACTCTTTTCCAGTTTACACCAGTATTTGAGTCACAAATACTAAGAAATGTACATGTTTCCCAATGAGTCAAACGAGTTTTTAATGTAACAGTATTGCTAAAATAGCATGAATGAATTCAAACTGGCCTAACAAAGTAGTGTTGCTTACAGTTTTTTTAGAGAAACTAAAAATCCGAATGCATCAAATTCCCTTTTTGTACAGTGCAGATGACAGGCTCCTGTACCCCTCCTACAGATCCAGCCCCGCTCTATATGACAACCGTCATCATCATCCTCATCCTCATCGAGTCCAGCAGTGACAGAACCACATATTAGCTGGAAATGTGAGTCAGACACACACACACATTTGGTGAACTCAGATTAAAGGATAGTTTACAGTGGAAACCGGACGGATTGATGCGTTTAATCCTAACAGAAATCCTCCACACGTTACTGAGAGTTTGGGCGTGTATATTTTCTGGATTCACTTTAATTGTAATAATTGCATTGTGCGTGCATATATTCCATGAATATGCAAATTAACAATGACATCTTCTAGTGATTTTTTTGAGCAGGCTTCAGATACATTCCAGTGAAAGTAGTTGGCAACAGTAGACAGCACATCTATAAGTCTGAATGCAGTATTATTTACATTAGTAGGCCTACTTGTTTTTGGTTTATTAACATAGTGCAGTCTTGCAAACATTGTAATGATCTCCTCGATCGTTGCTCATTTTTTCCGCAAATGCTCCATCCGCACTCAATCTAGCGTGCAATGACTTCCCGCCGCACTGCCTCGTTTTCCCAGAGTTCCACAGCGGCGGTTCTCTGCGAGCGGATTGGCCTTCGCCGGCTCTCCTCCATCTGGAGTCCATCAGAGCGATCAGTGCTGAACCCACGGCTCTCGTGAGATCCAGTTATTCCTCCCTAACAGACCCAGACCTTCCCTGCTCTGTTTGCTTTGGCAGACATTAGAGCGCCGCGCTGATGCAAGAAAGATCTGTCGTTTGTTTAGATCATCATTATTAGTGCTGCAGCATACTGATGTCAGAAGCTAAAATCACTGCAATCAACTTGTATACTTTGATTTTATAAGTAAACTTTCTGCAGTGCACCCTGGGAGTGGCTCTCGACAGAAATCTGATACAGTGCCTGTAATTCAGAGCCATATGTTTAAGTGTCAGTTTAATATTTCCCAGCAGACCTTTTCAAACCCCATCAAATACTGTCCACACCCTCATTAAAACACACTGAAGAACATGAACATGTTTCAGACGCAGTGACTTTAACGTTTCTGAGCAAAACTCAGTCATTCAGAGAAAGTACAGTAACGTTTGGGATCAGTAATGAATATTTTTGTTCAGCAAGGATGCATTAAATTACACCAAAAGAGACAAATTTGTAACAAATAAATGCTGTTCTTTTGAACTTTCTATTCATCAAAGAATCCTGAGAAATATAAATGTATCACAGTTTCCACTAAAATATGACTGTTTTCAACACTGATAATAATCATAAATGTTTGTTGAGCAGCAAATCATCATATCAGAATGATTTCTGAAGGATCATGTGACACTGAAGACTGCAGTAATGATGCTGAACATTCAGCTTTGATCACAAAGTTTGATATATTTACTATAGTTTACTATATATTCACATAGAAAACAGCTGTTTTACACTGGAATAATATTTCACTGCTTTACTGTATTTTCCACATGACAGCTATTGACTCACTTGTGAAGTTGGTGCATCAATAAAATGATACTCTATCACACGATGAAGGAGAAACTTCTGAACCATGTATTTTCCTCCAGGTAAAGAATGTTAAACTCACTTTAATAATTCACTGTTATTATGAGATCCATGTTGTGTTCTTTAATAACAGTTTTAAGTCCAGAAACCGCAGCCAACATTTGCTCTAGATGCAGTAAATGGAGTCAGTTGTGCACGCCTCACTGCTGGCTGTGAACCAACCTCACACCACTGCCAGTGAGAGTGGAGTTATATATTTTATATATGCTCTCAAACTTCACTTATAAGACTGTTTTTATAGTTGCACTGGTTTATTTACAGTGGTCCACTTTTTAAAGATATTTATAAGGCTATTTTTATGGTGTTGGAAGCTTGACAGAATTTATAGTACAGTACCGTCTCTGTCAAACACCCACAGATGTCATTCCTGTCCGTCCCACAGCATGAGTGATTTACATTCTCTGAGTTCTGGCTTATATTCACACACACACACACAGATGATGTGTCACATTATTATAATCTGCAGTGTCCAGTGTTTAACACTCACTCTGCAAAACTCTCTGACTCAATGCTACAGAGATTTGCTTGGTTACTAGTATGTTGTTATGTGGTCGCTAAGAAGATCTGGATGGTTGCTAGGTGGTTGCTTACGAGCTCAAAAAAAAGCCCACCTAAACGTCTCTCTGATATTCTGGTCTCTAGATATGGTTAGACCCATGAGTTTAATGGTTGTTCAGGTGTTTTCTGCCATGGAATAAGAAAATAAAAAAGGTAATTGCCACATTTTATCTCACAACTATGACTTTTTTTCTAGGAATTCTGAGTTTACGTCTCACAATTCTGATATTTTTCTAGGAATTCTGAGTTTACGTCTCACAATTATGACTTTGATGTTCTTCTCAGAATTCTGAGTTTATGTCTCACAATTATGACTTTTTTCTAGGAATTCTGAGTTTACGTCTCACAATTCTGATATTTTTCTAGGAATTCTGAGTTTACGTCTCACAATTATGACTTTTTTCTTGGAATTCTGAGTTTATGTCTCACAATTATGACTTTATTCTTGGAATTCTGAGTTTACGTCTCACAATTCTGATATTTTTCTAGGAATTCTGAGTTTACGTCTCACAATTATGACTTTTTTCTAGGAATTCTGAGTTTATGTCTCGCAATTATGACTTTGACTTTTTTCTAGGAATTCTGAGTTTATGTCTCGCAATTATGACTTTGACTTTTTTCTTGGAATTCTGAGTTTATGTCTCACAATTATGACTTTGACTTTTTTCTAGGAATTCTGAGTTTATGTCTCACAATTATGACTTTTTTCTTGGAATTCTGAGTTTACGTCTCACAATTATGACTTTGACTTTTTTCTAGGAATTCTGAGTTTATGTCTCACAATTATGACTTTTTTCTTGGAATTCTGAGTTTACGTCTCACAATTCTGATATTTTTCTAGGAATTCTGAGTTTACGTCTCACAATTCTGATATTTTTCTAGGAATTCTGAGTTTACGTCTCACAATTATGACTTTGATGTTCTTCTCAGAATTCTGAGTTTATGTCTCACAATTATGACTTTTTTCTAGGAATTCTGAGTTTACGTCTCACAATTCTGATATTTTTCTAGGAATTCTGAGTTTACGTCTCACAATTATGACTTTTTTCTTGGAATTCTGAGTTTATGTCTCACAATTATGACTTTATTCTTGGAATTCTGAGTTTACGTCTCACAATTCTGATATTTTTCTAGGAATTCTGAGTTTACGTCTCACAATTATGACTTTTTTCTAGGAATTCTGAGTTTACGTCTCACAATTATGACTTTGACTTTTTTCTAGGAATTCTGAGTTTATGTCTCACAATTATGACTTTTTTCTTGGAATTCTGAGTTTACGTCTCACAATTATGACTTTGACTTTTTTCTAGGAATTCTGAGTTTATGTCTCACAATTATGACTTTTTTCTTGGAATTCTGAGTTTACGTCTCACAATTCTGATATTTTTCTAGGAATTCTGAGTTTACGTCTCACAATTATGACTTTTTTCTTGGAATTCTGAGTTTATGTCTCGCAATTATGACTTTGACTTTTTTCTAGGAATTCTGAGTTTATGTCTCGCAATTATGACTTTGACTTTTTTCTTGGAATTCTGAGTTTATGTCTCGCAATTATGACTTTGACTTTTTTCTAGGAATTCTGAGTTTATGTCTCACAATTATGACTTTGACTTTTTTCTAGGAATTCTGAGTTTATGTCTCACAATTATGACTTTATTCTTGGAATTCTGAGTTTACGTCTCACAATTATGACTTTGACTTTTTTCTAGGAATTCTGAGTTTATGTCTCACAATTATGACTTTATTCTTGGAATTCTGAGTTTACGTCTCACAATTCTGATATTTTTCTAGGAATTCTGAGTTTACGTCTCACAATTATGACTTTTTTCTTGGAATTCTGAGTTAATATTATTGATGATTTAAATTTCTAGCTATAAACATGCCTACACAAGTTTAACAAAGTTGCTCAATAAAACTGTTGCTTTGCGTTAAAAGGAAACCTGATCATAGAAGAAGTTACTCGCTTGTGAAGTATGTTTCTAATTAAATTTTGAGGATCAGTGTCTCGACTACCTGCACAAACAACAGATGTCTTCAGCACTTTAAAGTTGTTCAGGTAAATTTGATAACTGTGGGGAAAGAAGATACTGGATTACAGGATTACTGCTGAAATATAACATACTGGTGGAAGGTCACGAGAGAGTTCACGGTGTCAGATCTGTGTCAGAGTACTGTACTCAGCCCAAAACCAACACTTCAAATAGTCAATAAACTAAGTCATATAGTTGAAGAATATGTGATGAAGTGACTAGAACAATTCAAATCAGAGACTTGATACAGATACAGAGCATATACTAAAGAAAACCACCGTTCTTCTGAAAATGTACCATTAGAAGTTGATTTAGGAAGTTTTTAAGATGTTTTTGGCAACATATGTGAAAAATATTTGTCCGTCCAGTCACCTATATATATAAATGCTGGTCTTTTATTCTTCAGGTGTCGGCCAGACGTGTCCAGCTGTGTTTCAGTGAGACGGACAGGTGGACAGGCAGAAGAGAAACAACTAAACGTCTGGACGAAAGGAGAGCAGGAGCTGTGTACGCTGGACACGCTAAAACACTGAGTTTGTGAGAGGATTATCCCAAGATCTCTTATAAAATCTGAGCAGATGTGTCCTTTAGTTACATGAAGAAACCCCGCCCTCTCTCTTAAGCTCCACCCACAGTTAGTCTGACTGCAGGTTATTCTGATCTGAAATCACCTGACATTATTTGGTTTTATTTACTGTAGCATTTAGGGATGGGGAAAATGACGCTGGTGTTTTCTAAGTGGTTGCTAGGGTGTTCTGTTTGGTTACTAGACAGTTGCTAGGGTGTTGCTATAGAGGTTGCTAAGCTGTTCTGGGTGGTTGCTAGGTAGTTGCTATGCAGTTGTTAGGGTGGTTGCTATGGTGTTCTGGATGGTTGCTAGGTGGTTGCTTGGATGTTGATATGAAGTTTCTAGGGTGTTCTGTTTGGTTACTAGACAGTTGCTAGGGTGTTGCTATAGAGGTTGCTAAGCTGTTCTGGGTGGTTGCTAGGTAGTTGTTATGCAGTTGTTAGGGTGGTTGCTATGGTGTTCTGGATGGTTGCTAGGTGGTTGCTTGGATGTTGATATGCAGTTTCTAGGGAGTTCTGTTTGCTTCCTAGACAGTTGCTAGGTGGTTGCTATAGAGATTGCTAAGCTGTTCTGAGTGGTTGCTAGGGTATTCTGAATGGTTGCTAGGTGGTTGCTTGGATGTTGATATGAAGTTTCTAGGGTGTTCTGTTTGGTTCCTAGAAAGTTGCTAGGGTGTTGCTAGGTGGTTGCTATAGAGGTTGCTAAGCTGTTCTGGGTGGTTGCTAGGTAGTTGCTATGCAGTTGCTATGGTGTTCTGGATTGTTGCTAGGATACTGATATGCAGTTTCTAGGGTGTTCTGTTTGGTTGCTAGACAGTTGCTAAGCTGTTCTAGGGTGTTCCGGGTGGTTGCTAGGCAGATGCTAGGGTGTTGTTCTGTGGTATTATGGGGGGGTTGCTAGATTGTTGATATGCCATTTCTAGGGTGTTCTGGGTGGCTGCTTAGGTGTTGCTAGGTGGTTGCTACGCAGTTGCAAGGGGGTTCTGCATGGTTGCTAGGTGGTTGCGAGGGTGCTTTCGGTGGTTGCTAGGGGTTCTGGATGGTTGCTAGAGTGGTGCAGCTGTAAATGTGTGCAGAACATGCAGATCTGCTCATTTTCGTGTCTCGATTCAAACTGTTAATATTTTTTAAAGATTTGATGTCACGAATCTCACAAACTTTGTCAAAGCAAGTTCTTCTTCTGGAGTTCTTTCCGTATGTTCTAAAATAAGGTGTTTTGAGCACAGGGATGTAAAGCAGGAATCGTCGTGTAACTCGGTGTCTGGATTCAGAACCAGATCACATTATAAAGTGACGGCTGTTTTCAGCTCTTCTTTCATCGCCTGAGAATAATTAAAACGCTGAGATCTAAATCACTTCATCCTCCTAATAAAAGGTTTTCCCTCCGTTTCACGAGACGACGCGTGTGTGTTCGGCTGAATCTGGTGTCAAGGGGACTTCCTCTCATCTACGGCAGCCGATGATGTCATGAAAGGCGAGGAACTGTATCATCTTTCATAAGGTTCATCTGGTGCTCATTACAGCTGCTCATGGGTGGGGTGCTGGTCTGATGCAGTGGATTGTGGGTAACATTTTGCAATACCGGTCAGTAACAGAAAATAATTTCCAGATAATCACACCAGTAGTATCGCAGAGCAACAGATCCTATGATACGGCTTTAATAAGCTGATGTGTGAGCTCAGGTGTGTTTACCTGCGGACAGTCTTTGATGTAGTGGCCCTTGTTGAAGCACAGGTGGCACAGGTAGTTGGCTGGAGGCTTCTTGTACAGTTTTCTGGGTTCAGAGGCGAGCGAGAGCTCAGGGAAGCTGTCCGTCAGTAAACTCAGACCCTCCACGATGTCGTTCAGAGAGCCGTAGGGAGACGAGCCCTGATATACGCTGCTGCACAGAGTCTGAAGAGAGGAGAAAACACATGAAGCTTTCAACGAAATATAATAGGCATTGTTATATTTAGATTATATATGAAATATAACAGAATGTTTCCATTATAGTGCGAGCAACACCAAGGTCAAGGTTTGATTCCCAGGGAATGCACGAACCGAACAGTGTTATTTTAGTATCGTTGACAGTTTTTGGTAATATTTTGATTTTATTTTCTGTTTTCACTTTAATTTTTAGGTTTTATTAAAAAAAAAAAAAGTTTTATAAAATTAAGTTAAAAGTTTTTGTCATTTTTATTTATTTATTTTAAATGTCTATATACTTTTCATTATTTTTATTTATAAGTTTATTATTAAGTTTTATTAATTTTATTAATTTATTAAATTTATTAAGTTATTGTTATTACCTGAAATAAAATAAGTTTTAGTATTTTATTTCAGTTAATGCTTATTTTATTTCAGGAAATAAGTACTTTTCGATGGTTTTAGCTTTAGTTGACGATAATAACCCTGCTTTGAATGCAATGTAAGTCACTTTGGACATGAATGCATTTGCATTTAATATTCTTCATTTCTATTTGTTTAATTCCTTTTTTATTCCATCCTTATTCATTACGTACATTTTCTTATTTCTAATATTTTTTCCAACATGCCAGCAGGTGTCAGACCACTGTTGTTTGGCTTGATTAGAAAGACGCATAAGAACATAAAATATAAACATTAAAAATGTTAAATATAAAAATACATGTTTCCTTTATATATATATATATATATATATGTATTCTCCTTTACACTGCCAATGATTCTCTCTAATTGATTGTTGATGATTTTTTCCTGTGGTTTTGATGATCTGTGTGAGAGGGAATGTTCCGTTTTCCTCAGGAAGACAGACTTTGCCATATGATTCTCTGATCCCTTTTCCTCAGTCTATCTCAGGAGATGCTCCATGTGAGGAAACAGAAGGTTTATGTGCGGAATGGAATATTAGCAGACTGCCTATTTCATATTGAGCAGTTTATACTCTATATATACTAGAGTATTTTTTTTTTTTAAAGAAGCATGTTAAATAGTATGCAACATGCAGTGATAAACATTTAAAGATAAATTTGCATTACATAAAAGTAGCATGCTACATGATGAGCATGTGTAATTCTGCAGTTTGAAACGCATGCATCAGATACACTACAGCCTGCGTTTATCATATCTCATATCACTGCAAATTCTGTTCCAGGACGTTGATTTTATGCACCTACAATAGGAATGCTGAACTCAGATGTTTTTCCACATTGCAAACGTGGAGCCAAACCACTAAAGTTTCAAATCTCTTCAGCCAAAACTGTGTTTTTTCATTCAGTGCTTTCTAAAGCCAAAGTAAGGGATAATTCATTACATACACTTGCAATAAAGAGGTACCATGTTTGAATGATGAAATCATGTCATTGTGTTCATGCACCAGTTTATTCAAAATGGTACGTTTTGATGTATTTATCATGAGGCCATTTTACAGTAAGCTGGTCATTTGCAGAGTAATTTAACTAAACGGCTCAGTAAGGAGGAGCTGAACTCTTCAGGTCGACCTGAACCGAACCAGTTAAGCTCGAGCCAGAGGTGCATTGTGGGAGAACGGGCACAGCTGGACCCAAATGAAACCAGCCAATCAGGACCGTTTCTCACCCCTTCTCTGCACAAATACACATGATGTGCTTGTTAACCCAGAACTCGCTGTTGTTTATCACCCACTCAGAGGATGAAGTGAAGAAAATTATTGCATTCATTTACTTGAATTTTCATGCCAGTTCTGCAGGACTACAACATATTCCTGTAACTACAGCAAGACCACATGCATCTGTCTGAACATGTGATTTTTATAGAAACATCTGGTCACTATGGAAACACGTTCTAATTTCCGCCTTGAAGCGGTCAAACTGTGAGCGCGTCAGATTTCACGCTTTTGACCCCGCTGGCCTTCCATACGGCACTGAAGTCTGACTCCGGCACACAACAACAGAGTTTAATAACTTTATATGTTCTGTTCTGGAATTTACAAGTTTTTTAAACTAGATAGATGATAGATCATCACCTCTCTGCGCTCGTGAATGAAGCTGCTGATGAAGTCGCTGTTGAGATGCGCGTTCACATCCTCGCTGCTGTAGGTCCCGTCAGATGCTGTGAACGCGTCAGAAGCGGCGCTGCGCCGCGACTCCTGCAGCGACAGATAAACCCAGTTCAGAAGTTGCGCGGGCTCTAGAGCTGGACCCAAACTCATCTTCCTTATGATAAATCCACTTCAGCTGAGAGGATGTGCCGGGCTCGGGTCACATTGATGCAGAATGACAGGACGGGGCAGTTCTCGCGCTCTGAGGAGGAAAGTTTAACCGCATATTCACCGCGATTTACCAATCATATGTGCTGGACGGTTGGCTGATGCATATTCATAAGCTGTGGCGCCGCCATTGGAAGGTTACCAAGAAACGTCAGCAGATCATAATTAATATTCAAATACACGCGCTTCCCCGTTTCGAGGATTCCGAGTGAAATTTAGTAAATCCCTGCTAATATCCATCTGAAATACATTCAAAGTAAATACTTCATGCTCATTGTGAGTTTACATTAAATCAGTTTAAACTGTGCAGTATTGAAGAATATGAAGAGCATCTAAACCTGTGATAGAACTTGATTTTGAGAAACGTTTATAATGACGTGATTATCAAATTATAATTAATATGCATAGTAAGTTAAAAGTCAACCCGGACTCAAGTGTGTTGAGATCACATGATCAGGAGCAGATTGTGCCCTCTGCTGGTCACGTGACTCCATTACAGGCTGTTGGACTTTGTGAAACCGTCTTTGGGTGCGTTTTTGCTTTGTCCAGAGTTCATATTTACATTACATACTATTATATAAATATATATTTAACCTATATAATACATATAAATAGTATTTGATAATAAGAAACGTGGAAGAATGAAAGAATTTCTGAGGTAAAATGCATGATTTATTATGGTTATGGTTATGGTAGGGTTGTGTGAGGATCAGGGCAAGCCTTGGAATTTCTTAGAAATGGTGTTTCCCGCCCTTATCTGGAGGCTGATGACGTTCGTTCACCTGTCGGGGCGCACCTGACGCAAACGTGACGCAAAGCCTAACCCTTTCATTTCTAAACATTTACGGGTGAAAGGCCGGGACAGACAGGAGGAAGGGACATGATTTGTGTGTTCATATTGTAGAACTGCCTGTTCACCAGCGTTCAGACTCAGTGTTACTCATTAAAAACAACTGTAATACAGTTCTCCATAAACTATACAGATATTATAACTGACTGACACCCTTACAAAAACTGCCATGGTAATCAAAGCTTCCAGCAAATTATATAGTGGCTGTAAAATCATGATACATGTTTAATGGATGTGCTTCAGTGCTTTATCTGACATTGTATATTATTTTGTTATGTTATTATATATTTGCAATTTACTAGATTGAAGGAGTTGCTTGTCCCTATTTGAATAGTAACTACTGGATTACTTATTAGTAATTAAAACTAATAGGTGTAGTAAAATATACTATAAATAAGTAGTAAAAAAAAAAAAAAATCATTTATAGCAACGTCATGGTAACAACCCAAACAAAGTCATCATTTAAGGCACACAGCTCCAAGATTTTTTCTCAGAAGCAGAAAATGCAAAAATATTAGTATTATATTAAATCAGAAGTGAGTAGGCTGCAGTATGCTCCAGGACAGGGATAGGCCTGTATGCTTTGTTTACCCATATTTCATTAGTCTGTGATGTGGACAGGAATCAGGATCGGTCACACCCACTGTGACAGACGGCCGCCCTCCACTTCCTCATTCAGATCAAACTCTCCAGCTCCAGTCATTGCTACACATCACACATCGCAGTAAGTTTTACATTTACAGCCTTTATCTGCGTTAAAACAACATTGTATCGAGTGTTTCGCGCGTTTGTTCCGTGTTCAGCGTGACGCGCGCGTGTTTTCAGAACAACACTGATACAATGTAACATTCTGCGTTAATCCGCGTTAAACGCGTCCTTCAGCTGTGTGTTATCGAAAACGCTGTCGAACGTTGTAATTGTTTGTGGATTGAGATGTGTGTTGTTGCGGAGGGTTTGAGTGTGTGTTGTGTAATCTGAAATATTCGGCTGCCATTTTTTTTTTCTTTCTCTTTAGGCAGAGAACGATGCCGAATGGGCAAACCGTGTGTAGTGTGTAGTGTGTAGTATGCGATTGTCGTCGGACTGTGAGTATATCAGTGCATGTTTAGACATGAGGTGTGTAGAGCAGAGCTGCATTAGTACAAGAGTAAAGCATGATGACAGACTCCTGCGTGACTGTGGGTTAATTAACCCTTGACCACCACTGGGTTAACAGAGAGTTAACCACAGCTTACTAGCAGCGCGCAGTCACGATAGAAAGCTGGTGAACCCTTAACAACTAACATATGCGTTAAATCTTCAAGTCCTGGAAAGAATCATATTAAACAAATCAGCACGAGTTTCCATGCTCATAAAACAAGGTCATTTAAGGGATTTTAAAAGTGTGTCCTGAAAAAGAAAATGTGTTTTTCTAGTTATGCAGTTCTGAACAACTAGATTCTAAAAGTTACTTTAAAGGATTCATTGATCACAATGATGCTTGAGTAAATGTATATTTTGTTTAGTGAACCTCTAACATTATCATGTTTTTAAAAGTTTAATTAGAGGAAGGTCTTTTAACCCTGATGTATGACTTTATAGTATTTTTTTTTAATATTTAAATGTAGCAGTTAATGAACCTTTAGACATAATATATAAAATTGTATTATCATAGTTGATACATCAGTTTTGTACGGCTCATGCAGTATGACATTGAGCTTGAGGAAGAAAAAAACTGAGCAAAAATAAGCAATTTGGTGCAGATGCTGATATTAATATTGTCAAGTGATTAAATCCTGATGCTTGTAATGTAAATCAATGAGATCTTTATAACCGTAGCAGATACTGACATAAAATACATATAAATATCAATATCTTTCAATAAAATCTTTATTTAAATGCTTAGTTTTATGATCACAGCTCTGTAGGCTCACTCCGTGTCAGATCATTTTACAGAATTACAGAAACTTCCCTTTTAAATTTGTTCTTTGAAGAACATAAATAGTGATGAAAACCAAAATATTAAATGTCACGGATGAATATTTATTGAGTAATGCAATTATTTGGTCAATTTCCTTTGCTCTTCGATCGATTTAGATGAAGATCTGATCTCAAAGTGGGTCAGATTCATGCAGAAACTAACTTTAACACAACTCTAACACATTTAGTTTTGTCAACCTATAGCCTATATAAGCAGAACATACCTGATAAACCTGCCGCCCAACACAGAGACGCTGAATTGTTTGGTCAGTTGGATTATGGGATACACACTGTGTTGAAATATTCACTCCTGTAAGACTTTAAAGATCTCTTATCATGATGATCCAGGAGTTTAGTTCAGGGTTGAGATGTGTGCACAGATGGGGTCTGAGCGAGATTAAAGTGGTAAAAAGAAAATGCATAGGACCATTGCAAAGAAAGAGAAAGCACTAAAAATAATATATGATCATATGATTATATGATCTTTGTGTAATTAATTGCATTTTTTTGTCACTTGGTGTTCATTTTCTTACCTACAGTTTTCATGAGAAAGCATGACATTTTGGGGAAAGTTACAAGTTTTGCAAAATACAGAACATTATTTTGAGGTCAAAGTGAACGAATTAAAGAAAGAAGATTGTTCTGGACACTAGAGTTTTAGCGACAGGATGATACGAGACGCGTACAGAATCACATCTGATCTGCTGAATCACGTGCACACTTTATTTTGCTGATAAATGGCAATTAAGATAACGTGAAACGACTCTGATGTACTGAAATACAGCAGAGCTGAACTGAGGTCATTTGAAGTTTTGCCAGGTATCGTATATTATCCACTGATGAGGTTTTATCATCATCATTTATCAGATTTGAGTTGCTTCTGATGACTGAGATGTTCATTAGTGACAGTGATCTGGTTTTGTTGGTGAAGACCAGTAGCGGCTTTGCTGTGTTTCACTTGAAACGGGCGTCGCAACAGAAGGGTCTCCGTCCGCTTACGCTGGGAAAACACACACAACAGGGGCTTGGGTCCACCAAAAAGAATAAAAACCAATATATGGTGCAAAATAAGTCTTTGTATAAGTTCTTGTTTTTAATATTTATAAGCAATATCACAAGAGCAAAAGTCCCGAAAATCAGCACGTTTGCAAATATGATGTTGATTTTATACAACAATTCAATGAACAATAAGTTAATAGTCTATTAGGTGACATTTTAGACACAATATTGTCAGTGTTTTTCCGCTCTTTTGCCAAAGAAAATAGTTCCAAAAGATGGAGCCATTGTGCGTCTGAGTTTCGTTACTGAATGAATCCTCGTTTTTGAATGAATCTTTCTAATGAATGACTCGATGACTCAGTCAAGCTGCGTCCCAAATCGTGTACTGAGTACGTACGACATTTGAATTTAAATTTACTTCACGACCGTTGAAAAAGTATGTTCTATATAGTACGAATGCACCATGTTGTTACTGTCACATGACCTACCAGTGTCAGTTACGTCCCTTCAACTCCGTTCACAAATCCTCTCCTGTGGCCTCATGGGATGGTAAAATATTCAAATACTATGAATTCGGACATACTACTCTGTTCGCATACTGTTTTTCGTGTACTATATAGTAGAGAAGTGTTTGATTTCGGACGCAGCGTCAGTCACTCCAGCCGTCGTTTGACTGAATGATTCAATGACTTACTCGTTAGGACAGTGATTTGTTGCCACCTACTGGTGGTTTTAGTACCATTTTATGAGGGACTGAGAGACGAAGATTGTTTTTGTTTTTGGTTGTGATTGTAACAATAGTTCTGGTTAAAGAAATAGACTATTAAGAGCAAAATATGAGATAACATTAACAGAGATAAAGCACTGTAACAGTGTTACTGAATCACATCCTGTCTTTGCATGTGACTGTGATCTAAATGTTTTGTTGTGTCCAGGTGTCAGAGATGAGTTATCCTGGATATCCTCCTGCAGGTGGAAGCTACCCGCCCGCCTCCGGCCCGTATCAGCAGGCCCCGGCTGGATACCCTCCCCAACCCGGTGGCTTTCCGCCCCAGGCAGGATACTATCCGCCTCAGCCAGGAGCGTATCCCCCCGGAGCAGGATACCCACCCCAGGCTGGCGGATACCCTCCTCAGGCTGGCGGCGGATACCCAGCTGCCCCGGGAGGAGGATTCCCGCCACAGGCAGGAGGTTACCCCGCCGCCCAGCCCGGGACCTACCCCAACATGCCCCCTGCTGGTGAGTCTGAGCTCTGCACACTGATTTCATAGCATTTCAGTTTTTGCTTTTCATGCATTATGCATATTTGGTAAAACATGATTTTTTTGTGCTTTTATTTTCGTGTGGTTGTTCTTCTGTGATCCACGTTGTTATTTATGCTGTCAGCAGGTGGATGGGGCGCCCAACCTGGCTTTGGAGCTGTAAGTCTCCCTTTATTTCTGCCTCTTTTATTGTGCATAATCAGTTACATTGTGTATTTTAAGCACAGAATTTTGGTTGAACTGTTCCTTCAAGCTGGGACACTAATCATGTGCATGATCTTGTTTAGCCCGGAGGAGGAATGCCACAAGGATACCCCGGGGTCCCAGCGCCAGGACAGCAGCCCATGCCAGCGTACCCAGGTGCCCCAGTGCCGAACCCGTCGATGCCCGGGTACGGAGGAGGCGCTCCGGCTGGACCAACACCTCCGGCCGCTCCTGCTGTCAATGTGAGAGACTGTCAGCTTTATGGACCACTATAAGCTTGTGCTTTAGTTTGGTTTAGATTTTCATGATTCCCACAGTCACAGAAAACCTGGAATTACTCAAATATTTCCTCATCTAGAATTGCTTGTCACAATGAAATTCCAGAAATAAATTGTCAAGAAAATGTATTGGTCATAAAGTGTGAAAACCCTGACATTAAAAAATATTTCTCTAAATGTGCTCAGTTTCACGGCTAATTTCCACAAGAAAACAGGAAACAGAAATAACAATAATTGACTTCAGTGGTTTAGTAACTTCCCATTGAAACAGGAAATTGGACATGCAAACTTCTTGTCTTTTTTTAATACAACAGTTGTCTTTACCTAATGCAAAATAATAGCTTTCACAATGCATTTACTTCTATAACATGACATTTTGTGTGAAAATGAATATAAAATAATGTTTAATCATTTGCATACCGTTCAAAAGTTTGGGTCTCTTCTGCTCACTAAAAGTGCATTTATTTGATGGAAAATACAGTATAAATGGTAAAATTGTGAAATATTATTGCAATTCAAAAGAACTGTTTTCTATGTGAATATACTGTAAACTGTAATTTATTCCTGTGATTAAAGAATTGATTTTTCAGCATCATTACTCCAGTCTTCAGTGTCACATGATCCTTCAGACTCATTCTATGATGTTGATTTTGCTGCTCAAAAATAATTATTGATTATCAATGTTGATACATTTTTTTTTTTTTTTGAATAGAACAGAATTTATTTGAAAACAAATCTTTTATCACATTATAAAAGTCTGTACTGTCACTTCTTATCAATTTAATGTGCCCTTTCTGAAAAAAAAGTATTATTTTCTTTTAAAAAAAACAAACACCTGACCCCAAACTTTTGAACGGTATTACGTGTGTATATACACGCTATATATACACTATTTAAATTTTTTAACATCATCTTTTTTTAATAAAATCATCTTTTCATAATCAGAATGAGCTTCAATGCCAAGTATTTTTACTCTCAAGTCATTTGTGTTGGTGACACGAGCTTCCAGTGCAGAAAAAGTACAGACATACGTAGGGATATTACTAAAAAAATAGGCAATAAAATTAAATATAGAAATATACAATACAGTACTAAATATATAGACCGATATCCTATTTTCAGATTTAAAAATGTAAACCATTTAAAAATTGAAATAACATTCTAAAATGATTTGTTTCCTGTGACGTCTGTGTTCAGAAGGGTTACCGCGGCACCATGAAGGACTGTCCCGGTGCCGATCCTCTCAGAGATGTCGAGGTGTTACGGAAAGCCATGAAGGGCTTCGGTGAGGAGAAACTGATTCACTCAGATTTATTTCAACCATAAAACATAATGAGTCCTGATAGTGACTGAGTCTGTTTCGTTCGTAGGAACTGATGAGAACGCCATCATCGAGCTCCTCGGCAATCGAACCATCAAGCAGCGCGTGCCGTTGTTGGCGGCCTACAAAACCACCTACGGCAAGGTGAATGAATCAGACAATTATTAAAGTGAAAGATCTGCCGTTGTGGTTTCTTGCGTGTAACTGTGCATCCATCATGACGTTTCACAGGATCTGATTCACGACCTGAAGTCGGAGCTGACGGGAAACTTTGAGAGTTTGGTGTTGGCCATGCTGAAGAGTCCTGCGCAGCTCGACGCCTCTGAACTCAAGGAGGCCATATCGGTGAGGGTTTCTTTTCCTCTTTATTTTCTAGGGAAATGTGTCCAAATCCACTGAGGTACTAGATATTTGGGTCAGGTTTTTACAGTTGGCATGAAACTGAAGTCGCGCTGGCCTTCTCTTCTGTATTGTGTCGTATATCCGAGTGAGGCGCTTCTCAAACAAGAACAAATGTAGGGCGGGGCTTGGGAATTGATTGGATGGTTGTGGTTTGCTATTGGTGGATTTCATGTGAGTGACAGGTTGCCCCGCCCTCGTCATCAGAGAAGATATTCTGATTCAAGATTACAGGAACATGAATTTAAAAACTGATAAACCGTTTAGAATAAACACTGCAATATTCCATAAAAAAACCAAGAATTGTTCATTTTGATTTCGTGTTGACTTTAAACGTCTCCTAGTGAGCTGCCTTGCTCTCTACATAGGGAGCATCGCAACTGAAATGATTTGCATTTCACGTTCTGTTAACTGCTGATAAAAGTTGACCGCTTCATCCCAGGTAGAATGCAGGAAACGCGCCAACACTGACCCAGCTGGGTTACAGCACAGAACACGTGCGCTGGTGTTCGTTACACAGAACTCATTAATGAAACACGGCATGTAATTACAGAGTAGAGAAGAGAAATACTGCCCGACTGGAACTAACGGCGTGCTCACGTTTTAAAACTCGCTGAAAAACTCTCACCCTCCATCACATATAATTCGGAAGCGTAAAGTGCCTCTATTATGCCATTTTTAAGGCTCCTAATGTTGTTTAGAGTCTCCTGCAACAGGTTCACATTCATTCAAGGTCAAAAACACTTTAATTTTCTCATAATATCCATCATCAGCATCAGCTCTTTTCTCTCAGTGTCTGAAACACAAAGATTCGGTCTCTCTAAACCCCGCCCCTCTGAGAGCTGCTCTGCTCTGATTGGTCATAAACCAGACGCTCATTATCATATCTGAATCTCAGCTCTTGATTCACAGTGATTCGAAACGTAGCGGTTTTACCGTATCAATCTCATCAAAGTGGATTTGCGTTGGCAGCAGAAAACAGTGTCTTCTCGACATGAACAACACGAACCAAACTCTTCCAGTCTTCCATGTTTTGTGTATTTGACTCTAAATGCATCATAAGCCACATCACGTTTATCATGTTTATATAATTGTTGTTCTCTGTGTTTTCAGGGCGCAGGAACCGACGAGGCCTGTCTCATAGAGATCCTGTCCTCCCGCAGTAATGCTGAAATCAAGGAGATCACGAGGATGTATAAGGCAGGTGAGTCTGTGTTCCCAAACCTCTCAGCATCACATGTTTGAGAAACTCCTACAGATCAGTGTTTGTTGTTCAGATTACGGTAAATCTCTGGAGGACGCCATCGCCAGCGACACGTCTGGACACTTCCGGCGTCTGCTCGTCTCTCTCTGTCAGGTACCGCAACCGTCCGTCCGTCTGCGCTTCATGCATATCAGAGATGCATATTACTGCATGTTTAGTGCTTATATAAGAAATATCCACACAAATGAAAGTGTTTTTGTGAAAATTTAATTTATTTATTAAGCAGGGAAAATAGAACGGAATATTTATCTCTCTAAATGTGGTTCATAAAACTTGTGAATAAACATTTGATTTATCATTAGCTGCAGATCAGTGTTATTTTAGTATTATTTATACACCATTATAGCATTTTTAGTAATATTGAATTAGCTTGTTATTGAATTCTGTGCTTTTGTCATTTTTATTATTTTTTTAATATTTAATTTTAAAGTTGGAGTAATATTATGATGTGCTTATGTCTTTTGTATTAGTTTTTATTTACCTTCAATTTGTATTTATTTTAGTATTAGTTCAACTTATTTCAGTTATTTGCCTTTCATTTTATTTTAAGTTTAACATTTTCATCTAATATTTAAATTTTATTTCTGCTTTTTCAGTGACCTGCGATCACAGAAGCTCAGTCAGAACAGTTTAGATGAAATGTTTTGCATTATTTGTTTTCAGGGTAATCGAGATGAGAGAGAGACTGTGGACGTTTCTCTGGCCAAACAGGACGCTCAGGTTGGAGAAAAGACTCGATTTGCTTAAACAAATTCATGTTTTAATGTTTTGTGCTGCATCTTCATACGGTACGTGTGTGGTGATTTCTGTGTTGTAGAAACTCTACGCTGCGGGAGAGAATAAAGTCGGCACGGATGAGTCTCAGTTCAACGCCATTCTGTGCGCTCGCAGTAAACCTCACCTCAGGCAAGGTAAAAGTACTGCGGTGAAACGCACACAGGAACTGCCTTCAGTTCTTTAACTAGGACAGTGTGTTCAAAGCCAGTCATCTAGAAAAGTTCTGTGAACACTGTGAGAACATCCTCATCAGCTTCCAGTTATATACTTTATTTGCTTCTTATTAGACCTCTTTTAGTTCATTTATTGCTTTTCATTGGCGTTTGAATCATTTTTTGTGATTCGGGTATTATGACTTAGGCTGGTTGTTTTTAGTATGTTTGCACTTTTGCAGTTTTGAAAGTGCTTCATAACTGCAGTTTGAGTTATGAGCGCATAAGTCATCTGTTATAGTGCATGTGATGCTCTGTTAAATGAAGGTAACGGCTGATCTGGTGTGTCCTGCAGTGTTTCACGAGTACCAGCAGATGTGCGGTCGAGACATCGAGAAGAGCATCTGCAGGGAGATGTCTGGAGACGTGGAGTCTGGCATGGTGGCAGTGGGTGGGTACTGAGCTCTGATTGGTCCTGAGCACAAACCCTCAGCCAATGGCTGATCTAGATGATGCAGACAGTGGCAAGAAACAGCCAATCACAGCACTGGAACACGATCAAGACTGAGTCATTTGTTTTGAATAAGATGCAGATTGCGTGAAATACCCATATGCAAATATGACACTGCAGGCAAAACCAGTTTCTTCATGCACTGGTCATTCTTGAGATTTTGCTTCTGTTCTTTCAGACATGTTAAAATTAGAGGCGTTTTGCTTTTATATAACAATGCCAACAGTAATATGATAAAACTGATATTCTGTAACTGATTAAATATATTACTAATAATGTCAAAAAAGTATCCCTCTTTGTAGAATATGGAGTAATGTGTAGTTTAAGTTCATAATCTGTGCTGTTTTTCAGTGAAGTGCATTAAAAACACTCCTGCCTACTTTGCTGAACGGCTCCACAAGGCCATGCAGGTAAACTATATGCTGATATATATATATATTTGCCATGTTAATGTATGTCTGAGGTCATTCAGCAGCAGGTCTGATGGTCATAAGTGGTTGTTTGTGGGTTATTTTTATGCTTTCTGAACATTATATACATGCACATCCTCTTTTCCTGTTAGAAACCTGTGATTGTGGGGTCAAACAGGCACTGCATACATGATGATGTTTTCTTTCATGTAGGGTGCGGGCACCAAAGACAGGACTCTGATCCGCATCATGGTGAGCCGCTCTGAGGTGGACATGCTGGACATCAGACAGGAGTATCTGCGTCAGTTCGGGAAGTCGCTCTATACGCACATCTCTGTAAGTCACACACACTATACACCGTTACAGTTACATGTTTTCAACATTGATAATAATCATAAATGCTTCTTGAGCATCAAATCATCATATCAGAATGATTTCTGAAGGATCATGTGACACTGAAGACTGCAGTAATGATGCTTTTAATTTTAGCAGGCATGTGTTATTTATACTATATTTAAGTATAATTAATTAGTACATTAAAGAGTTTATTTAGAAATAAAATATTATGAAGTATTTTTAAGCATATTTTTCTCCTCTCAGGGAGACACATCTGGAGATTACAAGAAACTGCTGCTGAAGCTGTGTGGAGGAAGTGACTGAAGAACCACGACGACAGACACGTTACCACGATGAAGGGATATGTGGCGTCGTCATATTAATCTTGCTCATATATATTAATATGTCAGATAAGTGTCGTGTTAACTAATACAGTAATCTTTCTCTTCACAGCTTTATAAATTTCACAGCCAAAATAGCATGTCATTTGTGCCTTAGAGACATTATTATTTTAATACAGTTTATTATTTTTTATTTTGCTATCTAATCAGACTATGCATGATATCTAGAGAATATATATATTTTGTAATGCATCAATATATCCGTGTACAGTGTCTTCAGTAACTGATGCCAAAGGTCAATCAGAACTATATCGGTTTCAACAATCTGAAAATCATCACTGAAATCTCAGATGCCTTGAAGACCGAGTCACTTGAAGTGCTGAAATATATGCCATAGTTTATGATCTCTATGCAAGAGTTCATGACGAATATATAATCATGTCATCATGAAGGTCTCGATGGGTGAAGCTCATGAAAACGCGTCATATTAAAGAAAGTGAAGCCTGATTTAGGAACATTAAGATCTTTTTGCATTTCCCCTACATTTCCATGACTGATGCATTATTCTGTATAGTGATTCCTAATACTGTCATACAATATGTTTTGCTGTTTTTTATAGTAAATAAAATGACGATTTTATTTTAACATTAAATACTAAAATCATATATAAAAAGCATACAATTTTTCTTTCACAATTTAAAATAAGATTTTTGCATCATGGTTTGCAATATTTATGGTTCTAAAGTAGACTTTTTTTTTTATTATTATTCATGCAAAATATAATTTCGTAATCTATTTGAGTTTGGGGTGAAATATGACCAGTTTTGTGAGCTTCACCATGTTTTTTTTGTTGTTGTTTTGTGTGTGTTGGCATGAATGTGTTTCGCTGCAGCAGCAGGGGGCGGTAAAGTGACCAATCTCATGATAATCACTAGTTGTTATGCTGTTTATTAACATGAAGACTAGGCCTACTCTTTTTCAGGGATTTACTAGCCTGTGATTTAATATGTCCACTCAGCCAACTAATCTGTACTGTTGTGTCTAATAACATTTGTGTCTGTTTAATAAAACACTTTATGAATGTTAATTTTCACTTTACTTTTCTTACTTGTGATTGATTACTTGTTGTGTTTTGGGTAACAGTTCACAACACGGTCCCAGTAGTTAATGCATTAACTAACAATAAGCAACACATTTGTTACAGCATTTATTAATCTTTGTTTATGCTTAATAAAAATACAGCTGTGTATTGTTTGTTCATGTCAGGTCCACTAATATTAACAGATTTGATTTTGGCAATGTTTTAGTAAATTTTAGTACAATTAGAAGTATTTTTCATTGATATTTTTCACTAAATAAAAAAACAAAACCGTGCATTTTCGCGGAAGAACATTGTTTTGGTTGTGCTTCGGCTCTGCGGATGAATATGATTACTGCTCACCAAACTTTCACTACTAGACTTAAGAGATATAACTAGATGGAAAGGATCTCAAGTTGACTAGCTGAAGACTTTATTAATAGACACGGTACTTCCTTGAAAATAAATTAATAAATAAATAACATATGGCGATTTATCTGTTCAATAAAACGCCTTACTCACCTGTTGAGTAATAAAAACGAGAGAGAGGGAGATTTAGCAACAAACCTCCGCCACTCCCACACCAGACACGCCTTAAAGCAGCTGGAGCATATCTCTTACGGATATGACGAGACACGCACGCGCGAGTGACGTATGTGAGCGATTTCCCGCCAAAACCATCCCGACAGCTCTAAAATATAAACATTTATTAATAGGCTTACCATAGTGAATCAAGGTAAGACTGAAACATGTTTTGGAAGAAACATTGATTATATTGACTCATTATTTACAATTTTTTTTTTTTTTTTTTTTTTTTAGCAAAAAAGGTAAATAGTGCATCTTTAAAGGGGTCATGAATTGAGAAATCAGCTTTTCCTTGAGCTTTTGATATAAAAGAGGTCATCGTACTATAAGAATATCCTGTTTCAGAACTGAAAACGTCCTTGTTAGTCCAATAAAAGCTTTTATTGACACCAGACCCAGAGAACGACTGATCCTGGAATGTGTCTATAGATAGGTGAAACTCCGCCTCCACAGAAGAAATCAACACCATCATTGCAATGTTAGCCCCGCCCACTGGTGTGTTAGTAAGATGAGGAGGAGAGAAGAGCGATACAGGACTAAAATAACATTACCTTTCAAAGGATCCGTGCGAGGAATATGGTTATTTATGTTCAACAATGTGAATGTCTCAGCTTTATTTGTATTCGGTACATTTCACTGTGGATTCTTTGGTGCATTTCGGCACAAACAGACTTTTACGATATGGTCTATCTACGATATCAGATTTTTTAAAGTCGACATTTATGTGATTAAAGTCGAGTCGACGTCGATTAGTCGAAGATTATGTCATTGAACAAATAAGGGGCTGTTCACACAGAACGCGCCTTTCCATTCCAATGCGCTACTTTTCCATAGTTTTTCTATGTAAACGCGCTATAGACAGACGCATGTCCGTTGCGCTCATGTCTTGCGTCTCATGCAGCGTCTCGCACATGATATGGCATTCTTAAAACGCGGCACGGCATTCAAATCAGTTCGACTTTTTTTTTAAAAAAATCATCCGATCAATATTGAGAATCCAGGTGGTATAATCAAACATCTTGTGGAGCGCTATTGGAGTATGCATTTATTAGTCAGTAACTGTTGGATATGGAGCGTAAATGTGGACTTTATCCTGTTGCGCCCTCTATAGGCCATGACCAGCAACTAGTCGACGTCATGCTTAAAGCGTCACGGCAAAGCATTAAAGTCGACTAGTCGATTAGTCGATGCAACCCCTAATATGGACTCGACAGTAATGCAACAACATGTGAGTAACTGTGTTCATTCTGATGCCTGATCTGATGTTAATGATTCATGTACAGTCACATGATCTTTGTGTCAGTAAATCAAACCAGTGACTAAACGCTCAACTTCACCTTGTTTCTCTTAGTAGGATGAAAATAATCTGGTTATTAAATGTTGCTTAAATTATATAAAGAAAGCGATCAAAGAACGCTCCCTTTACAATCGCTGGAGCTGTCAATCAAACAGAGCAAGTTTATTAATGAACGAGTTCTGGACTCGCGCCAAAACTCCCGTTTTATTCAACGAATCTCCACATAAACCCTGATGTTCTCTCTGCTGTTACCAGTGGTTGATCGCCAGTGAATCAAGTGATTTGATTGGACAAACAGGTCGTGTTCATGACCTCAGGCCTTCTATAGTGTACACTGACCTCATCTGGGTGTTTTGGCTGTAATCATTTGAATCCATTTGCCTGACACAATTCCAAATGCCATCTGGGATCAGGCATATATTCAGTCTTTTTTGATGATTGCTCTAAACTGGGTTTGTATCATGGAGATTATGTGAAGCAGACTGTGTAATCTGAGCTTCAGATTTAAACATTCAATGCACATCATGAGCGCCTCAAAGCTTTAGCATATAAGAATAACAGATAAATATGACCAACAAATCCTCTCAAATCAGGCAGATTCTGCCTCCGTTTACAGTGACGGCTGGGATTTAAACCAATCCACGGTGAATGATGCAATACAATACAAACTAATGTTTTAAAAGAGGAAAGAAAAGTTAAACTGAGTTCACAGATCAAGAGTACTTTTCATTAATGTCCGTTTGGGGCAAGTTGTCACACCTTTAAACGTTGATCGATTGATTATTATTACAATTTGCGTTAGCCAAAATAATGTAACATGTTAAAAGTGTTCAGAAACTATTTCTAGTGCTTTTTGGAAGTATGTATCAGTAGGCTATATGTTTTTTATAGAAATTTTTGTGCTGTTATTTTGTTGAAAAGTGTTTAAATATGATTAGATATGTTTCTCGTTATACTTTAGATATTCACAAATATATCAATAAACAGCAGATTTCCCATGCGACATGACTTTGAGGTTTGTATCTGTACAGAAATTGAATTTCATATATAAACCTACACTGAGAAGCATTCACTGGAGTAAAACGTGTGACAACTAGCCCCGTGTCTCGCCATTTTTGTTGTGATTTGTTGGTTCCAGCAGTGCTAAAGCTAATAAAACCCCACGGTCAATCCTCAGATGAGTCGGTCAGGGTGTCGAGACTCCGTTGAGTTTCCAAATTAAACACTCGGTGAGATTGTGAGGTTATGTAATCACCAAACACAGTCACATGAGCACTGCTCCTTTCAGGTCCTCATCTCACACATGTCAGTTTGTTTGCTCAGTTACACCTGGATCAATCCTGCTGTGCGCTAACCTTCATTCTCATGTCCCTTCATTAAAATATTAAATCATTTTTGTCTTGGATGCTGGACTATAACAAACTTCAACAATGAGAAACTGATCACTTAAATGTTCTTTGATTGAAATATTCAGGAATATTGCTGTAATTGCGGATGTCCTCAAGATCACTTTCAATCCCATTAGTCTTTTATTTTGTAAAATCACAATTTCTTAATGACATCACCTGACAGGAAGTGACATCATTTTGGAGGGAAATCAGCAGCACAAACATCATCAGTAAGAATTTGATGGATTCTGTGATGTTTTGTGGAGTTATTTGGTTTGTGTTGAACTATTTGATTGTGGATCAGTTTGATAATATCAAAATACCAAAGGTATTATTTTACAAATATATTTCAAAAGATATGAAAATGAACTTCAAGCTGATGTACTTCCTTTTGTTGAAATGGTTTATTATGAGCCGCAGTTATTGTGTGTTTTCTGTGGACAGTGAGTGTGTTTTACACAGTTAACAATGGAAAATCAAACATTAGATCTAGCGTTGTGTCATAAATATCATATATTCTGTGCTTTGTGGACTTTACTGTTTGAATCACAACCAAATAAGACAAATCTGTTGTGTGAGCAGTGGTTGTTTTATCTTCTCAGCTCTATCTAATTATATTACAATTATTCTAATATCAACATTAACATATACCTTTTCTGAGTTCATTAGTTCCATCAGTGATCCTGCACTGGATTTTTAACAGTACAAACATAAAAAAGTTTTAAAATAAGTTTAAAATAGTTTTAGATGAATTACACCACCGGACATTACTGAGTGAAATTTCACTTTGTTAAGTAATTGTATTGTTTATCATTTTGTATGGTTCACAAAATTAATATTAATAATAATCAGGCATTTAATATGAACTCTCACATAAACTTTTTTTTTTTTTTATTGAGATGATGACATCATTATCTACAAGCTGGCATTTACAGGAATAGCATAGACATGTAAAAGAAATAAAACATTAAAACAAAGCATGAAAGTGTTTTATTACTTTGTACTCATGTGTAAATGATGAAATAATGTCACCAGTGAACGCCTAGGTGTTTTATAGGAAGCCCCGCCCCTCCCTGGTTCCCCTCCCATTTAACTGTTTTGAGTGGCATGTAGCAGCCCCGCCCCTTTCCCCAGTCCCCTCTCGTTTAACCGGTTTGATTGGCAGGCGGAAGCCCCGCCCCGGCCGCCTTTCTCCTCCCGCTCCTAGGCTTTGATTGGCAGATGATAGCAGCTGCGGAGTTGTGGAGTCATGGCGGAGCTCCGCCGCGCCTCAGATCATTGGAGTTAATTTGTGATAAACTGTCAAACTTTACAACAAATCTAAAATGATCGAACGCGGGTTAAAGTTACGAGCGCCGTCGGACCAGCGTCAAACGATCTGAAACACAAAACTGGCAAAGATGTGAGACTCTCCGAAGAAGAAGAAGAAGAAAAAACCGTTGGAGTCTCTCCTAAAGTCGCAAATATGGCTTCTTGTTTCTTTCCATTTCACACAAAAAACTCTTCAACAGGAGCTTCGTTGTTTTCAGCGCTTTGTGTCGCTCGGGTGTGATGGATCCCAAGCACAAAGAGTTGTTAGAGCAGTGCCAGCAAAAGTTGTCGGAGTCCGTCACAGATGTGGATCGGGTTCTGGAGCTGCTGGCCCAGTCAGGCAGTCTGAGCCCGGCCGAGCGCGCGGAGCTCGACAAGAACTGCTCCAGCGGCGCCGAGAAGGTCCATCTGCTCCTCAAGACGCTGGTGGAGAAGAAGGAGAGGGATCATTTCCAGGAGTTCTGCTGGGCTCTGGAGAAAACCCAACCGGTGCTGCTCAGCGCTCTGCTGCCCGCGAACAACCACAACACGGGTAAAACATCCAAACTCTCACAACATTCCAGCCAAGTTTACTAGCCGAACCAGCTTAGTTTAGTTGGTTGTCATTCCAGCAATACATCCAGAGAAGTGTTATTTAACATGGATACTGACGGGATCAACAATACAAGCACTAATAATATTGATAGGAACCATTTCCTACATATAGAAACACTCTAAGGTATATTTATGTTTAACACTTCAGAATTGTCGCTTTTAACTAGTTGCTTATTACTAGGATATTAGCTGTGTATTAGTACTTATAAAGCACATATTAATGCCTTATTCTACATCCCTAAATCCTGCTCCATACCTAAACGTAACCTTACTAACTATTAATAAGCAGTAAATTAAGAGTTTAATGAGGCAAAAGTCGTAGTTAATAGTAAATGTGTTCCCCATACCAAAGTGTTACTAATATAATAATATATGACACATGTCATTTGAATATTTCTGAATCTGGAAGTTTGTTTTTATATTTTAGGTACCTGCATTTTTTGCAGTACACTTTAATTTTTAAGTACAAATATTCAAAATGGTCTCTAAATGTATATGATATCATAATAATTAAAAATTAAAAATATCATTTAAAATAGTTTAAGCATGTCACATTGCTGTTATTTATTGATGTTGGAGACACATGTAATATTTGGTATTATTGTGTGTATATTTTGTATATAATATCTAGATTTGTTGACACTGTCAGAAGTCTTGGTTCTTTGAATAGAGCGGTTTGTGCTGGATGTGGTCAGACAGATGCTTATAGAAAGCACAGACCCGTCGGTGAGTAAAGCGTCATAGAGCTGTTGTCTAAATCTGCCGTGCGAAACATCGTACAGTAAATGTGTTACAGATGTTCCCAAGATTCCTGCGGCCAGAAAAACTCATCAGACGTGCAGGGATTTTTGCCATAAGCCAGAAATAGCTGCCGACTATAAAATAATGCAGCTTAAAGCTGGATCAAATAACATTACCTAGAAAGCCATTAAACCCATGAAACCCATGGTACAGGAATCTGATTGGATGACAGAGAAACACATGAGAGTAATACTGCACCGGTGCAGCCGCTCCAGACTGAAAGAAAGACTTGTTTAGAGTCTGTCTGTTAAATTGAGCATTTCTGATCAATTAGAGAAGTTAGAGATCTGTGATGGCCGTCGATATAAAGCTCAGCGGGCGTCTGTTGGGTTTGTTTAGCTCAATTTATCCCACTGATCATTTCCTCTCACTGATGTGTCCTGCGCCTCTGGGCTGTTTTTAATCGTGCTTCAATTAAATAAATAGGCTTGTGTCCGCCTCAATTATATAAAACCCCTATAGAACGTGACAGCCAGGCTCCGGAAGTAAAAATCCCATTTTTCCCCCATTGATTTTTTGCAGTAACATATATAGACCGTTCAAAGCAGACCAAGAGCTCTGAGATTAAAGGATTAGTTCACTTCAGAAATAAAATGTCCTGATAATTTACTCACCCTCATGTCATCCAGGATGTTCATGTCTTTCTTTCTTTAGTGGAAAAGAAATGAAGGTTTTTGAGGAAAACATTCCAGGATTGTTCTCCATATAGTGGACTTCACTGGGGTTCAACGGGTCCAAATGTCAGTTTCAGCTTCAAAGAGCTCTACACGATCCCAGACGAGGAATAAGAGTCTTATCTAGAGAAACCATCAAAATTCATATACTTTTTAACCACAAATGCTCGTCTTGCACTGCTCTGTGATGCGCCACGCATGACGTAATCATGTTGGAAAGGTCACGTGTGATGTAGGAGGAAGTACCGCAGTAGGGCGAAAAACTCATTTTCTCCTCCAACTTCAAAATCGTTCAACGTCGTTGTTTTACCTTTTTTTGTAAAGGCCGTTTGACTTCGTCTTTCACATTCACTTTGTAAACACTGGATCGGTACTTCCGCCTACGTCACGCGTGACCTTTCCAACATGATTACGTCATGCGTGGCACATCACAGTGCAGGACGAGCATTTGTGGTTAAAAAGTATATAATTTTTATTTTGTTTAGAAAATGTCCGATGGTTTCTCTAGATAAGACTCTTATTCCTCGTCTGGGATCGTGAAGCTGCACTGAAACTGACATTTGGACCCGTTGAACCCCAGTGAAGTCCACTATATGGAGAAAAATGTCCTCAAAAACCTTCATTTCTTTTCCATTGAAGAAAGAAAGACATGAACATCTTAGATGACATGGGCGTGAGTAAATTATCAGGAAATTAATCCTTTTAGACAGAGATTATTAAAAAACATTTTTAATAACCAAATTCTTGGGGAAAAACTAGACCAAAACGTCATGTTAGTTCACAGTGCATTGGCTTCTATTATTAACAGACAATTTTTAATCTTAAAAATGTATTTGTAAATGTTGATATTAACATTAAGATTAATAAATGCTGTAAAACTATTGTTAGTTAACTAATGAAACCTTGTAAAGTGTTTCTGATTCAGTGTTGTGGTTAGTAGTGATTGCTGGGACGGTGGTGTGTGATATAGAGCGCGTCAGTCTCGGGCGGATGAGGATGACCTGTAATGAAGCCCCATGTGGAAGGCCGAGTTTAGAGCTGGTCTGGAGAGATGAGCTGTCATGACTCTGTCCAGTTGATGATATGGAGTCCGTTTCTCAGGGCTGTGAGTAATGAAGGACACAGAGATTCTACCCAGCATGCAGTCTGGCACACACAGAGAGGGCTCAACAGATCGAGCGCCTTTCTCTGTCGGGTCCAAGTTTCCGTTGTCCGGCTCACAGCTGTGTGAGGGAGAGAGAATTAAATAGAAGTCCAGTTTATGGGCCATAGTTTGCCAAGCTTCATGCACTCCGTTTAAATGCCAGACAGGACACTCACACACACACTCACACACACACACACACACACTCACACACACACACACACACACTCACACACACACACACACACTCACACACACACACACACACTCACACACACACACACACACTCACACACACACACACACACACTCACACACACACACACACTCACACACACACACTCACACACACACACACACACACAAACACACACACTCCCTAAATACGTTTTTTAATATTTTGAATTGGCTTTTATTTTTATATTTTAAGCCTTTTTAATTTTAGTTTGTGATTTTTGTCTTTTTATTAGTTTTAGTTTTTTATTTTAATTTAGTTATATATATATATATATATATATATATATATATATATATATTTTACTTTAATTTAGTTATATTTCAGTTAGTAATTTGAGCACTTCAGCTTTTTTCAATTTAGTTTGTTTTCCATCTAATATTTATGTTTTATGTTATTTCAGCTGTATTTTAATCAACAATTGTTTTTTATTTTAGAATTAGTTATCGATAACAACATTGATTAACTTGTTAAATGGAATACGTTTTAATTACAAACAGTTATATAAAATAGGGCAGTGCCTTGGTACTGAGAAATTAGAAACTTGGTACCGACTCCTGAAATTTCACAAAAATCTGATTCAGACTCTAGTCGGGTGGTCAGATTCAGACTCTTTAGTCAGGTGGTCAGATTCGGACTCTCGAGTCAGGTGGTCAGATTCAGACTCTTTAGTCAGGTGGTCAGATTCAGACTCTTTAGTCAGGTGGTCAGATTCGGACTCTCGAGTCAGGTGGTCAGATTCAGACTCTCGAGTCAGGTGGTCAGATTCAGACTCTAGTCGGGTGGTCAGATTCAGACTCTCGAGTCAGGTGGTCAGATTCGGACTCTCGAGTCGGGTGGTCAGATTCAGACTCTAGTCGGGTGGTCAGATTCAGACTCTCGAGTCAGGTGGTCAGATTCAGACTCTCGAGTCGGGTGGTCAGATTCAGACTCTCGAGTCGGGTGGTCAGATTCAGACTCTCGAGTCGGGTGGTCAGATTCAGACTCTCGAGTCGGGTGGTCAGATTCAGACTCTCGAGTCGGGTGGTCAGATTCAGACTCTCGAGTCGGGTGGTCAGATTCAGACTCTCGAGTCGGGTGGTCAGATTCAGACTCTCGAGTCGGGTGGTCAGATTCAGACTCTCGAGTCGGGTGGTCAGATTCAGACTCTCGAGTCGGGTGGTCAGATTCGGACTCTCGAGTCGGGTGGTCAGATTCGGACTCTCGAGTCGGGTGGTCAGATTCGGACTCTCGAGTCAGGTGGTCAGATTCGGACTGGTGTGACTCGTGTGTTTAGAAACACGTGAGGAGTCAGTATTTTACACACGTTCAGCATCTCTTCTGCTCGTTTCCCCATCTGTTGACCCAGTTCCTGTCAGCCTCTGGATCTGTCGCTATAGAAACGCTGAGCCTTGTCACACCTCACAAACTTAATCATAATTAACTTCAGGTGTTAATTAACTCTTGTATATTAATTATTTCTCAGCATGTGTGTGTTAGAAAGGAAACATCTGCGAGAGAGCGTGTGCGTGCTTCTACATGGCCAAAATCATGGTTTTACCATGGTACTTTCAGTGCATGTTTCTCTCTCCATCAGCATCCGTGGTATTTCTGACGTGTGTGAACGAGAGTTGATCAGAGCTCATCCTGTGCCGTCTCATGGGTGGCAGCAGGTGGACGTCGCATCTGACCGGATCAGGACGTGTCTGATAGTGCTGATAAACACAACCCGCCCGCTGTACAAACAGACAAACTCACAGCAGCAGTACAACATTTCAAATTCTTTCCTTTGAAGAACACAAAAGAAGACGTTTTAAAGAAACTTTTTTTGCACTTAACTGAAAATGCTTTTTTAAAGTGATTTATTTCTTATTTTAAAGGTAGGGTAGGCAGTTTCGGAGTGGCTAGCAATTAGGGTTGGGTATCGTTCAAAACGTTTCGATACCGATACTTTGACTTATCGTCATAAATAATATATTGGTATAAATAATGAACGTCGGTATAAAATAATGAGCATAAACAACTTACAGAGCTCTTACTTGTACTGACGTGAACTGCTATATATATATATAACAAGTATAGAGTTACAAATGCAAGATCTTTTTTAAATAAAAATATAAAAAAATAGATTTACGATGTTAATAACTGTAAAATTATGATAACACTGGATCCCATTGACTTTAAGTGTTTGAAAAAAAAAGTTTAAAAATGTCGTCTTTGGTTGTTACACAGATAAAAGAAGTCATAAAGTTTTGTAATGACATGAGGGTGAGGAAATGGACAGAATTGTCATTTTTTAGTTTGCGCTGTTCCTATCAGGTGCAAGTCGTGAGTGTGTCGAAGCAGAAGTATATGCTAGTGTGAGTGTGAGTGTGTGACAGTAGAGCGAAAGAAAGACGAGCAAATAAACAGAGCCGTCCTGAGAAAGAAACTGAGTCTCCATTCAAGTCCAATTACAGGCTCGAGTTACTCAAATACAGCTGGAGGCCTGTGTGTGTGTGTGTGTGTGTGTGTGACTGCACTATTTATTTCAGTAGAAGTACAGATGTACATGCAACCATTCTTCTCACAGGTGTGTCTCAAAGTAGTAAGTACCTGCCCAAGGAGTCGGCTATTTTTCATTGCCTGAACTGACGGACACAGGGCACTAGCAAGAAGATTGAGATGCAGCCGACTGCTCAGATGCTCTCACGTTTCATTCACTCATTGACGATAGAGTACGTGTTGATGTTTGTTTGTTTGTTTCAGGCTCCACATGCAGCGTTCTGTCTGCGATGCCGTCGGACTCGGAGAGCAGCAGTTCTCTCAGCAGCGTTGGTGAGTCCTGTCAGGATAGCGTGTGTGTTTGTTAGCCATGGCTATTCTGAGCATTTTGTCTTGCAGAAGCATCATATTGCATCAATAAAGTTCTAGGATGACCATGACACGCTTAAAAAGCTTCATTATTTCATGGCTGCACACGAAACACACGTTTCGCATGCCTTCTTCTTGGGGAGTAGCATCATACTGCATCTTGAATAATTTTTTTAGGAGGGAAATGTGCTTGAAATTAATTCCTAAAAATGATCTAAAAATGCCTCTAAAATAGGCTTAATTTTCTTTGTGAAACTGTTATTATAATTTCAAACAATATCTAAATCTGGTTTATATGTTTACAGTAAAGTTCAAAAGTTTGGGGTCAGTAAGATTAAAAAAAAAACACATTAAATCGATCAAAAGTGACAGTAATGTTACAAAAAATGCTGTTCTTTTGAACTTTCTATTCATCAAAGAATCCTGAAAAAAATAAAAATAAATAAATATATATATATATATATATCACAGTTTCCACTAAAATATGAAGCTGTTTTCAACATTGATAATAATCATAAATGTTTGTTGAGCAGCAAATCATCGTATCAGAATGATTTCTGAAGGATCATGTGACACTGAAGACTGGAGTAATGATGCTGAACATTCACTTTACTGTATATTCACATAGAGAACAGCTGATTTACATTAGAATAATATTTCACTGTTTTTACTGTATTTTTGAGCAGAAGAGACCCTTTCAAAAACATAAAAAAAAATCTTACTGACACTAAACTTTTGAACGCTAGCGTATGTTTTGCAGTCCTACACATATTCCTGACTTCCTGCTGGTGCGAGACTCACTCACTGTGAAAAACACAGAGCGAACTCAGACACCAGCTGCGAGACGCTTCTGTCCATTAGACGTCTATAACGAGACAGACGGCTCTGTTGTTTTCTGCAGCGAGGGATGGGACGGGTCGTCAGTGGCCCAGATAAAATCATTGTTTATTCATAACATCTGTATGAACAGCAGAGCTGACTGTGAAAGTTTATAAACTGGCCTTCCATCTTCAGTCTGTGTTTGAAAGAGACAGAAGGTCTCCTCCGAGCACTGCATCTACACGTGCCACTAATTTACCTCTTCAGCACTACAGCTACATGAGTACATGTGCTAATATTTTATTTTCTGAGCACTGATGTTCTATGTCTGTCTGTCCCAGCATCCTCACCCCCTCCTGCACACCTGGACAAGCATGTGATGAGTGAGAAACTGGAGACTGTGATCTTCCAACTCAGACAGGTGACCCGTGAACGAGACGACCTGCGCAAAAGACTGGCCCTCTCCTCACCCGGCACCACCTTCGACGACTGCAGGTACAGTGACACAGCGACTGCCGCAACTGCAGCTACGGTAACACAGCGACTGCCGCAACTGCAGCTACGGTAACACAGCGACTGCCGCTACGGTAACACAGCGACTAGCTACGGTAACCGTGTCTGCAGGTACAGTGACACAGCGACTGCCGCTACGGTAACACAGCGACTAGCTACGGTAACATACCGACTGTAGCTACGGTAACACAGTGACTAGCTACGGTAACAGTGTCTGCAGGTACAGTGACACAGTGACTGCCGCTACGGTAACACGGCGACTGCCGCTACGGTAACACGGCGACTGCCGCTACGGTAACACGGCGACTGCCGCAACTGCAGCTACAGTAACACGGCGACTGTCGCAACTGCCGCTACGGTAACACAGCGACTGCAGCTACGGTAACACAGCGACTGCAGCTACGGTAACACGGCGACTGTCGCAACTGCCACTACGGTAACACAGCGACTGCCGCTACGGTAACACAGCGACTGCCGCTACGGTAACACAGCGACTGCCGCTACGGTAACACAGTGACTGCCGCTACGGTAACACGGCGACTGCCGCAACTGCAGCTACGGTAACACGGCGACTGTCGCAACTGCCGCTACGGTAACACGGCGACTGCAGCTACGGTAACACGGCGACTGTCGCAACTGCCACTACGGTAACACAGCAACTGCCGCTACGGTAACACAGCGACTGCAGCTACGGTAACACAGTCAGGCCACTCTAAGAGAGATTGAAGAGGGTGTTTGTTACTGACCTGGAGATTCGTGGCCAGTTTCAGTCTCCTGCCAGACAGTCCATATTTCCATCTGTTTGTGAGCGTGAGATTGGACAGAGTGTTTTATGTGTATGAATAAAGCATGCTTACTTTCATTACTATTTCATAAACGGGGCTTTTGACTCTGTTTTTGTCTCTTCACCTGAATGCTAATAGACATTGAACAAACACTGAGGTTTCCTGTGCATGTGATCTCAATGAGACCTATATATGACAGATAATGAATGATTACCCAAATCATGTGGCACAGTGTGAAGTGTAGAGCTCGGGCCGTTTACATGTGTCTGTGTGTCTGTAGGCCGAGCGTGAAGCCGGGTCACGATTACGAGCGTCTGAAGCTCCAGTGCATGAAGGCCATGTCAGACCTACAGTCTCTGCAGAACCAGCACACCAAAACCCTGAAGAGATGTGAAGAGGCCGTGAGAGACGCCGATTACTACCAGTGAGATTACTTTTTTTTTTTTTCATTTTAATCAATTATTACATTTTAAAAATGTAAATTAATTAATAACTCATTTTTTATGTGTAATTTTTAGAACATCTAGTGGCCAACCAATATATATCGGCCAATGTTTGCATTTTAATTTAATTAATTGCATTTAATTATTTATTTTTTAATTTTAATCAATTATTACATTTTTAAAAACATTTTGTCATATTCTTATCATTGTGTACTCCCATTGTCCATCAAATCAACAAATAATGATTCAACACACTGTCTGCTGCTCTCGAGGCGAGTAACAGGAGTGTGTGTGTGTGTGTGTGTGTGTGTGAGACGCCTGTCCCAAATGGCACACTTCATATGCACTTAGTCTTGTGGACTTGCAGTGAGCGCCACATGCGTCTGATCGTGAAGTCCTCGAGACCATTTGTCATTTTAGGTTTCAGAAGGGTGATCGCGAGTGCCTCTTTTGTGGTCAATATGCGCTCAAACTTTTGCTGAGCTACGCAGCAGACTTCTACTAAACAGTCAAAGTGGCATTACGTCACAAAAGCGTAGACTCATAGGAAATGAGTGTTTAGGGTACCATATGGGACATGGCCTGAGCGGATGGGCCGACAGCAGGATGTGCTCATTAGCGTGATGTGGAAGGCTCTGATTGGCTGCTGTGATAAAGCAAACACACAGAGTAGGGATCTCCATCTTCATCTGAGATTACCCAATGATTTATTTTTATTAATTTTCCCTTAAAACTATTTTAAATTTGTTAAATTTTTGAAGTCGAAATACTGAAATGGTGAGAACGTACTCCAATAATCTTTGAAAAATCGTTTTTTTTACAGTGTTGGCACTGGGAAGCGACCTTGGCATTGCTAGTGCCATGAAAGTCTTAAAGTCTTTTCCATTGTCATCATTTTATCTGGTAGATAAAATAAACATTAACATTTCATTTGTTGTTCTGTTCACTGATGCGTCTGTTACAGTTGATGTCCGAGTCGATCAGTAACGCATGTGACTCTCTCTGTCTCTCAGCACTCTTCACGGGCGTGTGGTTGGTGAACAGACTCAGCTGCGGGACGAGATGGAGGCCGTGAAGCAGAACTACTCTCAGCTCGTGCAGCAGCACTCACAGCTCCAGCAGACATGTGACGAGCTGCGCCGCATACACGACAGCGACCAGAGAGAAGTGGCCGACATGCGCCTGCAGCAGCAACAGGTAGACATCACACGTGCACGCTCAGTAATATAGTGATAAATAATTAACATTTTCAAATATAAAAATTGTTCATGTGATTCCCTGGCATACAGAGATCTCTTAATTGATTTTAAATTGATGCATTTAATTAATGTGAATTGAACTTGCAAACACTAATACAGTTTTTGCTACTAGTTTAAATAAGAGATTATATGTCTACCGGTGTATATAACCCACAACCCTAATTGAAATAAAGCTGAAATAATATAAAATATAAATATTAGATGAAAAAGTGAAAGTTTGAATTGTTGCCTAGCCAACTGAAATAAGTTTAAATACTAAAACCGAAATAAATATAATTTGCTGCTAATTGAAAATCAATAAAAACTGCAATAGTATATAACTAATACTGAAATAAGTTTTTGTGTCATTTGTCAATATAACGTGACATTTGTTTCTCTACGTCTCTCTGTCTGTATCTGTCAGTTGAGGTCAAGAAATGACTGGTTCATATTTCTGTCTGGTCAGACGAGGAAAAGCTCTTAATCTATTAATAATGCTGAAAAACATGACAGATGAGGTGAGGTGAGGTCTTCCACAGACTGTGCGCTTATGAAGACACACCAGAGACAAAGAGAAGAGGAGTTCGAGAAACAACCCGATAATAAAAAAACTCTCTTCTTTATTTTGGCATAAAATATCGCAATAGTATCACATTGTGAGTTCACGATCATGATTTGTTTTGAATCGTGACATGAGTGTATCGTTAAACCCCTATTCAATATTTTAATAAAAACCATAATAGTATATAGATCATACAAAATAACACTGCTATATTCTTGTTCCTTCATTGAAACATACTAACTTTTATTTTTAAATGTAATCTTTAAAACCTCTGAAATGACCTTGTTCTGATTCCGGTCGGACAGGCAAAAATAATATGACCAGTGGGATCATTTGTATTTTTACAGTATGATCAAATTCTGATGGATATACTGTTTCCTTCTGAATAATCCGTTTCATTCTGACATGTCATGGTATACAAAATGTGAAATTTTTATGTTGTTTTTAATCTGAAGTGTTTATAGAGTCCTGATCTGTGACTCAGTGGCGCCATCAGCTGGTGCAATGCTGCATTTTGTCAGATATTTATCCAGACATCTCTCACTCCTCACCTAAAATAATCCTCTCATATATATAAATATTGTAGTTAATCCTCGAAATTTAGTCAACTCTGTGATTTGGAGATGGGTTCAATTTCTCCTCAGGGTCACAGTCGTGTCACAATCTCTTGTTGTAGGTCATGAGGGAGAACGGCTCTTCAGACCTGCTGAATAAACTTTACGACACGGCCTTAAACAAGCTGGAGGGGATGGAGAAAGAGTACGATGCGCTGAGGAAACGATACAATGAGAAAACGGCGAGTCACAATGCCGACCTGAGCCGCCTGGAGCAGATGGAGGAGGAGAACAGACGTCTACAGAAACAGCAGGAGGTTCTGCTGAAGCAGAGAGACTCTGCGCTGCACTTCCAGCAGCAGTACAGCGGCTCCGTCAGGAGGTACAACTACACACTAGAGGTGCTGCCTATCGCAAATCAGTCACTAATGAGGGCCCGTTTCTGTTAGGCTCCATAGGGGACCTATTATGCTTTCTTTCAAAGTCTTAAAAAGATTAAATATTGATTATTTTCCTCATATTCTCCATTGTTGCAGCTCCTCTCTTCCCAGTCTGTCAGTAACGCTCTGTTTAGTTCCTGTCTCTGTGAAGCCCCTCCTTCTGAAAAGCACAATGTGCTCTGATTAGTTGGCTGGAGCAGTGTGTTGTGATTGGTGTTTGGGAAATGTCCCGCCCCTTACCATAACCGCCAGTTTCAACACACTACTGACTAACTCAACCAGGCTCCGCCCCTTTATTATGCGCATTAATTATTTAAATGAGGGATATTGTGAGGAAAACTCAAGATGGAGGCGTTTCAGGGAGTTCAGAAACACTGACACTGATATAGAGAAGAACTCGCGCCTTTTTCATGCTCAAACAGCAACATTACACACTAAAGCACCCTTTAAATCCAAGTGAAATATCGATCTCTTTTAGGTTTGACAGCCTCCAGCAGGAGCTGAATAAGGTGTCCGCTCAGAACGAGGAGCTGCAGAGAGAAACCGAGCGTCTCCAGATGGAGAACACGCGCTATAAGACCCTGCAGCTGAAGGCGGTGAAGGACGGCGAGAAGCTGAAGGAGGAGAGAGACTCCGTGCTAAATGAGTACAGACTGATCATGAGCGAGAGAGATCAGGTCATCAAGGAGGTGGATAAGCTGCAGACCGGACTGGAGGCGGCCGAGGCCAAACTCAAGAACACGTCCAGCGAGAGGAGGGTCGCCAGCGAGGAGATCGAGGCTCTGAGACAGGTCAAACACACACAACTACTAAAGACAACATTTAAAGTAAATATGAAACATTTATAAAAAGTTTGACTTGCATAATCTGGTGTAATCTTGTATGGCATGTGAGCTAAAGTAAGAGTTGTTGAAAAGATTCACTGATGCATTTGAATCATCAATCAAAAGTGTTCCCATTAAAGAAATAATATGAACCTAAAGAACCTCTAAAAAAAAATATAACCTGCTCAACATTGCCTCTTTGTCGTGCAGAATTTACTCACTGATGGTTTGACACGTGTTGTGTGCGCAGGAACTGAACTCCGCTCTGCTGGACCGGGACCGGGCGATCCGGGAAAAGACAGAGCTGCTGGAGAAGTACTGTCACGAGGTGCAGGACAAGGCGGAGACGCAGAAGGAGCTGAGCCAGGCCTGTAAGGACATCGAGATGGTGCGAGAGGAGCGCGACGTGGCCCGTAAAGAGCGAACGGAGGCCATCATCCAGAGAGACCAGCTCCTGAGAGAGTACTACCAGGCCAGACAGGTACCTGTCCTGTGTTCACACGACCTCTGGACTCGTATACTTCTGTTATTTAATTGCATTTCTCTCCTGCAGAAGCAGGACAGCGCAACGCTGGACATGGAGCGCGTCAGTAAGGAGCTGGAGGTTCTGAGGAAACAGTGTGAGGCCATTTCGGAGGAGCTCCAGGAGGCTGTGCAGGAGGCAGAGGTGGCCAAGTGTCGCAGAGATTGGGCCTTCCAGGAGAGAGACAAGATCGTAGCAGAAAGAGAGAGCATACGGTGAGCAGATCTCTGTTACACATGTGATTCAGTTCAAGTGTGTCTCATCATATGAAATCTATGCCCTCAGAACTGTTAAAAACCACCCAATCCCAATAATGTTCAAATCCAACACATATATTAAAAACAGATGTAATAGTGTATAAACAGTATGGAGCTAAAATGGTGTCAAAAATTATATATTATTTCAGTACATATATTATATTTTGTATATATTTGAGTTTCTATGTATTTATATAAGTTTATAAATATTTAGAATATATATATATATATATATATATATATATATATATATATATATATATATATATATATATAAATAAATTCTTATTTTGTACATTTAAGTTGGGTTGTGCATTTGTGAAAGTAAATGATCTTATATGAGTCATATTTTGAAAATGTTATTTTTGAGACTATTTAAGCTCTATTAAACAGGGCCAAAGCAGACAGCTTTCATTTTATAAGCAAAAATTGCTCAAAAGGTCCTATAAAACAATATTCTAAATCGTACTATTGCTATGTGTGTGTGTGTGTGTTTGTGTGTGTGAATCAGGACGTTGTGCGATAACCTACGACGCGAGAGGGACCGAGCTGTTAGCGATCTCGCCGACGCTCTGAGAAACCTCGATGACCTGCGGAAACAGAAGAACGATGCGGTGCGAGAACTGAAGGAGCTCAAGTGAGTCTCAGAATCACACACCATCACATCATGGAATCGACTGGACTGAATTATTTTTATGTTCTCTAAATGATTCATGAGCGTCTGCATTCTTCTGCATGTGAACGAGACGCTGTACTAAAATACTAAAGGTTTTCTGCTGAATCTACGCGGCGAAAGAAATGAAAGTAGTTTGATTCCCAAAGAAATGACTCTTATTCTTTTGAAGAGAATGAAAGAATGAATCATGAATCATTCTCAGGTTGGAGTAAATTAGGGGAACTCTTTCTAAAATGTGTTTCAGGGAGTGTATGGAGGAGCAGCTAGAGAAGGAGGCACGTTTTCGCCAGCTGATGGCCCACAATTCTCACGACTCCGCTATCGATACAGACTCACTGGAGTGGGAAACGGAGACGGTTGAGTTCGAGAGGAGTGCGGTATGAAGCTGTGATCAACATTTTTGTTATTTGACATGAAGCATAAATATAAACCAAGAGTTTCAACACATCACCATCTCTGATCCGCCCTATAGGACGACATGGATTTGAGTGCTTTTGGTTTCGATATCGCCGAGGGGGTGAGCGACCCTTATCTACCCGGGGATTATGGGATATTCGTGAGCAAGGTGGACAAAGGAAGTATTGCGGAGGGCAGGTTAAGGTGGGTGAACTCTGTGTTCTCGGTCTCCCGTTCAACATTCGTGTGTGTTTCTAACCAGCGTTTGTTCATATTGCAGAGTGAATGATTGGTTGTTGAAGATAAACGATGTGGATCTGGCCAATAAGGACCGGAAGCAGGTCATAAAGGTGGTGTTCAGTGGAGGCGGGGTCATCAACATGGTGGTCCGCAGGAGGAAGTCTCTTGGAGGAAGGATGGTCTCCTCTGTTCATCTTACACTGGCAGGGCTCAAAGGTCAGATCAGGGGTCACTGTCTTTTTAGTTAGCCAAGCAGATAAACCACCTTCATCAGTGCAGTGATTCTCTCTCTCTCTCTCTCTCTCTCTCTCTCTCTCCCTCTCTCTGCAGATTGTGGTGTTGGGTTGGAGAGTGGTGTGTTCGTTTCGTCTGTTTCTCCAGGCAGTCCTGCGGCGAGGGACGGTTCAGTGTGTCCCGGCGATCGGGTTCTCAATGTGAGTTACATATTTTCCGAACTGAATTGTGTAAATCCTTGGAAAAAAATGAGTCCCTGCATTTTATTTTTTTGTTACCAGAATAAAAGCTCTATGGCTTAACATTTGAAAGCAACGAAATTAAGACATACTAGTAGTATTGTAATTTAACTATTGTTCTGTAAAATAAAATAATAATAATTATTATTAGAGATGCGCCGATTATTCACAATGATGTCGGCTGATAGTTTGGTTTTTCTTCCCAAATAGAAATCTGTATTCTGGCTCGTTAGAGTGAATGTTGGCAGTACAGAATGAGGATAATGAGCATATCTGTTGTGATTATTTTAAGTTTGTTTAATTTTTCCTGGCAGATAAACGGAATTTCGCTGGATAATAAATCCGTGAGTGAATGTGAGACTCTCCTGCGGAGCTGCAGAGATTCCGTTTCTCTTTCCCTCCTGAAGGTGAGACATTATTGATCATTATTCATTTCCTTTTCAGTCAGCTCACTCATTCCCGAAGTCTTTAATGTTTCACAGTTGTTTCTCCTCATCCCAGTTCTTTCCACAGAGTCTGTCGGGTCAGAGTCTCGCAGAGAGCCAGCGTGACTGTGAAAGGAACTCCAACGGGAAGTCGGCCGATCACCTGCGGCCCTGCAGGAAGCAGCCCAGCAGCCATAAAGACACGTACAGCCCCACACGTGACGTCGAGAGCGGTCAGTATCGCTCGGAACCGTATCATGAGATCTGCTTGCATCCCAACTCTAAACGACCCCTCACCTTTCACCCCGTCTCCCCCGGCGACTGCATCGCCGTAGAGATGGGTCAGGAGAGGCGGAAACAAAGCGGTGGCACGTGGCCGAAAATGGTAGCGGTTGCAATGACGACTGCTGACAGCATCCCACCGCTGTCTATTTTCAAGACTCCAAAGAAGCGGAAGTCGATATTCGACGCAGACATGTTCAAACGGCCGGAGACGCCGTCCAAGCTGGACTACCTCAGTTTGTCCCAGATGCCCAAACATTCCCCGCAGAGCTCCTGGACGGAGGGGCAGACGCCACCCGATCCGCCCAAGCGCAGCGACTCCTTCAAGTTTAAACACAAACCGCAGGGAAGCTCCGCCTCCGATTCCACCATTACCACCGGTTCGCCCCCAGCCACGCCCATTCAGACCGCACCCGCAGACAAAGCCGCGTCTGATTTTGAAAATCGAGACCGCAACGGGAATGTTCTTCAAAGACAGGGTTCCGGCGGCGGAGGGCCGTTTACGGAGGAAGTGCCTGGACAGGGCGCAGATGACCTGGAGATGAGGAGAGGAAGGCCGAGCTCCGCACCTGCTCAACGCCGCAGCCTCACGCCCCTGAAGATACCGTTTCCACAGGTGCTGCACCTCATAATCCCTGCTGGATCATGTTTGATATGTACTAATGCCTCTAAATGATCAACATGATCGGATAAACCTGATCACTCAATCTCCTACAGTCCTTCTGTCGTCTGATAGACTTTTTTTCTAAAGGTTCAATAAGCTGTTCCATTTCAAATGTCAGGGTTAACTCGGTTACAACTAATCACATGGTCATAATCACTTCCTCATCTTGTTCTCTGCTGCAGAGCTTCTCTCATGACGAACACTCTCCTGAGCCTGTGGATCTGGTTCGGTTCTCTCCTTTCCGCTCAAATCGTCACAGTTCAGGCTTCTCACCTGTACAAGCGCGTGAGTTTGACAGCAATCGGACAGTGACCAGTTCTTTGTGTGTGTGTGATGTCAAAACCATTTATTTGTGTGTTTGTGTGTCTAGACACTGCTCCCAGAACGCTGTCTCCCTACCCTGCTGTCACCGCGGTCATGAGGAACCCAGTGTACACAGCCTGGAGTCACTGTGTCAAAACCACTAACTCTCCATCAGTTCCTGCACACACATACACTCAAGTCAGGTACACTCTCACACACACACACACAGACTCCCTGACGTAACGCATCTGTTCTGATGTGAGACGGTTGAATCTCTGTTCTGAACCGCAGTCCGCAGCACCAGGGGCGATGGAGTGTGGATCTCAACCACAAGTGCTCCGGTGAACTGTTCGACGGCTCTCGCGGATCAGGACCGCACAACACCAACTCCCTGCCCTCCAGCGCAAGACTGGGTCTGTACCCTGAACGCCACACCAAGTGCACTAGCGCTCAACTCTCATGACCCTCGTGACTCTAAAATATGCAGTCTGTTTATCTCAAGTCTGTAGTCAATAATCTCATCGATGAACGTAAAGTCTGTCTTCTGTGACAGATGATGATTCTGTCTGTGTTTACGTCTGTAGGTTTGTCTCAGTACCGTGAGCAGCGCATCAAGATTCCCTCCACCCCTCGCTATGCTCGATCTGTTCACTGCTCTGACAGAGGTGCTGATCTCTCGTAATAATCTGGTTTATAACATGTAGTCAACACTTCCTGTGCCGTTGCGCGAATGATGGACGTACATATAATTGTACAAACCAAAACATTTTTGTTGTTGTGTGTTTCAGGGTCACTGTCTCACTCTGACTGCAGCAGCCCAAGTCTTGTAACCCCGCCCCTCTCTCCTCTGGACGCCGCCTCCTTCACCAGCAGCCAATCACAGGGCTCCATCTCCGCCCAGACCAGGCTGTCAGTCAGCCCTGTGCCAATAGACAGGAGAAGGGACAGGTAGAAATAGAAATATTAACAGTTTAATGTTCTTAATATTAAAGAGTTAATGTCATTTACTCACCCTCATGATCGCACATCATTCTTTTCAATACAACAGTTCATAGTGAGTACAAAAAGCATATAAGGATCATAACAATAGTCCATAAGTCAGCTGAAGTCATATGATCGCATAAACAGATTCACACCCATTCACAGAAGCTCTAAAAGCTCATGCAGGGTTCATAAAAACATGAGGGTGAGTAAATATGGCGCCATCTTGCAGCCTGTCACGGGCGTTCTCCTCCTCTTCCTCTCGTAGTTTATTTACCTCAGATCTGCTTGACTCCTTTCTAGTCTTTCTGCTCTTCTGCCCTATTTCTCTCCTTCCTGCTCCAGATGTGCGTTGCGTAACAGGTCTAACCTGAAGCTTTCTCGAGCTCAGAGATCGTGGTTTGCGTCTTTACGGATCCTGAGGTTTGTCCATTACGCAGTGAGAACACTAAAACAAACTGTGTTTAGGCTTCATTCACAATTAAAATCAGGCTCAGTGAATTTTTCTTTTCTTTTCTTTTGTCCTCTTTTTATGTCATGTCTCTTTAAATGCATGCTCTTGCCTTTTTTTGGTTTTGTTGGTTGATGAAGCTGATGGCCCATATTGTGTGTTTTTGCGTTTCAGGCCGTACATAGAAGAGCCACGATGTGTCACTATCCCCAAAGGGGCGGAGCCTCTGGGCATCTCCATCGTGGGTGGGGAGAATGGCGGCATTTTTGTTTCCAAGGTGACGGGGGGCAGCATTGCTCAGCAGCACCACCTGGAGTTTGGAGACCAGCTGCTGGAGGTGTGTTAGAAAACACTCTTTTAAATGGGAGTCTTAAATTCAACACCTGTGAATCACTTCCTGTCTCTCTTTAGTTTAACGGCATTAATCTCAGGAACGCCACGGAGCAGCAGGCGAGACTCATCATTGGGCAGCAGTGTGACACCATCACCATACTGGCACAGTACAACCCACACATGTACCAGCTGGGCAACCACTCGCGCTCGAGGTACGCACACACAGTACATGTGACCCTCTGGTGCTTTCAAAAAAATATCTACATGCCTCATAGTTGAAGCTGGGCGATTATATAGTTTATAGTTTTCTATCGTAAAGAAGTGGCCACATTTTAAAGTAAACATTTAAATTAAATGTTGTTTGGCCAATATTAAACAAGGATTTGATCTGCAGGCATTTGTTATAATACATAATGTACATAAAATTATTGTTTATATTATGTATTTTAAGTGTTGCTCTATAAAACCTTACGATTACTTGCTTTTGATACTTTATTTCAACCAAATATTATTTCCTCATTGTTATATGTATTTTAAGTCATTTTAAAAGCTTAGGTCAATTTTTATTACACAAAAAATCCGATTAATCGTTTTGGAATTATTTTGGGATTTCCCGATCAATCGGCAAAAATAATAGACGATTACTCAATTAACTGCCAAAATATAATATATAATTGCGCATCAAAATAATTGGTCGATTACTCATCAAAAATAAGTACTTGATCAATTGGCAAAAATAATCGACAGATTAATCGTCACAATAATTGAGCACTTATTCGATTACCAAAATAATTGTTAATAACAGCCCTGCTGGACACACTTAATACTAATACATGTCAACTCATGCTGTCAGCTCCCGCATGGAGTCGTCCACCAGCTCTCACTCCACGCCCGGAACACCTGACACGCTCAGTGAACAGGACGAGGGCACCGTGACCCCGCCCTCCAAACAGACCACGCCCACATCCAGCCCTCACAGCGCCGTCAGGTAACAAACGTGTTCTTTTTCTCTCGCTGTCAGCGACGTGAACACGCCCCTTGCTCTGATTGGTTTAACTGCGCTGTCTGCTCTGTGATTGGCCAGGGAGGGCAGGAAACAGGCGGAGCTGAGGCAGGTGGTGCTGAGGAAGACTCAGGTGGATCTGGGGCTGAAGATCTGCGGAGGAAACCTGACTGGGGTTTTCGTGGAGGACCTAGAAGAGGACAGTCCTGCTCGAGGAGCCGACGGCCTGCAGCCTGGCGACCTGCTGCTGGAGGTACGGAGGAGAGATCACACATGTTTCAAGACTAGACGTTTCCCTGTCGTGATGTCATTTCCTGTTTGCAGTGTAACTCAGTAAGTCTGAAGAACAAGACCGCTGAGGAGGTGTACCTAGAGATCCTGAAACCTGCAGAGAACGTCGTGCTCAGAGTCCAGAACCGACCTGAACACTTCCGGAGGGTCAAAGACGCACCAGGAGACGGGTTTTACATCAGGTAACGTGTGTTTTGGGTTTTGACTAGAATATAGAATCATCCTTCCTTAATTATTACATTAATAATAAAGCCACATATGAATATTTAATGACATTATGTCATCTGTTTCTTACTCTTCATCTGTTTGTCTTTCAGGGCTTTATTTGACCATGTTGGTGATTTAGAGCAGGAGTTGAGTTTCAAGAAGGATGATATTCTCTATGTGGACGACACGCTGCCCAGAGGGAATTTTGGCTACTGGTTGGCATGGCAACTGGACGAGAAAGCACAGAAGCTGATGCGTGGACATGTGCCCAGCAAGTGCATGTGTGTGATCTTCATGTAATCATCACTGGTTTTGTTTTATAGTTAAACATGAAAAATGTATTCAACACCATTTAATGCACATGATAAAGTGTGTGTGTGTGTGTATGTGTGTGTGTGTGTGTGTGTGTGTAGGATGGATCAAGATGCCCAGCGGCGGTACAGCATCACAGACGGTAAGGACGAGAGTGGTTCCGGTAAAACGCTCTCAGCCGCAGCGCGCCGCTCGTTCTTTCGCCGTAGGCTCAAACACAAGCGCAGCAGCTCCAGAGACGGGCGCGACGCTCCCGCGGCAGACGCCGTCAGCACTGACTCCGTGCTGTACATGGAGGGTGAGAAACAACACACATGTGGCATGTTCTAAAACTTCACCTTTAGTTTCTCATTGACTGTGTGTGATGGTGTGTGTTCAGACTGTGTGAGTCCGGCGTATCAGCGCGTGCAGAAAGTGGAATCGGCCAATCGCAGGCCGGTGCTGATATTGGGGCCTCTCGTTGAGCCAATCAAAGACATGCTGCTCAGAGAGGCTCCTGGGAAATACTGCCGCTGTTTACCTGGTGAGATTGCTACCTTGACTGCGTTTTCATTTTTGCCTGTCTGTGACTGTGGGATGATAAAAAGATGATGTCAAATTCTCACTCGCTCTTGGTTTTGTTCAGAGGGGATGAAGGCTACCCAGCAGGCCATAGAGAGAGGCGTCAAAGACTGTCTCTTCATCGATTACAAGCGCAGGAGCGGACACTTTGATGTGACCACGGTGGCGTCCATTAAGGAAATTACAGAGAAGGTGAGAGAAGCGAGTCGCTTGAGTCTGTTTACACAAATCTGAATCTGATTTCATGAATATTGAAATGGTTTTGCTTAAAGACAACAAAGCCTATTTAGGGACCAATTTAAAACGAGAATAACAAAAAAACATTAAGGAGAAGAAATCGGTGTTGAAAAATGAATAAATTGTCATATAAATATATAATCTGTACATGTTTTTAATGAGATTATTGGTTTTTCACTCAAAACATTCTCATTCTGCGCTCATGCTGTCTCTCTCAGGACTGTCATTGTCTGCTGGACATCGCACCTCACGCCATCGAGCGCCTGCACGTCGTGAACATTTACCCCATCGTCATATTCATACGGTACAGAAACGCCAAGCAGATCAAGTAAGTGACGTCTGCCGTCAGATGTTTGCATGGACAAATGCTCGTTTGAGCTCATTAATGTCTCAAATTCATCCTGAACGTCTGTTTTTCCTAGTATTAATGCGTCTCATCACATTCAGTGCATGCAAAAGCATACAACACAATGCCTTATTCATTACTGCATGACTCTCACATGGTACTTTATAATGAAAGACTCAATTTGAATCAGTCTCTCTACTAAAGTCAGGGGTGTGGACTTGAGTCACATGACTTAGACTTGTCTGTATTAACTTGAGACTTGAATGCAAAGACATTGTAAAACAGTGACTGTTAACTAGAAGTGAAGAGCTGTGCTTATAAAATCATGTGACTTGTGTGCAATAGTTGTGTCTGTGTTTCAACGACTCAGGGAGCAGAAAGACCCCGTGTATCTGCGGGACAAAGTGTCACAAAAACATTCCAAAGAGCAGTTTGAGTCTGCGCAGAGGATCGAACAAGACTACAGCAAGTACTTCACAGGTCTGAGACGCACACGCATGCATTTACGCGGTGACGCACGTGTGACGAAGACGTGTTGGTGTGTGATTTGTGTTGCTGCTGTTCTGATGCAGGTGTCGTCCAGGCCGGCAGTCTGTCCAACACGTGCTCTCAGATCATGGCCGTCGTGGAGCAGGAGCAGAACAAAGTCCTGTGGATTCCTGACGGAAGCACGTGAAGAGAGTCCCCGCGACAGATAAACACACTTCCTTCACAATAACAACACCTCGCTGTAGTAGTAATAATAATAATAATATTAATAATTAATAGTAATAATAACACTCCACTGCTGTAAAACTCCACCGGGGCTGGGCGCTTGTCATGCGTTCATTAAATATGAAGCGTTTAATGAGCAAGCAGCGCTAGATTCACAACTCTGATTCAAAGATTCATCGCTCATAAATGTCCTGTTTTATGTAAATATTGCTGTTAATATCGCCCAGCCCTGAACAGACACTCCTCAGGCAGCGATCACATCTGATCGAGCAGCAATATCCTCCGTTCACTGTGTTTTCTCTGTGGTAACACTAATTTATGAGGGCTTTCATGTAGTTCTTCATGTTTACAGAGCTGAACCAGCTTACTTGAATGTTTAACTTCACGTATCTGTCCCCGCGTGGGTCCGATCCCATCCCGGCAGACGCTAGTTCCACACAGACGCTCAAAATACTGACTGTTTAGGCTTGTTTTCTGATCGCCGTGTTAAAGGATTCATTCACCCGAAAATGAACCTTCTGTCATCATTCACTCTCTCGTTCAGTGGAACACAGACGCGGATGTTTGAGCTGCTCTTGGAACACGAAAGAGCCATAAAATAATGTATTTAGAGAGCCGAGGGGGAAATGTTCATTTTGAGACGATATTTCTATCAGAATAAAGTGTTTTTTTGTTGTTGTTGTGATGCTTGACAGCATCCGCCTCCGTTCGTGGACAAGAGCAGCCTGAACTTTCTGCAACTTCGACAGGCAAATCTTTTGCGTTTTTGGGTGAACTACTCCTTTAAGCTTTAATGTAGCAGTTTCTTTATTTCATTTTCTTTTAAGTGTACTTTTTTATTATTTAAATGAACGATGCAATAATCTGCTGCATGATCATTCTACTATATGCTCTGATTATTTTTACTGTTTTTAACTCTAATTTAAATGTCTTTTGTGGTCGAGTGTCTTCCTGTTCAGAAACAGACGTGCCAAACGGTTCCTTCTGCTTTGCCTGTATTTTGCACTTGAGTTCGATGGAAAGGTGGACAGACCTACTTTACTTTATTAATCCCGACGGGAGATTCAGTAATCCTCGTTCAGGAATAGTTAGTTAATCCTCTCTGTAGTGAAACTCAGCGGTACTACACTAGTCTTCCTGTTTACCTTACAGACGGGTGTTCACTAGCCACAGTGACATCACTTCCTTTTCTGACCAATGAAACGAGTCGCCTGGTGTAGCTGCTTCAACATCACTCTCCGACGGCATTAATACTCTGGCGTTGGTGTTTGTAGCTGGAACAAATTCCATTTAAAATTGTTTCCCGTTATGTTTTATAATTGTATAACACATTGGTACTGCCACATTAAAGAATCCTATGACAAAAATATGTTTTTGTAATTGTTATATTAATAAAGTCTAAATTAAACACGGCTGTTTACACTCTAGTCTTCTTAGTCATTTTTCCCATCTGTACGTTTTCAGTTTCATGGAAAACCTGGAATTATAAGGGAAGTAAAATTCTATAAATGTCTACATACAAATGTGTTTTCATGGCACTTCAGGTGATGCAGTTCCTGTGAGGAGTCGCCAGATGGCGCCATAAACTACTTCACGCTGATCATCATAATGAGGATTATATAAACTTCAGGCGAAATATTATTTCTGGATGACGAAAGTATCATATAAGATTATTTGTTATCAAGCAAAAGGGAAAAAAAGCTCATGATTGACTTTAACAATTAAAACAACTGGTTATTGAGAATGAATATTTGTAGAAATTGCAGCTTCATTTTATTTATTTATTAATAAAACCATGTAGTAAATTCATCTTGTCAACGCTCTTAATTTTAAAGGCATAGCTATATCGCAATATGCCAATATAAAAAAAGAAAGAAAAAGTACATATATATATATATCAGTTTGAAGCTCGCACTCGCTCAACGCAAATGTTTATTTTATCGAGCTGTTACGAAGACATTTTAAAATGTTTTGCGATTATATTTTGTTGTGTACGTTAATAATACGTTGATAAATAATGACAGTAGACTATATAATTTTTCGTCATATAACGCTGTTACCATGGTTACGTTCGCGGGCTAAAGCGTGTCAGTTTGGCGCTCTGACCAACTTGAAATCGTACTTTTTTTTTTTTTTTTTAGCGTTTTAAATATTTTATTATATTTTAAGCGCCCCCCTCCACCCCCTCGCATAATTCACCCACTGAAAATAGATGATATTTTTCTGAAGACGGTGGTCACCACGGCAGATGTCTGTACAATGGGAGCGATTGATGGACTATTTGCTGGGTTTGGAGACGTTCTGACGGGCATCAGACTACTGACTGACTCCGCCCTCCGGTACCTGTAAATCTGCCCTAAACGCGCCGAATGAATAGATCGGATCCGAACGCAACACGTTACCGAGTGAGAGCGAGGTGATTAGACAGCGGTCTGTCCCTCAGAGAGCGCACGGGGAGATCAGCGCCGGACTGACGGGGGAAACGGCGGTCACGCAGGCTTTAAATCGGGGGAATGTTTTTCATCATGATAAATATCCACAGTACGACCTCGTTTAAAGACGTACCGACGCTTTTCTAATAGGAGTTTACGTGCGTTTTGAGGACGACTTTTCAACCGCGCGTCACTGGTTGCGTGGAGAACCGAAGAGCGGGCGAGAGCAGAGAGCGCGGCCGCAGGAGTGTGCGCGCACACGGGGACACACGCGGGGCTGTCCGCCCTGCCAAACATGGCTGATCGTCAGGTGTGGGGCGCTGCCGGGATCTCCAGAAAAACGCTCGATGCTCCCCACTGAAGAAGGTGAAGATGACGACGGTGATGAGAAGCAGCTCTCCACAATAATGATCAATTTCATCGAGAATTCAAAAGCGGGTCCGTCCTCGGTTCGGAAGATGGATGTGATCATCCCCTACACCTCTGACGTGCCCTGTGACCCTGTGAACGGCCAGAGGATGTGGTGGGCTTTCCTCGCCTCCTCCATGGTCACTTTCTTTGGGGGTCTCTTCATCATCCTGCTGTGGAGAACTCTCAAGTACCTGTGGACGGTGTGCTGCCACTGCAAGGGTAAAAAGAAGGTAAACGACACCTGTTTTTAGGTCAAAAGTTTGGGCGCCCATCACAGATGCTCTCGGGGTCTGAAAAGCCTCGTTTTCTGAACACAAACGCATTTGCAGACAAAAAAATGGTGGTTATTTATTTATTTATTTTTACCCCAACCACTGGGTTAAACACATTGGGTCATTATTTGGGTTAGTTGGGATATTTTTTTTAGTTGCAGGATAACCAAGCAGTTCGGTTAAATACGGTTCCCGCCTCGATGGTTTAAATTTTAACGGTCCAGTGACAGTCAACGGACATCAATTACTACACGCGCGCGCGCGCGCACATATACACACACAATATAATTATAATAAATGTTTTAGATATGTTAGAGCAGAAGCATCATAAAGTGCTCATCTTCTTCCTTCAATTGTTTAAAATCACCTCATAAAGTTGGGGCTCAGAGAGAGCTACGGGAGAGTTTTAATTTCGCTTCATCGTAGTTTACATCACTTATTTTAATGTAGAAAACGGCGAGGAATGAGTGAACCTTTGATGACTAGTTTTCTCCTTTCTTGTAACTCAGCTTTTGAAACATGCTGTTAAAATATAAACCATGAATGCCCTGGAAGTCGCTTCGGATTGAAGTTTCTGCTAATTGTGTGAATATAAATATTTCAATAGTTTTGCTCAGCTCAATTTGAGATGTCTCTTTTTGAGAGTGCTTGAGTACAGTAAATCTTTCCATGATAATTTTGTGCTTCAGGTTCTTACTAAAGTCATCATTGTTTAAAAAATGTGGGAACCCTGTAATGAAAATAGAAAAGTAAATTTCATTATGACATCAAAATCAAATCAACATGAGACACTGTTTATAGCCCAGTTTACATCCATAATGGACATTTGTTAGAAAATAATGCAGGGCAGCACTTGATTGCATCTTTGTGTAGTTGTGAAAAAGTGAAAAGTGTCTGTATATGACATAAAAATAAAGATAACAGTCATTAATGATGCTAAAGTAATTTCAGAGGTGGGGAATGACAAACTTCTGTTTCTTTGGAACAACATGTACAGTTTAATCATTCACAGTAAGACCAGGAATGAGTTAAAGGGTTAGTTCACCCATAAGTTAACTAATTAATTACTCGCCACATGTCGTTCCAAACCCGTAAGACTTTCGTTCATCTTCAGAACACAAATGAAGACTGATGAAATCTGAGAGTTTTCTGTCCCTCCATTGACAGCTATGCAACTACCACTTTGACGCTTCAAAAAGTTCATAAAGAGATCGTAAAACTTTTCTGAAGACACTCAATCGCTCTATATGATAAACAGATTGAATTTAGGCTTTTATTTACATATTCATCAACTCACACATCAGTTGTGGTAAACGGAAGTTCAAGCATGATTGCATGACGTGTGAGAACCAATGAGGTTCATTCTCATGTTACGCATCACATTTGAGCTTCTTCAAGAACCAATGAGGTTCATTCTCATGTTACGCATCACATTTGAGCTTCATCAAGAACCAATGAGGTTCATTCTCATGTTACGCATCACATTTGAGCTTCTTCAAGAACCAATGAGGTTCATTCTCATGTTACGCATCACATTTGAGCTTCTTCAAGAACCAATGAGGTTCATTCTCATGTTACGCATCACATTTGAGCTTCTTCAAGAACCAATGAGGTTCATTCTCGCGTTACGCAGCACGTTTGAGCTTCTTCAAGAACCAATGAGGTTCATTCTCATGTTACGCATCACGTTTGAGCTTCACAAGAACCAACGAGGTTCATTCTCGTGTTACGCATCACGTTTGAGCTTCTTCAAGAACCAATGAGGTTCATTCTCGCGTTACGCAGCACGTTTGAGCTTCTTCAAGAACCAATGAGGTTCATTCTCGTGTTACGCATCACGTTTGAGCTTCACAAGAACCAATGAGGTTCATTCTCGTGTTACGCAGCACGTTTGAGCTTCTTCAAGAACCAATGAGGTTCATTCTCGTGTTACGCATCACGTTTGAGCTTCAACAAGAACCAATGAGGTTCATTCTCGTGTTACGCAGCACGTTTGAGCTTCACAAGAACCAATGAGGTTCATTCTCATGTTACGCATCACATTTGAGCTTCTTCAAGAACCAATGAGGTTCATTCTCATGTTACGCATCACATTTGAGCTTCATCAAGAACCAATGAGGTTCATTCTCATGTTACGCATCACATTTGAGCTTCTTCAAGAACCAATGAGGTTCATTCTCATGTTACGCATCACATTTGAGCTTCTTCAAGAACCAATGAGGTTCATTCTCATGTTACGCATCACATTTGAGCTTCTTCAAGAACCAATGAGGTTCATTCTCATGTTACGCATCACATTTGAGCTTCTTCAAGAACCAATGAGGTTCATTCTCGCGTTACGCAGCACGTTTGAGCTTCTTCAAGAACCAATGAGGTTCATTCTCATGTTACGCATCACGCTTGAGCTTCTTCAAGAACCAATGAGGTTCATTCTCGCGTTACGCAGCACGTTTGAGCTTCACAAGAACCAACGAGGTTCATTCTCATGTTACGCATCACGTTTGAGCTTCACAAGAACCAACGAGGTTCATTCTCGTGTTACGCAGCACGTTTGAGCTTCTTCAAGAACCAATGAGGTTCATTCTCGCGTTACGCAGCACGTTTGAGCTTCTTCAAGAACCAATGAGGTTCATTCTCGTGTTACGCATCACGTTTGAGCTTCACAAGAACCAATGAGGTTCATTCTCGTGTTACGCAGCACGTTTGAGCTTCTTCAAGAACCAATGAGGTTCATTCTCGTGTTACGCATCACGTTTGAGCTTCAACAAGAACCAATGAGGTTCATTCTCGTGTTACGCAGCACGTTTGAGCTTCACAAGAACCAATGAGGTTCATTCTCATGTTACGCAGCACGTTTGAGCTTCACAAGAACCAATGAGGTTCATTCTCATGTTACGCAGCACGTTTGAGCTTCATCAAGAACCAATGAGGTTCATTCTCGTGTTACGCATCACGTTTGAGCTTCATCAAGAACCAATGAGGTTCATTCTTGCGTTACGCAGCACGTTTGAGCTTCTTCAAGAACCAACGAGGTTCATTCTCATGTTACGCATCACGTTTGAGCTTCCTCAAGAACCAATGAGGTTCATTCTCATGTTACGCAGCACGTTTGAGCTTCATCAAGAACCAATGAGGTTCATTCTCGTGTTACGCATCACGTTTGAGCTTCCTCAAGAACCAATGAGGTTCATTCTCATGTTACGCAGCACGTTTGAGCTTCATCAAGAACCAATGAGGTTCATTCTCGTGTTACGCATCACGTTTGAGCTTCATCAAGAACCAGTGAGGTTCATTCTCGTGTTACGCAGCACGTTTGAGCTTCCTCAAGAACCAATGAGGTTCATTCTTGCGTTACGCAGCACGTTTGAGCTTCTTCAAGAACCAACGAGGTTCATTCTCGTGTTACGCATCACGTTTGAGCTTCTTCAAGAACCAGTGAGGTTCATTCTCGTGTTACGCATCACGTTTGAGCTTCTTCAAGAACCAATGAGGTTCATTCTCGCGTTACGCATCACGTTTGAGCTTCTTCAAGAACCAATGAGGTTCATTCTCGCGTTACGCATCACGTTTGAGCTTCTTCAAGAACCAATGAGGTTCATTCTCGCGTTACGCATCACGTTTGAGCTTCAACAAGAACCAACGAGGTTCATTCTCGCGTTACGCATCACGTTTGAGCTTCTTCAAGAACCAATGAGGTTCATTCTCGCGTTACGCATCACGTTTGAGCTTCAACAAGAACCAACGAGGTTCATTCTCGCGTTACGCATCACGTTTGAGCTTCAACAAGAACCAATGAGGTTCATTCTCGCGTTACGCATCACGTTTGAGCTTCAACAAGAACCAACGAGGTTCATTCTCGCGTTACGCATCACGTTTGAGCTTCAACAAGAACCAATGAGGTTCATTCTCGCGTTACGCAGCACGTTTGAGCTTCATCAAGAACCAATGAGGTTCATTCTCGTGTTACGCATCACGTTTGAGCTTCATCAAGAACCAATGAGGTTCATTCTTGCGTTACGCAGCACGTTTGAGCTTCTTCAAGAACCAACGAGGTTCATTCTCGTGTTACGCATCACGTTTGAGCTTCTTCAAGAACCAGTGAGGTTCATTCTCGTGTTACGCATCACGTTTGAGCTTCTTCAAGAACCAATGAGGTTCATTCTCGCGTTACGCATCACGTTTGAGCTTCTTCAAGAACCAATGAGGTTCATTCTCGCGTTACGCATCACGTTTGAGCTTCTTCAAGAACCAATGAGGTTCATTCTCGCGTTACGCATCACGTTTGAGCTTCAACAAGAACCAACGAGGTTCATTCTCGCGTTACGCATCACGTTTGAGCTTCAACAAGAACCAATGAGGTTCATTCTCGCGTTACGCATCACGTTTGAGCTTCAACAAGAACCAACGAGGTTCATTCTCATGTTACGCATCACGTGAAGCACGTGTTTATTTTCGCTGTTCAATGTTTATTGATTTATATGCAAGTTAAAGCCTAAATTCAATCTGTTCATCATATAAAGCGATCGAGTCTCTTCAGAAAGTTTGGACTAAGCTGCTCGATTCATATGGATTAGTTTTACGATCTCTTTATGAATTTTGAAGCATCAAAGTGGTAGTTGCATAGCTGTCAGTGGAGGGACAGACTCAGATTTCATCAAAAAGATCTTCATTTGTGTTCTGAAGATGAACGAAAGTCTTACGGCTTTAGAACGACGTGAGGGCAAGTAATTAATGACAGAATTTCAATTTTGAAACCCTTTCTTTTGATTTCCTGTTGATACTAGAAACAGTTCACTGTGTTCACACATTGTAGTTGAACATGCTGCGATTTCATTAACTTGACAATATTCTTGTTTTGTTTGTTCCTCAGTATCAACAATTATTGAAGACTTATGAGACTTAAGCAATCTATTTAAGTATAGCCTGCCGTGCGTGTAATTATGCGTTTACACCTGTAGCTGCATGAATGCTGGAACACGGAGAGAGAAGAGAGCCGTCTGTTCTGTTAGCAGAGACGTACGAGAGCTTTGCTTATGTCTTTCCCCATGTTTGACACAGAGCCAGTGGTCAGGAATAGGTTGAGTTTTCACTGCCATTGTGTAGTCTGCCCACACACACACACACACACACACACACACACACACACACACACGCCACAGCTGTTGCTTTCATTACAGGCCTGTCAAACATAGTTGTGTTCATTCTGCAAGACATTTCAGGAAGCCTTTTTCTCCTGTTCCACTGAAACACGACTGATCGAACCGCCTGAAAGTCAACATGAAATCAATATTTATTCACTCTGTTTTTTTTTCCTTAATACGTGTTTCTGGTCTTGTTGTGAATGATTCTTCTGTGACTGTTCTGAAGTGTGACATCAAATACAGCAGACATTGAAAATATAAGTCAAAACTGGACACTGGTTAGATTACAAAAAATGATGTCTTTGTAGAAATCTGAAATCTGTTCCTTACTATATATATATATATATATGACTTTGCCTCAGCAGACTTTGCCATATCTTTTCAGAACACAAAAGAAGACGATGCTTTTCAGTGGGGTCCAAAACACTCAAAATACCTTCTTTAATGTTGCACAGATGAAAGTGACGTGACGGCCAGTAAATGAATGTCATTTTGTTTTGGGTGAACTATCCTCTCAGTACTTGTTGAAACATGCTTTTGTTTCACAGTGATTTACATCTGGCCGATCCAGTGAACGTAGTGTTCATTTAACCTCTCTATCTGTCCATCTCCTCTCACTTTCTCTGTTTTCATACATGCATCTTCCTCATTCAAACTGCCATGTCACTCTCCTATAGTGTGCGTGAATCAGATGCTTGTTGCTAAGCAACAGGCGGCATATTCATTATTGAGCTGGGAAATATCCCCTTATGTAATTGTGCTTTTCCAGAGACCACACACACACACACACACACACACACACACACGCTCACCTGTCAGAGTGCGTTTCTTCACCACAAACACATTTACATGCAGAATCTACAGGCGTCACACACAATCTGAGCCAGAAATAGAAATCCACCGTCTGATCTGCTTCAGATGGGTTTGATTATGTTGATGTTCTGATGTTTTACTAA
>CM074449.1:265000-275000 GCA_037101425.1 Elopichthys bambusa
TTATAACTGTTCCCGACACTAATAACTGAGTGTCAAATCAGCATATTGGAATAATTTCTGTTGCTCCATAAACTCTTAATAGGACATGTTACCATGTAGCTGTTTGTGCAAAATGAAAGAGTTGGTGGACACAAGTCCAAGAAGTGCAGAAAAATCACATGGTTTTGTGCTGTGTTGTGTAGTATCAGCTGATCAGACAGGTCAACACCCCGTGTGTTTGTTGTATCTCTTGGGATCTCTTTGGAACAGGCGTTTGGAAATGTTTTATTGTCGCATCTGTAGAAAAGAAAAGAAAAAAGCGTGAGCGTGATGATAACACAATCACTATGGCCATGCATAACACAGACAGCAGTTATTGTTATGGCATACAAGAACATATACTTTTGTATTATGACGATGTAAACACACAAAAATGTTAGCATACATTGTCCGAAGTAAACTGATGCTATGGACGCACAATATATGTATATATCTGCTGATGATGGGCCATAGGACGGCCGTAGACCGCGAGTATCTGTTGATGGGCCATATAGACCGCACGTATTTAGTGCATTTCAAACATCTGTATATTAGGCATAAGGCCATATTTAAGCATGATAAGCATAGTCACAGAGAGTCATAGGCTAACCCAAACCGATATGAATAAATCGTGTTTAGACACTATCACATTATTTTACCGTAGGCTAAAATATATTTGCTCTGAATCACACCATATTACACCTAAGCAGATTTTCGCAAACAAGCTACATTAGGCGCATTTTAGCTGCAGTGTCATAAGCTAACCAAAACTGAGCGAAATATGTTACGTTTAGATATTTGTAAGGGACATTGTAAGGCAATATTTCCCGTAAGCCAAAACGTTTATCTTCCTCAGGGTCAATTCGCTGTTCAAAATACAACCGTTCGTCATCTCAGTCTTCCTCAGAGGAAAAGGTGAATTCTTCCTCGCTGTCCAGAATCATCTGAAGGGCCTCCAAGCAAAAGTAGACATCCCAAGCATTACGTAAACATGTCTCTCATGTCTGTGTGGCAAGCATTTGCTGAGTTCAGTTCATTTTAAAACGCATTTCAGAATTGACTTCACTGAGAGGGAGACATCAGATCGCACATCATGTTTGTTTACTTTATTTTGCGAAAAGCACAACGTTTAGTTTTTTTTCTTTTTGTATTTTGAGTCTCTTTCACACCGACTCAAAGGAGTTATAGAGTGCATAAACATCTTAGCTGCCTCTACTGACATATAATCTCTAGTACGCCAGAAATTATAAATATTAATCTTAACCTGCTTACAGACCTGTTTTACCTGAGCTTTGAATGTAAGTTTAGAATCAATCAATACTTCAAGGTATTTATATTGAGAAACTACCTGCAGCCCAGACACAAGAACATCTGGTTCATTATACTGACACGGTTTGACCTAGAAAAAAACATGCATACTGTTTTAGACACATTTAGTTGTAAACAGTTTCTCTTTAACCATGCTGAAACATTGACCATAGTTCATTAGAAGCTTGTGTCAGATAATTACCATGTGAATAAATTACAGTATCATCTGCATACATTTATATATTAGTGCCAGGATCATTTATATATAAAGCAAAAATCAAAGGACCCAGAATAGATCCCTGAGGAACACCAGTAGATGTACGTAGATCGGTTGATTGATGGTTTTGTACTCGAACACACTGAGACCGATCTGACAGGTGCGATTATATCCAATTGAGCGTATGCTAGGAAAAAGATAACTCTGATATGACAATTCTGTGATTAACGGTATCAAAGGCTTTCTTCAGATCAAGAAACACGGCTCCTGCTACGCCAAGTTTAGCTAAAACAGTTTTAATATTATCTATAAAATAAAAATTTGCTGTCTCCGTTGAGAAACAACAATAGCTGACTTCCAAACACTTGGAAATTGACCCTGGATAACCAAAAGGTTGATAAGCATAACTACATCCATACCATATTTATCTTTTGCTCTAGATGGTTTAGGAGATCTAATCATTTTCATAACATCTAAATCAGTAACAGGCCTTATACTAAAAGCAGGCTCTATTGTATTGACTGGACACGCATTTATGTATTCAGGCAGAAACTGCATGCGGTGATCTGCTACTTCAACTGGATTGTTTGTTAGTTTTCCCTTTATTTTAAGTTCTAAAGTTGTCCTGTCTACATTATGTTGCCCTGTTAATATTTTTAACTGATTCCAGATAATTCTTGGATTGCCACTTGCTTTTTCTGTCAGGAAGAAGTGTTTAGCTTTGGCTTTTCTTAATTTCTTTACCACGCAATTCCTCAACATGTTAAATCGATATCTATCATGGCTCAATTTACAGGGCTTGATCCCGTTCTTTCATCAAATTCAAAATATCTACATTTATCAATTGGACCATGTTTGTTTTTTTCCTTTTTTTCCATCTTTCTATGATTAAGTTTGCAGGTATTTTCTAGTCTTTTTGTGAAAATCTTCCTCCTGGTCGGTGCCCAATAGCAGATCATCCCGTTCTATCTGTTGAATAGCACCTTTAAAATTCTCCTGTTTATTCTTGGGGATCCCAAAAGATTTCTTAGCAAACGAGCTGAACCTCTTCTTGGTTAGTTTCAAATTATGATCAGACAGGCCAGTTAACATATTAAAGGATTTCAGAATTCGCTCAGGTCTATTACTAAACATTAAATCAATTTGACTTTCACTAGAATTAGTTATTCGAGTAGGCCCACTTATTAACTGTTTAATTTATTTTTCCTAATGGATTTATCTTCCCAATTAATGTTGAAATCACCCATAATTATTACCTCTTTGTTAAAATTACATTCTTTCAATAGATTTTCAAAATTCTTATAAAAACTACAATTAGAAGAGGGTGGACGATAAATTACAATAAGAGTAAATTACATTTGTGGTGATAAAATAATATTTAAACCAATGCCTTCCAAATCCTGACTGTTTAACCTCTGAATATATATATCATTACTTATATATACATTACTGCTTTAGGGTCCCAAACTATTCTAGATTGATTGACAGGCCGAAGTATCTTCCATTTTTAATTCTTAATATATATTTTTTTAAATCGCCGGATTAACCACCTTCTTATTTAGACGTTTCATCTCCGTGCAGCCCATGACTTCTGTGTCAGCTTCTGAATTTGAAGCACACGATAACATATAATTTTGCTAATTTTATGAATTAAAGATCAAAAGGATAAACAATGCAGATTTATTTTATCTACAGATCTTTGATCATATTTATCAAGGGTGCCAATAATTATGACCACAACTGTATATTGTGCAATATACACACGTTTGCAGAGAAAGGCTTGCCAAAACAAAGTTACTGGGTTGTTCTTTTTCACGTTTTCTGGGTTGGTAGATGCACCGGGGACCCGATTATAGCACTTAAACACGGAAAAAGTCAGATTTTCATGATATGTCCGCTTTAATTAAATAGTAAGACTAACATTTATGTAAATAATACTTAATCAAATTTGTTTATTTATTCACTTTTCATAACCTCTCAAGTACGTTCTAAGAACTCTTTTAGTAAATTCATATTTATTTATTTAAGTACATTTATTTATTTCATTTTATTTTATTGTATTTTATCTTGTGCCAATTCTTTTTTTTTTTTTTTAAATACATGTATTTATGTTTATTTAAAGGGTTTGTTCACCTAAAATGTCTGTCATTAATCACTCCCCCTCATGTCGTTCCACACCGTAAGACCTTCGTTCATCTTCACAACAAAAATTAAGATATTTTTGATTAGTTTTTCTTTTTATCCCCAATAGAAAGCAACATAATTACCACATTCAAGGTCCAGAAAGGTACTAATGACATCGTTAAAACGGTCATGTGACTGCAGTGGTTCAACCTTAATGTTATGAAGGGACGAGAATACTTTTAGTGCGCAAAAACAAAAACTTTTCCAACAATTTCTTCTCTTCTGTGTCAGTCGGCGTTCTGCGTAGAACACGGAAGCTGCGCTGTCTATACGACGTCAACAGTGTAGGAGACTGACAGGGAAGAGAACAAGTTACATTAAAATAAATTGTATTTAAAAAAAAAAATAATAATAAAATTTGTGAATGAATATTGTGATTGGAGCCACAACAAATCCATTGGCTCACAATTATGGAAAACAATTTGTTCTGCATCTTCCTCTGCTAAACAGTGTTTTTGGTGCCATTATTGGAGCTTCATCAAACTTTATCATCATGTTGTCTTTGGATTGAATGGATGAGGACAGGTATATTCATATGAACATTGATGTTATGACCTGTTATAATTTAACAAGCGTGCAATCTAAATGTAAAAGCAGCTTATATGTCATTGTTTTTTGACTGTATTATGTTGAAACTGGCATAACTTGTAAGTACCGTTGGGGAGAAGATTTATAGGAGGAGTTTTAGACGTGTTGGACGTGCTTCAAGCAGCTGTAGTTTCCCATTAGTGTTTTTTTCCTGTGTGCTTTACAGGCGGAGCTCATCTCTTTGATTCATGAGGGACGTTTTCAGAATTAATTGGAGCGAGGGATCTCTGCCATCACTGCCGGCCATTTTTCTTTGAACTTTACCATCTTTTAAATTAAATATTTATAGAGAGCGAGCATTTCTGGGCGACATTTTCAGGCGAGATCATTAGGCCGGACAGATCTGCAGCGCGCAGCCAATTAGTCCTTCGGTCGCTCATTCCCGATCTGAGGACGGTGTGTGTTAATGAAAGGTTTTATGTGGTGTTTGTAAGCTCACCGTCTGTCATTTGCATCGTTTCATCTGTGGTATTTAAGGTTGCGTGTTTATTAGTGCCTCCTTACTTCAAACAAAACTCGTAAACTTCACTTCAAATCCAGCGACTAGATCTTTCTTGTAAGCGTTCATGTGGTCGTCTGGAAAATTGACTTTTTTTTCACAATTTAGCAAGATAGCAAACACTTTCCCAGTTGTGCAGCTCACCAGTGCGATCAGAGCATCCGTCAGGAGAAACGTCCACTACACCCAACAATATCAGAGTCATTGTGAGCGGCTCGTCAGTCTGACACTGATCGCTGGATATATGCAGCTTCTGTCCTCGCTCACGTTCGCCATTTTTCTCCAATTTTTTTATCAAGTCAGTTTAAACCAAACACCAAATGGCTCTTAAATCTCAGCCACCAAAGAGTGTAAACACATAAATATATAGGACATAAATATTGTGTCTTTGATGGCTAATAAAGCTGAGAGCGAGCGATTGATTCCGACTGGTCAAGGCCAGCTGTGTTTGGATCTGCTAACCGTCAGAGTTATTACCTGTTTCTGTTTAAATAACCACTGGCTCCGTTTTAAACCCTAGTGAGCCGCCCGTCTACTGACGACACCCTTATAAGTCACTGGTTTGGAGCGCTCTACATAGGCAGCAGTCTCATAAGGATTTCAATAGGCATTATAAATACACAACACACACATATATTGGGTCCATTTTTAATTATTTTTACCAACGTTTTTACTAATGAAATAAATATACACTACCGTTCAAAAGTTTTAGGATGGTAAAATGTTTTAATGTTTGTGAAATAAGCCTCTGCTTATAAGTGTAATTTACTCCTGAATGTTCAGCATCATTACTCCAGTCTTCAGTGTCACATGATCCTTCAGAAATCATTCTGATATGATGATTTGATGCTCAAGAAGCATTTATGATGATTATCAATGCTGAAAACAGCTTCATATTTTAGTGGAAACTGTGATATATATATATATCTTTGGTGAATACAATTTTTTGTAATATTACAAATGTCTGTATTGTCACTTTTGTTCAATTTAATGTGTTCTTGCTTAATTCGCCCGAATTGTTGTTCCTCAGGGTTCTGTCCTTGGCCCTTTACTTTTTAATTTATGTTTTTCCTTTGGTTCAGTTATTAAAGTCTCTTGGTCTTAATTATTAATTTTATGCTGATGATACGCAAATTTACCCCTTACTCCAAACCCCATGTACAGAGTGTTGTTAATCCTATTTTCATCTTAGAAATATTGCATGTTTATTTACTATCGCTGAAAGATTAATTAATTCCTTCGTGTTTTCCTGCATTGACTGTAATGCGCTATTAGTCGACATTTCAAAATCGACTCTTACTAAACTGCAATATTTATTATATGCTATATAAAGTAAAGTTATTATTAATTTTTTTCAAAACTTACAGACCCTAAACTTTTGACCAGTAGTATACTTCTAATCAAAATTATTAATGTTTTATCCACCATCTTGGATTTATGTAAGATCTGGCTGCAGTGCATTAAGGGATTGTCTTCTCTGCATCTGACATTCTGACTAAAGAAGGGAAATTGTGCTGCTAATAACTTTACAGTCCCTGAAATACTGCCTATAAAGAGCCCTCGAGGTCAAGTCTTAAATATAATTTAGTAGCTGCTGTATCTTTAATCTTAGACGTCTTCAGAGAGATGCTGTACAGTCTGTAGTATTAACAGTGACGTGTGTGTGTGTATTCCAGGTGTTTCTCAGTGACGGTTAAGACAAACACAAACGTGTCACGTGAACTTCAGCCTGACTGGTTTAACGTTCGACTGTGTTGTCGGCGCAGCTCAAATGGATGTTTCTTCCTTTTTTGGTGTTGTGAGTCGAACGCTGTTGTTAAATCGCTCGGATTCCTTTGGCTTCACGCAGGATCATGTTTATCTTATCAGCACGTGTGTTTGATCGTACTTCTAACTTATCTGGCAGAATTTAGATGAAATTTTCTCAAGAGATGTTAGGGAAGGCTGGAGATGTTTGTCAACTCAACAAAAATGTCGAAAAGCAAAGTTCAGCTGCTCTAATGCACTGTTACTGTAATTCTGCACGAATCAAAGCCCTTTTGGTTGGAGTTATTGTAGTTTTAGTTTAAGTTTTTGTTATATTTTAGTACTATTTTATTTTTTACTATATTTACTTTCTGAAAGCTCGTGTGTCCGTAGGGTCCAGGTGAACGTGTGAATTGTCAGCGCAGTGTCTTCCATCCGTCTGTCAGGTATAAATATATCTGCTGTTGAATGCAGCTGCGCTTGTTAAAAGTGTTTGTCGGGCGTTTAGAGGAGGGAATGATCTGAATTGTATTTTAAGGTCAGAAAGGTTTTGGATGTGTTTGCTGGTGCTACAGCTCTGAATACATCTATAACTATACTTGATTTTTTTCTGATTTATTATTATTATTAATGCATTTTTTTATTGAACATTGACGAATTTGATCACGCATCTGCTTTGCATTGTGATAACAGAAAACAACAACGCTCTTTAAATTCGCATGAAATGGAAGTTGCGACCGTTTTCTTCTCTATTGTGTCGTATATCCGAGTGAGGCGCTTCTCAAACAAGAACAAATGTAGGGCGGGGCTTGGGAATTGATTGGATGGTTGTGGTTTGCTATTGGTGGATCTCATGTGAGTGACAGGTTGCCCCGCCCTCGTCATCAGAGAAGAGATTCTGATTCAAGATTACAGGAACATGAATTTAACACAATAATGATAAATCATTTAGAATAAACACTGCAATATCCCATCAAAACAACAAGTATTCTGACTTTAATCATAGTGAAGTTTGTATCCAAAAGCGATCTACTTCTTTTGAATCAATATTTTGAATGTTGTTCTTATGTTCTGATGCATGTGTTTGTTGGTTTTGTGGAGTGTAATGTGATTAAGCGTGTCTGTGGTTTCTCTCGGCTCTGTTCGAGTCTCGGTGCTGACAGGCGCTGCGTCTGATGACCTACAGATTCTCCTCAATATGCGAATCTTATTTTAATGGAATATTGCAGTATTTATTGTAAATGAAAGATGATCAACATGAAATCTAAATGAGCTTATTTAGTTTCATGTTCCTGTTTTAATTGTGAATTAACAGAACAAAAACACGTTTGTCATCATAATCGCTTTCCTTTTCAGCTGACGCCAACACAACTGTTCAAAAGTTTGAGGTCAGAAAGTTTTGTTTTTGAAATAAATTAGTACTTTTATTCATCAAGGACGCATTAAATTGATCAAAAGTGACAGTAAAGACATTTATAATGTTACAAAAGATTATTTTTTACATAAATGCTGTTCATCAAATCCTGAAAAAAGAAATATATCAGAAATCTTCAACATTGATAATAATCATAAATGTTTCTTGAGCAGCAAATCATCATATCAGAATGATTTCTGAAGGATCATGTGACACTGAAGACTGCAGTAATGATGCTGAAAATCCACTTTACTGTATATTCACATAGAAAACATTGGAATAATATTTCACTGTTTTACTGTATTTTTGATCAAATAAATGCAGCTTTGGTGAGCAGAAGAGACTTTTTTTTTAAAAAAAACATTTAAAAAATCTTTTTGGACAGTTTTCTATAGGGACACTTTACCATCCTCTGCATTTTTCTCATGTAATATCCTTAGAAATATTTGATATTATTGAAGTGAAGTGGTGATTGTTGGTGCTAATGTTTGTGAGTGAAATGAAACTGGAGTGTGGTGAAGTGTTTACAGTATTTACAGAGCATTTAAGGGGCGTGTAAATGTGTCTGTGTGTCGGTAGGTCGGCGCTAGCGTGTGTATTTCAGTGTGGCATGTAAGATCAACCGCTCGTGTGTTACGTGTCTCACATATGTGGCATTCTCTGGCCGGCGTGTCGGACCGTGACACCGGACTCCAGCGCTGAGGTCCTGTTTTAGACACACGACCGAATATAAGCCTGCATGTGGAGAATCACTGCGAGTGTGTGAGTGGAATAGACGAGCAGGTGACTGACTGACATCAGCATGTGAAGGTCACGTGTGTTTGTCAGAGACTAAACATCATATGTAGGCCGTCGTACGATACTGCAAATGCTTTCTGAGCAGTTCCACATCGCATAATAACAGTGAAATATAAAATTATTCAATCCTTAGGGATCACCAGCTTAAAGATGAAGCGCAGCCACACTTTTGGACAATTTAACCACACCGCAAGGGTTAAAATAAGATTATTTATAATTAATAATTAAGATTTTATCTGAAATGTCAACCAAAAGAGCAATGACTTTCCTTTTCAGCTAATTTCATCAATTCATTATTTTATCTGATCAGCTCCTCGTGTCTTTTATTGTTTTTCTGCATTGAATATCCTGTTAAATTGTCTAAAATGCTGAAGACTTTATAGATATTTTACTTGTTACTCATCTTCAATACAAAATATACATTTTTTAATAAAACAGTACATTTTATGAGATATTTTATTGTTTTCACATGCTCTCTGACAAGTCAGCTATCCTATTAGTCATTTTTAATACATTTATTCTTATTTTTTGTGAGCTTATATTAGATGTTTCCATCTTCCACCGAATCTCACAGGAGATTTTTGCTTCGTGACATTATATTTATGACAATTGAACACGTTTAAGTTATGGTTACTGTAATGCATACGGATAGTGTACTTGTAATATTCTCAATGGTGGGATTTCTCATTAGATTACAGTTACTGTAATGCAGTAATTTATACCATATTAAGATGATATTTTTTTATTTAAATCTGAATAAATTATTTAATTATAATTGTTTTATTTCAATATAATTACTTTAATAATAAAATATTTATTTTTATTACAGTAACTGAATTCAAGGAAGAAAAATTCTCAGTTGACATTAAAATGTTGCTAAAATCAGCATCATGTTCTTTTTTGCAAAACATTAATATTTCTTTCTTTTGATTTTGTGATGAAATGTGACCTGTGTGTGTTCTTGACAGGCTTCATGAGATTCACCCTATGGTCACTGATGGTGTGTGTGTGTGTGTGTGTGTGTGCAGGACGTGCAGCGGGTCAGTAACCCGGTGGTCCTCAGTGACGGCGTGATTAAAGCAGGCGGGCAGCGGGAGACGGAGGCGGCGGCCAGCGAGGTGGGATGGATGACCTCTGTGAAGGACTGGGCCGGGGTCATGATCTCTGCTCAGACGCTCACTGGACGCGTGCTGGTGAGTCCAGACGCCCGACACCTCTTTAGTCTCTC
>CM074449.1:280000-522500 GCA_037101425.1 Elopichthys bambusa
ATAGTCCTAAATAATCTGAGTCTCACAGTGTTCTTTTTATCAGTGAAAAGAATAATAAAATAATAATAATAACCCATAAACCCTGTATTTTAAGATCTCTAGTGAAGTAGTCTGCTCCACATCATCTTCATCTGTCCCGTGAGGAGGTCTTCCTCCAGCAGGAATGAGAACATGTCAGGAAGAGCAGCGGAGAAGATGTGATGTGGAGCAGAAACATTAAAAGGAAAAGGTCAAAAGTTCTGCCTGGAGGAAGAGAGGAGATCAATGTAGAAGTGTGAATGGACTGTGTGTGTGTGAGTGTGTGTGTGTGTGTGTGTGTGTGAGAGTGGGTATGTGTGGGGGTGTGTGTGAGAGAGTGGGTGTGTGTGGGGGTGTGTGTGTGTGGGTGTGTGTGTGGGTGTGTGTGTGTGTGTGTGTGAGAGTGGGTGTGTGTGGGGGTGTGTGTGTGTGTGTGTGTGGGGGTGTGTGTGTGTGTGTGTGTGTGTGTGTGTGTGTGTGTGGGGGTGTGTGTGTATTCTCTTTAGTGGTCTTACAGGGTGATTTGTTGTTCTGATCCAGAATGCTGTGGTGTTAAACCTCCTCCGTCTGGAATACAGATCATCTATAAACCAACAAGTAAACCCGTCCTGACATCTGTCATCAAGCGTGCTCATTAGTATTCCTAGGTTTTCGTTTGTGAAATGTGGTTCTGAAAAAAAAAAAAGTGTAAAAAATATTCCCTAGAAATGCTTGTAAATGTCAGGATTAATTATAACAAAACAGCAAGTAACACATTGACTTGACTTTCAACTAAAGCAAACACCGATCTCCATTATGGTGGCATCATTTTTTGACCAATAAAACATCAACATCTAAACATTTGTTAATTCTCAGTTATAGCTTCTGTAGACTTCTGATAGAAAGTCAATCTGGTCAATAATAAGTGAAGCTGGTGATGCTGTTTAATCAGATCTTGAGAGATTTGATGTCTTTTGTCTTCAGTTGATTTGATCGAAGGCTGTGGCTGAAGTCAGTTGTAGTTCTTGTGTTTCTCTTTTCTTTGGTGATTCTGCTTGTTAACAGCAGGTGTTCATCACTAATGCTCAATCATCGCTTAATTAATCGCTTACTTATCTCATTAACTTTAACTCTGCTTCAGTCTTACTTCAACACTAGGTAAAATCGGACCATGTGTACGCTTGTGCATTCATTGATATCGTCTTTATGTCGTTCTGTATGCAGCTGAAATCAATTAATAATTAATAAAATGTATCATTTTGTTTTAGAGATGAATGCAACATATAGCTGACAGAAACCAACAGTTACATAAAACTAAAAACATTAAAAACATTTGTTACTTGAAATAAAATAAAAAACAAACTTTATTTCATCTAGTTGACGAGGCAGCAATTCTCATTTTAATGTAGTTTAACTAAAATAAAAGTGAATAAAAATCTATTTACATGTATTTTCAAAAACAAAACCTCGAGGGCCCTTCAAAATATTGTGAATAATAATTTGTTAAAAATTCTTCAGATTTCTAGAATGCATTTTAAGAATACTTTTTTAAAATGTACAAAACTGCATGTGTGCTGCGTCAGAGAGACATCTCAGTACACACACACACTGATGTAAATAAACTCAACACACATGAGCAGCATGGACAAAAGCTGAACAAAAGCTCTCCAGCAGGGAATTCTGGGAATCATCAGCCTACTGAACTGTTTCTGACAGCTGGCGTGTCGCCCGTGAGCGGAGCACATCACCGCTTCACTCTGCATGTTTAAAACCGAACCTGGAGTTCAGGATCTGACAGCGGCGGTCAGTCGTTTCGTCTGGCGGTCAAACGCCGCTCTCCACCTGTGATTTATCGGTCTCACCTGTCAGCCTGCAGATTTACTTCACCAAAACACCGGCAGGAAACGCTAGTTTTCTTTATGAAAAATATACTTTCTCATTGTTTCTTTTTCATGTTAAAAGTCATTGGTTCAGTCCTCTAATAAAATGTAAGTGTTGAATGCAGTGCAAGTCTCTTCGCATAAAATCATCTGCAAAATGCATAAATGTAAATGAAACGTGACCCAGACATTACAGTTTTTTAAGATTGACCCAGTCAGAAAACACACGGATGAGAAAGAGACGCAGGATGTTCTAGTTATGACTCTGCAGGGACAAACTCACTGTCCTGTTTTGTGGACTCACACACACACAATTGCACTCACACGCACACACACTCGCGCTGTCACACACACACACACACACACACACACACTCACACGCAGTCAGTGTTCTCCAGCCTCCTGCACAGGTCAGAGATCTATATTGGACAGACTCTGATCCAGATTCATTAATAATAGCAGGTATTTCTAGAACTGAGTCTACAGAGCTGTTTGTATCTTCACATACCGTTCAAAGAAAAGGGTACTTTTGTTCATCAAGGACACATTCAAATTGATCAAAAGTGTCAGTAAAGACATTTATAATGTTACAAAAGATTCTATTTCAAATAAATGCTGTTCTTTTGAACTTTCTGTTCATCAAATATAAATTCTGCCCACAGAATGAAGAAGGGTCGGCTCTCCACAGAACATAAATTAATAATTTTATTTAATTTTTTCTGTTCGCATTTATGAGGAAAAAAACAACGTTACAGACGTGACCGCTCTGAAACCGGCACAGAAGACCGCTTTAAAACTTTCACAGAGACCTCAAGCAGGAATTTAAACCACCACATGTTGATATCTGGGATACCAGTATGGTAAGACTGCAGAAATAATCAACTTTATACTTAACTTTATACCTATTGCAAATGGTTATGGATTATTTCTCATATTGACAAGCGTGTGCGTTGTTCAAGAATCAATTTAGAGACCATGATTTTCCTTCTAACAGAACTGCTTGCAATATTATTATTATTTTGTCAGCTTGATCGCGGGGATTATGATCAATAGGTTATTCAGGTAAAAACGCGACATCCCGAGGGAAGTGTCCTATGAGACACAGTGCTCTTCTGTAAGTTGTACTGTACCATATATAGGCCAACCTTCTGATGTTCATAACTCGTTCTGTAACTGGAAGAGAAGATCGGTTCATGTGCGCTTGATCTGCCGCTTACACTGAGGCGCTGCAGTAATCTGTCACGAGCCGTATTAAAGAGTGACATCTATTAGAATTTTTTTATAAAATCGACTGAATTTGAAAGGTGAGACCTTTTTTCATATTAAAACTAACGAAGCACAAAGATTATTGTGATTACTGGATATGTTCTTATATACAGTAAGCATGAAACCGATCACAGCAATATAAAGAAGCAAAGTCACATGCATAGGATTTAATATGAAGTGTCTGTAACGCTTATTATAGTTGTTCAGAGCAAAGTACTGAGATGAATTGTTGATCCTAGTAAGCGTAAACATAATTTAGCTTTGCGTATAAAGTTTTGAGTTATTTGTGTTTATAATTGTTATATGATATAAACTTTATGACCGTGACAGAGCACTGAAGCGTCGTGACCTCTTTATTCCAGCCCTTATAAATTCAACAGGCAGTGCTGTTATGACACAATGACTGTATTTATTGCTCAGGCATGCCTCCATCTCTCTGCACAATGCTTACTGTTAAAATAAAGTTTAAAAAATGGGGTCTTTGATCCTATTTTTTAAAAGCATGAAATATGGTTGGTTGAAAATTTAATTTAAGCATTGTTGCTTACCTCATATATTGTGGATAAACAAGGCAATTTTCTGTTAGAGCACATTAATACAGTATATTACAGACCTAAATGGTAAAGATGACCTTTGCATGGAATTGCCCAAATGTTTCTTGAGCATCAAATCTTCATATTAGAATGATTTCTGAAGGATCATGTGACACTGAAGACTGGAGTAATGATGCTGAACATTCAGGAATAAATTACTATATATTCACATAGAGAACAGCTGATTTACATTAGAATAATATTTCACTGTTTTACTGTATTTTTGATCAAATAAATGCAGCCTTGGAGAGCAGAAGAGACTCTTTCAGAAACATTTCTGACACACTTTTGAGTTGTCAGGAGTAAAACAGAATAGGAGTTTGATCTGTAGTGTGTTTAGTCAGATCTTAAACTCCTCTCGATGCTCAACAGACCGTCTGATTCATCTGATCATTTACATTTGTGCATTTCAGATTGTGTTTAAGGTATTACATTTTATCAGTTCATGCATATTCCCTGGCAATCGAACCCATGACCTTCTGTTGATATATTTTGAAAGAAATATCAAGAAAATGAAATCTATTTTTGATTTTTCTGACAGTATTTTTTGGGCAGAAATGCCATAAAAATAGCAAGAGCTTCATCAAACACTAATCTTCTCTGTATTTCTGGGAATGCGAGTGCACAGGTTCATATCAGTCCATCAGGAAACAAAGACATGTTTACAAAATCCCTCAATGAGCTCTTCTGAGTAAACAGAGGACTGAATGAAAGCGCTAAAAGTGATTGTACTTTGTCTAGTGGCCAGATTGTACAGAGCTTTGACTGTTTACTGACTGATCCGTTCTCTCCTCTGAACTTCATTCGCATCATTGATTTTGTGTAATGTTGGAAACTCAGGAAGACTTGGCAGCTTTAAGTACAAGTAAAGTAAAATTTGCAGCAGATTTGAGTTGTTAGCTCCGTGAATGTACTGTTTTTTTTATACTAAGAGGACAGATTCACATCATGAAGGTGTAAATGAAGTTAAAGTGGTTAGAAAGGTTATCAGAAGCTGCTAGAGATGAATTAATCTGCTCTCACTGAGGACATGAGACTCAAAATCCTCTTTGTCCCTCTTCCACATGCTCAGAGTTTTTACTGGCACAGACGCCTCCATTCCAAACCCTCGTTATGAAATTTCTCTTATTTGAGTCTCGACACACAAAATATCATCAGAGAGTTACATCACAACACTAGATTACATCAGCACTGACTCAGACATCCTGTCATTCGCTCACCCTCACGTTGTTCAGAACCTGTGACTCGGCGTGTTTTTTGTGTTGTGACGGGTTGAGATGAGGAAAGTTTGAATATATACACAAGTGAAAGTGCAGTTTGAGGTTTTTGAGGTATGTTGTGTCGTCTTAAGAGAATAGACCAAAATAATAATGATTTCATCGAAAATGGAATAAAATATTTTTATAAATCAGTAATTTGGTATTTGGATACGTGTTTCCAGCTTTGTTTTGTTGATTACAACCCGAATTCCGGAAATGTTGGGACGTTTTTAAAATTTGAATAAAATGATGTTTACCATGGTGGAGCATCTCCTCTTCTTTTCAAATCAGTGTGAAGACGTCTGGGCATCGAGGTTATGAGTTTCTGGAGTTTTGGTGTTGGATTTTGGTCCCATTCTTGCCTGATATAGGTTTCCAGCTGGTCGCCTTTGATGTATTTTTCTCTATAGGTGAAAGATCTGGACTGCAGGCAGCCGGACTCTTCTACGACGAAGCCATGCTGTTGTAATAGCTGCAGTATGTGGTTTTGCATTGTCCTGCTGAAATACACAAGGCCTTCCCTGAAATAGTCTGGAGGGGAGCATATGTTGCTCTAAAACCTTTATATACCTTCCAAAACATGCTAGCTGCTCATACCGTATGCACTTGTGCACCCCCATACCATCAGAGATGCTGGCTTTTGAACTGAACGCTGATGACACGCTCTCTCCTCTTTAGCCCGGAGGACACGGCGTCCGTGATTTCCAATGAGAATGTCAAATTTGGACTCGTCTGACCATAGAACACTTTTCCACTTTGAAACAGTCCATTTTGAATGAGCCTCGGCCCACGGGACACGACAGCGCTTCTGTACCATATATGGCTTCCTTTTTGCATGATAGAGCTTTAGTTGGCATCTGCAGATGGCACGGTGGATTGTGTTTACCGACTGTGGTTTCTGGAAGTATTCCAGGGCCCATTTAGTGATGTCATTGACACAATCATGCCGACGAGTGATGCAGTGTCGTCTGAAGACCTGAAGACCACGGGCATCCAATAAAGGTCTTCGGCCCCGTCCCTTACGCACAGAGATCTCTCCAGTTTCTCTGAATCTGTTGATGATGTTATGCACTGTAGATGATGAGATTTGCAAAGCCTTTGCAATTTGGCGTTGAGGAACATTGTTTTTAAAGTATTTCACAATCTTTTCACGCACTCTTTCACAGCTCTGTGCATCTTTACTTCTGAGAGACTCTCTAAGACATCCCTTTTATAGCTAATCATGTTACAGACCTGATATCAGTTAACTTAATTAGTTGCTAGATGTTCTCCCAGCTGAATCTTTTCAACATTTCTTGCTTTTTCAGCCTTTTTTTGCCCCCGTCCCAACTATTTTGAGACCTGCAGCAGGCATCAAATTTGAAATGAGCTCATTTTGTGCATAAAAGTGTAAAATTTCTCCCTTTAAACATTTGTTATGTTATCTCTGTTCTATTGTGAATAAAATATTGGCTCATGTGATTTGAAAGTCTCTTAGTTTTAATTTTATTCAAATTTAAAAAACGTCCCAACAGTTTAGAAATCTGTGGATGTCAAATGCATTGCAGTAAACATTTAATTATCACATAATTTGTCATTGATACAACAATTTCAGTCTGTGATAGAAAATAAGGGGCTAAAAGGGGCTGTGCTTCTGAAGCTCAGCGTACATTAATGTTATACGTGTCTCAATCATGAGATCACACTGTTAGTTCTCGCAGCTTTTCAGTCATTTATCATTTATAATGAAGCGAGAGTTTCAGTGACTAACACTCTCCGTCCTTCATCAGAAGATCTGTGACATTTCCCTCTCTTTACTACAGACACTCATTTACAGAGTGCTTGTGAGGATGATGATGATGATGGGGATGAAGAGGTGATTCAATAATTCACGAAGCCGCTGTAAACACCTCTCTCTCTCTCTCCGTCTGTCTGACAGATGAAGGGATGAGGAAGTTCAGGCCCCCGGTGACTCTCTGTATCTGCCATATTCAGCCTATTAGACGCAGTGGCATTTCTGAGAGGATCCAGCGTCGCTGTCATTGTCCTAATAATGAGCTCAACCTTTATTAGCCTTTATAGCTGTTACACATTCAGTCTGATCCACTTTACTGCTTCTTTGGCTGCGCATCTAAAAGGGAAATTGGTAAACTACTGCGTTATTGTGAAGGAATAAACCTGTGAATTTCATCTGGAAAATTGTGTAAATGACCTTTCATTTTGGAGGCAGTTTTCAGAAGACGGTAATGAAATGAGGGCTGACCTCTGACCGCTGCAGCTGTAGTAAACGCTTTGACTCGGTCAGCTCTTTATTCTGCGTGTGACAGGAGGTCAGATCCTATCGGCTCTCTGTCAGACTCACAGGTGTGTTAGATATCAGTCAGCGATTAGAAATCAAACTGAGTTTCACTTTCAGACAGGCTGATTACATCTCATGTTGGACACACAACTCACACTCGTTCATTATACATTCAAATTCTGAATTATTCACATACAGTTGATTCAGATGTTATACCTTATACATGAGACCGGGGCTAGTTGTCACACCTTTTACTCCAGTTTATTTCTACTAGTATAATAAAGGGGCGGGGCCTGGTTGAGTTAGTTAGTAGTGTGTTGAAACTGGCGGTTATGGTAAGGGGCGGGACATTTCCCAAACACCAATCACAACACACTGCTCCAGCCGACCAATCAGAGCACATTGTGCTTTTCAGAAGGAGGGGCTTCACAGAGACAGAGCGTTACTGACAGACTGGGAAGAGAGGAGCTGCAACAATGGAGAATATGAGGAAAATAATCAACATTCAGTCTAGTAGAGCTCAAAAACAACATCAAGACACATATTGAGTCACATAGACTTGTTTGAGGATCTGAATCATGTCAGGTTCGTGTTCGGGCTTCTGAATGTGGAGGAAGCTGGTTTGTTTTGTTTGTGAGCAGCAGATGCTCCCTCTGCTGGTCAAACGAAGCCAAATTGATGGAAACCATGGAAACAGATGTGTCAGAGCATGACCACGCATGAATCAGGCTACAGGTCTGGGTTCGGTGTCCTAAAATCAGGCGTTTGATGGGATGTTTTGACTTGGACTCAGAACCGGGACGCTCCTGTGTGTGAGTGGCCATTAAAAATACATGCAGGTGTTTTCTCAGTATGAGTGATTCAATGGTTTAGAAACAATGGCATTTCCCCTCATGGAAAATAATCTACCTGCTCATTCAAAATGCATGAGAGACACACAGCGAGAGGAAGAGTAGGTCAGCGGCGTTTCCTCCAGATCTACACCTGTTGCTCACCATTGCTTTACTGTGACCTGTTCTCTGAGAGGCTTGATTTTTAAGGGATGGTTCGCTCAGAAATTAAAAATCTGTCATTATTTACTCACCCTCATGTGATGCCTTCATTTGCTTCATAACAAAAGTCATATGGCTTCAGAAGACGATACTTTTATGGTGTTTTATATCTGTTTTGGTATATAACAGTGTGAATATTCTACTAAACATCTCTTTATGCGCTCCACAAACGAAAGTAAGTCTGGTTTGGAAGGACATGATGGCGAGTGAATGACAGAATGTTCATTTGGTCTGAACTGTTCCTTTAAAGCAGGATGTTCCTTTTAAGATGGTTGCTAAATGGGTTTTCCTGTCCTCTGTGGCTTGATGTTTACACACCATCCAATTCCTGCCCAAATCTCATCAGGATCTTTAGATTAAAATGGGTTTCTGCCAGCAGGACATACTGACTAATGAGAAAGACGTGTCCCAGTTCAGCTGGAGTCTCGCTCTCACACACATAAAATCAGCATTTTAAGTTTTTTCCAGGCAAATCAATAAAATCATGGGTAACTCTGTCTACAAATACCACAGTTAAACTATGGTTACGGTTGTAAAACTGAATATAAGCACTTGAACAAAATTACAAGATGCGCATTTCTCCAAAATGACTTGCATTGTAAGTGCATTACTATAAACTAGGGCTTTAATCTATTGCAATTAATCGAGAATAATCGCATACTTATTGTGAAATTAAGCATACATCATTTTTTTTGTTTAACGCATTTATTTTGTGTTTTTGTGTCAGAGTTTAGCCTGCTTCAGTCATTTATTTACGATAATTGTTACGCATTAAGGATTTTGAATTAATCACATGTTAACACGTTAAGGTTGACAGCCCTACTATAAGCACAGTGTTTCTTTGTTTTTACAAACTGGTAATCGAGATTCATGTAAAGTAACACACAAGTCTTGTGTTTCAGGTGGTGCTCGTGTTCGCTCTGAGCATCGGCGCTCTTGTGATTTACTTCATCGACTCCTCTGAGTGAGTATATTTCCTGTTTTATCACTGTGCATCTCATTAGATACAGTACGAAGATAAAGAGTTCAAAAATTAACAACTTTCAAATGCAGGTAGAATGTGAGTAAATAAATTGGCTCAGTAGTAGACACACACCCTAACCTCCTCTCACTCACTCGTCTCATTCACTCCGGATGGATAGTGCTTGTATGGCACATGATTTTAGTCATTCCCGCAGGTTTCCTGCTCACACCAAAAGCACTGATCTATAAAAGTGGCGCTCGCATAAAGCTGCCTCTCAAACAGCGTGTGAGTACCAAATTGAGCTCTCTTTTGTGGCTTATTGCTCTTAAATGGTCAAATACACACAAAAACAGTTTTGGAACATAAATAGTTGAGAGAAATCACACATTGTGTATCAGTATATTGGATCCGTGCACACGCTCTTAAAGTGACAGCAGCCTAATAAACCTGCAGCTGTGTGTCATGTTAATCAAACAACAAAAGACTCACTGCTTTTGGCTGAATAACTTTTGTAACTTTAACTGTAAGCATTTTTACAATGAAGACTATCCAGTGTTATTTTACATTTGGTTACTTTCATTTCTGTAGTATTTCTTACCTGAATATACTGTTAGACCACCTGAAACACTTAAAACTGTGTTTATTTAATGTCTCTTTATTCTATTGTATTGTTTATGGAATGCACCGATATGAAAACTTACAATAACCGATAATTCTTTATATTTGAAAGCCGATAACCGATATATTGGCCAATAAATCTAAATCCAAATTTTTATATAATTTTTGAGAGCCTGTTTACAAAAACAAAAGTCTCACCATTAAAATCCATGTCCAAGCACAGAATTATAATGTTCTCATTATAATATTATGTATCTTATATGACAGACTTGTGCTGCACGTTACACTTAACTGTATTTTTATTTTTAAAGTGATTTCAATCATATTTCATGCAATTCAAACAGTGCGCATCTGAAGTGTCTCAGTTGAAGGAAATAATCCATTATTAATCAGCTTTAATATATCGGACACATTTTTTTGTATTGTGCCGATAACTATAACATTAAAAATGAACATATATCGGCCGATACCGATATAGTGCATCCTTGTTGTTCTTATTTTATTACTGACTGTTTACTTGTCTCTTTTCTTTTCTTTTTTTTGTAAATTTAGTTCAACAGTTCAAATAAAGCCTCCCTGTTCTCTGTGTAAGCTACTACAACAATATTACTCAAATTATCAAAAAATTATGAGATAATATCAGATTATCTGTACGGTGGTATATATGGCAGTTTTCACCGCGGTATCAAAAATGGTATCAAATATTGGTATTTTTCAAGGTATCGTATCGACTACTACTGTAGTCCCATTGTCATAAAGACAAAATTATATATATATATATATGATGCACTGGGATAAACATTTGTGATACATTTTTTCTCTTTTTTTCCCGTATGAGTAAGTGATGGGACTGGGGCGGAAGGAATCGTCCCTTGGGGTGTGACAGACAGATTTAGGAACTGAAACAGAGACAGATTAGACCATCACCACTGAACGTACATCGTCTCATGGGTCACGGAGACACTAAAACCGACGTCATACAAACATTACACACATCAGTGAGCTCATAAAGGTGAAGAGCGTTTGACACAACCTGTTTATGCCACAGGCTCGATGCCGAGAGAAAGAGAGAGATAAGCCTGTTGTCTTTGTGTTCCTCTGAATAGACTGAGATTACAGCATCATTACATTAGTCAGAGATCATCTGGAGCGTCAGTCCAACCATAACTCATTACACGAATACTTTAAACACAAAAATGAGCTCTTTTCCATTCCCCGAAAGTAAATGCCATCAAGCTCCCAAAATGCATCACAGAAGTATTATAAAAGTAGTTTCTTTGTCAAATAAACCAGATATTTAAATTATTATTTGCTGAAAATCTGAGCTCTCGAATCTCATTCCACTTGCCGTGTCGCAGTTTGTCACAAGACACACGAGAACCAATTACTTTTGGTGTCGTTGACAGGTTTGGAAAGAGATGAGCGTGTGTAAATGATAAGGAAACCAAATTAACCTAATTGCATCACTTCAGTTAAATACACATATGAAATGACATTGTGTCAGATAGACTTACATCGATGTGTAGTTTGAACATTATAAACCCGCCTGACACATGCAGGAATGTTCATTTTCAGTGTCAAATATCAGAATCAGTGTGCGCACAGTTTCAGTAAGTTATGCCCTGACCCTTTGTGTTTTAATCTTTCCGATCTTCCGTATCTGAACGGCACGTCCTATTCAGCATTAGAAACACACACATGCTGTCCTGCTGAAAACAGACCTGTTAACACAGGAAGTGAGCCATATCCTCTTCCTCATTAGTGCATCATGGGGGATTTAGCAATTTCATTTGAGACTTTGTGCTCTGGCTAGCGGAGTGTAATTGTCCTGAGCACTATAAACCTGGAGCGGGGCATCAGGTCAGGGCCGGGGGGACGGCGTTAGACCGCCTGCTCGAACTGCATTAGAATAAGAGGGATTTTATTTGTCAGATGAACAGCAGGTTCAGACGTGGACGAGTGTCATTCTGCTTCTCTGTGGCCTTAAATCTCAAACAGTGTTGTTCCTGCAAGAAGCGAGACTCAAACACATGCCACAAACTATCCGGAGTTCATTAAGGTCGTGTGAATATCACAGATGACTGTGTGTGAATGAGGAAAGTGGACCAGTTCCAATCCAGTTGAGTGGAGTTGAGTTGTGAACCGCTCCTCACTGTTGCTGTATGTAAAGCTCCATGTGACCCGAGACTCCTGTGAAGTATTACTTACGTTAAACGTCTCTTAATTACAGCCGGGGTTCAGTTTCAGTTCAGTCCTGTCACCGAGAGCTGGGTGCGTCTCTGACCCGCTGGAACAGAACCGAGCAAACAGAGCTGGATAGAGTTGCGTTTCTCTGTCCTGCAGCTGTTCTGAAACGTCTTCAGGTTGAGAGTTTCACAGCTCGCTGTTCTCTCTTAGGTCCTTTGATGATCACAGCCTTTGTACAGGAGCGTTCATTCGCTGACACCAGAGTCACACCTGATCCACCTGAACAGTCATAAACACTCTGATCTCTGATCTGCTTCCTGTAATTGTGTCAGTCTGTGAAACCTGAATCCCACAACAAAACCTAAAGAAAGAAAAATTGAGAGTATATATATATATAAGCTCTCATTAATGTAATGCAAAAAAATCTCATTCCTATAGTAATTTGTAAAAAATAATTTAAATAAAGTATTTATATATCAAGGTAGTATTAGTTGTACTACATTTATGCTGACTGTATGTTCATGAATATAATTGATAAACATAGAAAACATATTTTAATATTTACATTAAAATGGACAAACATAATAATAATAAATAAACAAACACCCAAAAAAGTAAAATGTCCAGATGCATCGCATCTAATTTTCTTAAACAATGTCTAAAAAAAAGTTGTAAAATAGTTCTTGTTTTTTACGCAACATTTCAGTGTTTATTCTAAATGATTTATCATTACTGTTTTAAATTCATGTTCCTGTAATCTTGAATCAGAATCTCTTCTCTGATGACGAGGGCGGGGCAACCTGTCACTCACATGAGATCCACCAATAGCAAACCACAACCATCCAATCAATTCCCAAGTCCCGCCCTACATTTGTTCTTGTTTGAGAAGCGTTTCACTCAGATATACGTCACAATGACCTACGTTTCATGATGACATTAATGCAAAGTATAGATGATTCTTTAGATGTTTGTGTGAATTGTGTCCTTGACGTGTCTGTGTGGGAATCCACTAGCTCTAGCAGCTCTCTTAGCTGTCTGAATGATGGACACAGAGACACGGATGTGAACAGAGCCAGTGAGCGCGCTCAGACTCCTGAGGACATGATTACAGTTCTCTGATCCAGTGGCGCTTCTCACTCGTGTGGCGCCCTCTTTTGCCACCCACCCCTCGTTACATAAATTATCAAAACAATCAAAAAACAAACTACAACACAGAACACATACAAAAATGGAGTGACACCTTCACACATCCACAAAGGAAAAGAAATGAAAACACACATGTATACTAAACATATAACATGTATAACACCTTGTTCAGGTTTGACTGTAACATATTGCAAAAAAACAACGTGTTGCTAAAATGTTAAATTGTTGTATAAAGACCTTACAATATGAACCGTTATGTTTTTGTTTTTTTTGTTTTTTTACCTTAGAATGAGCCATTTCTATCTCATACATGTTACATGTTTCTACAGTAGCCCTAAACGGACAAACTGCTCCACAAAACCATGACACATTTTTCATGTTATCACCATGAATGAAACTGAGAAATGTAGATATTACATTTTTTTTATATAATTGTATATATTTATACATGATTACAAACTGAGGCAAATAAAAAAAAGCACATAAATCCCCCAAAACTGCACAGCTGTACAGCAAAAACATTAATAAAGTGAGTGATATTATGTTTGTTTAATTATTATTATTACAAAATCTATTACGTTATCTAATCTAGTAAACTAGTTGTAATAGTGTAGCAAGCAACACAGCGTATTTTATTATATGCATGATATTAAACTCATAACAAGATGAGTGATAGCTTCATTTTCCTTGTGAATGGGTTAGTCCAGGTTATCTGACCCATATGGTGACATGATGTCATTTATGTGATGTGCAAATGAGCGGAAAAACCCACTGCTCTGATCTTTGACAAGCACTGAGTCAGGCCTCAAACACACAAACGTGTTCTTGAGCGGGTCGAATCTTTCTAGAACACCTGCTTCTGTTTGCTCTTCATCTCTCTGTCCACACACACTTGTTTGCTTCTGACTGAATTAAAACACAGGATCTAATTTACCAAGTGAAACGGCTTTGATTGGATCTGTTCTGAGCGTCTGCTATCATGTAGAAACCAGAAGCAATTTTAGATATGATGTTTTCATCTACCTGCCGTCAGAAACACGTGAAAAACATTCGCCAACAGTTATTAAAGCAATAAAGTAACATTTAAAGCAGTGAGCTGAATCATAATATCTCAAATGTGCTGATCGATCATCATGCTTTAATGAAATGATGCTCAATGCAAATTTGACAGATTCAACCTTTTAACGTATTTATCTGGTGTCACTAATGATGAATCCCCACTGTTAGGGTAATTAATGCGAGGCGACTTCCTTCATCCCAGTGAACTGAGGTCAGTGTTTCTCTGTTCAACAGCCCCATCGAATCCTGTCAGCACTTCGACAAGGACTTCACGCTGCAGATCGACATGGCCTTCAACGTCTTCTTCTTGTTGTACTTCGGACTGCGTGTAAGAATATACTGTACACACTTCTGACACACACTTACAGACGCCGTTATTCACCATTCAGTGTTGTGTTCGTTTTATTTATGTACTTTACCTTGAATTAGCTTTTATTTTTATATTTTTCATTTTAATTTTAGCAAATTTCATTTTTATTACTATTTTTTTAAATAATTATTTAATTTTTTTTTTTTTATCTTAGTTTTTGTAATTTTTGTACTTGTTTATTTCAGTTAAATCGTTTAAGTTTTCTATCTAATATTTTTATTTGATTTGATTTCAGCTTTATTTCAATTATTAATATTTTTACAGCATTTGTTGACTAAAATTCAATGTTATTTTAGTATTATTTATATGCTATTTTAGTGTTTATTAATATTTTGAATTAGCTATTATTTATATATTTTGTTTTCATTTTAATTTTATGTGATTTTTGTCATTTTTATTAGTTTTTTTTCATATTCCTATTTAGCTTTGATTAGTTTAGTTTTAGTAATTGTAGTACTTCAACTTAATTCAGTTAGTTTAAGTTTTCTATCTAATATTCTTATTTTTATTTTATTTCAGTTACTGAACTTTTAGATTTAGTTGACAATAACAACTGGTTTATTTACATGTATTTGTTTAGTAACATGCATGTTTTCTTTCGTTTCTTCTCCCACAGTTCATTGCAGCCAATGATAAGCTGTGGTTCTGGCTGGAGGTGAATTCAGTGGTGGATTTCTTCACCGTTCCGCCCGTGTTTGTGTCCGTGTATCTGAACCGGAGCTGGCTGGGTAAAACACTTCACACTCTCTCCCATTACTGCCACTTTACCTTTAATACCCGATCATTTCATCAGATTATGAGCAGAGGGTGAAAGAAATCTGAACCCCAGCGGGAGATATCATTAGATGAAGGGCTCTGCCGCCACCTGCTGGACATTATATGTGTTACACTGAATCTGAATCTGCAGTACACACACAATCACCATCCATTCCACCAAATCAGCTTATTCCGCAGGTCACTGGGATTTGAGATCTCTGGCATGCTGGGAATTAAAATGACATTCTCTAGAAATCCTCCTGTTGTTTACAATCGCTGATTGTTTTTCTCATGCATAGCAGCACAGCGTCATGTTTGGCGTCTTTTGAGTCCATTAACAGATGAGCAATCACAATGTTTTCAACATTGATAATAATCATAAATGTTTCTTGAGCAGCAAATCATCATATCAGAATGATTTCTGAAGCATCATGTGACACTGAAGACTGCAGTAATGATGCTGAACATTCACTTTACTGTATATTCACATAGAAAACATTGGAATAATATTTCACAATTTTTACTGTATTTTTGATCAAGTAAATGTAGTATAAGTGCTGCCCTCTGCTGGTAATATCGGCCCAGAGCAGAAATACTCTAAACATTCTGTGATGTGAGGAGAGGCCTGTGTGTGTATGAGGAGAGAAACACTGTTTTAATGCTTCACGTCCCTCATGAACGGAGTCTCGGTCAGAGCGCAGCTTATGTCTGCGGCTGTTAATCCTCCTATAGGGAACAGGAGGTCACGGGGTCACATCATCCAGCTTTAGAGTTATTATTCAGCTTTCAGTAAATTTATGTCCTTTTGTTGCTACATGTGTGTGTGTGTGTGTGTGTGTGTGTCCAGAACAGTCTCGTTCTGTTTAGTGACGGTTTAAAAGTCATCGAGGAACTTTAGTTTGTTTTTACACATCAAAGTCATTGGTATCATTGGTACACTGTATCAGATCATCTTCAGAAGATCTGGTGTTCTGCAGCAGTGATTATTGATGGTTACAGGATCAGAGTTCAGTGCTCCACTGCCGTCCGTCAGAGAGGCTATTGATGATGATGATGGTGATGATGATGGTGCAGCAGATGAACAGGATTCTGGGCGTCCCAGGGCGATTGCTAAAGGAGCTTATACTGTAATATCCTGATGAAAAAGGCTTGTTCTAAGCTTTCACTACATGATCACAACTGGGATGCAGTTTTCTCCAGTGGGCTTGCATGCGTTCAGACCACCCTTCTTCTGAGAGCGTCTCACGGAGCGTTCAGTTCCTCGGATTGAGCCGGGGCTTCTTCCCTGCCATGACACCGCTGCAGCTGTGATCATTTTTATCAGGCATCATGATCCCGACCAAGATGTTGGTGTACCGGAGCCCTGACGGGGCCACGCGCACAGAGACGCTGCAGAACACGCGCCGACGCAAGAAGTCCTGCGGCGAACTCTTTCACAACGGCTACCGCGTGAAGATGATCCACGGCGCTGAGAGAGAGGAGAGCCACAGCTGTCAGCACACGCTGTCCTCCTGCTTCCACGCCGTCTCCTACTGGGGTAAGAACTGATCCCAGCGGATCGATGGAAGAACACGGAGCAGCGATAATCAGCTTCGGATGTTCCCTCTGATTCTTGAGACATGAGACAAATAAAACAGATTAGAATTGAAATAATCAGATGATCAATAGACTGTTGAATATGAGATGATGTTATTTACTTCCTCTGACAGCACTCGAACTCGAGCTTCACATTTATAACATCAAGTGACAGACAGGAGGAAGATTTCCTTTCATTTTAAAAATATTCCTCTTTTATAAGGTTTCACAGCTGGGAAAGTGCTTTTTATTGGATATTCATAAAGATATTCATCAAATCTGGCAATATTGAAGTCAGTTTTATACCAACGTGTTTTTTCATTTCATGCAATTCATGTTTTATATTCATATTTTTTCATTATGACATCTTAAATGTCAAATAGTTTGGGATTGTAAGATAATTTCCCTCATTTTAAGTTAATAGTGAGCAACGTTCGAAAAGCAAAATGTCTGATATAGTTATTTAGTCAACAATATTTTGTGTCTGATTGTGGTGAAAATCAGTTTGAAACCACTCCTTTATTCATTCAGTACTGCATTCGTCAATATTTATAATAATATTATCTCTGCATCCTATGAACACGTTTTTATTGATTCGTCTAAAATAATCCGTTGATGCATGAATTTCTGTCCCAGATCTCCAGAATCAGTGTTTTAGCTCATGTGTGTTTAATCGTAGCTTATGAGCTTATCTTTTGGAAGACTTGGAAAATCATTTTAACCTTTTAATCATTGGGATTATAATCGTTATTCCACTGGAAACACATGAAAATAAACCGTGAGCAAATGGAGAGGCTTTTTCTTGAGTTTTGTCAAAGACATCAAGTGTTTATCATGCGTCACACTGTACATGGAAGGTCAAGTCAAGTGCCTTGCATTGTGGGATACAGTATTTGTGCATTTGTTGTATTCTACACGTTTGTACTATGTACACTGTGCATATATACACACAGAAACTACAGAAAAGTACTAGTATGCTGTTGAGAACGCAGTCCTTGTGTTTTACAGGGGATTATATGATGCTAAACACTGAGAAATCAGTTGTGTGATGAAGTGTGTGTGTGTGTGTGTGTGTGTGTGTGTTCGTAATAATCAAGGTCACCTCGCTGAAGTCACGTGTTTCTCTCTCTGTTTGGTCGCTGTTGTTGCTTTAAAGCTTCTGAAACCCAAATTTAGGCGTTTACGTCATGAATGTTGCCCGCAGATGTTGAGCCGACTGTCTGACGCTCTGTCAGTCGAGAGTCCAGATGTGTCGAGTCCAGCGGAGCGGCTCTTTCAGACGCAGATATTTTGATGCTCTTTGAGGAGTTTTCTGTAGCTGCGTTCAGTCTTTTGCTCTGTTAGTTGTGTTCACGAAACCGTTAAACATGGATGAACGGTTCAAAGGTGCGATCTGATCTTTAATGTGTGCTGTGATGTTTTGTTCATCAGTGTTTTTCATGTTTCTAACTTGCTTCTGCTCTTTCATGCAGGATTGAGGTTCTTGAGAGCCTTGAGGCTGATCCAGTTCTCAGAAATATTACAGTTTTTAAATATCTTAAAAACAAGGTAAGAATCCCTTCAGCTTACAGCATGTGACCAATGAACCGCTCTTATAACTTTTATAGATCTGATCTGACATTATATCATCTAGGGACATTAGCTGAAATCTACTATATAGTGTGTTATTTGTTTTTTATTAATAATATTTTTTTTTTTCTTCTTTTTTTAAATGTTGCAATTTAGATCTAATTATTTTTATTTCAGTTTTGATGTATTTGCAGTTAAAAGTTGTAGTGCTCGGTTTACTGCAAAGACAACATTTCTAATATTTATATTTTAATTTTATTTAAGCTTTATTTCAATGTACAGAAATGTTTTTAATATTTTAGTTAACAATAATATCCCTAGGTGTATTCACAGTTTCTGTTCCAGATTTGCTGTTCTTCTCAAAACGTGACATTACAGAATGAAAAGTGTAAATTCACAGATGCTAAACTGAAATAGACAACAAATACTTTAAATGCAGTTTAGTCTTTATTATTATGATTCAATGTTTTTCCTATATTTTGCATTCTGCATTCGCTGCATTGTGTTCTAGAGTTAAAGGAAACTTAACAGCAGAAAATGATCACTATCTTATTTATTCTACTGTTTTATTTTATTAATTATATTATATTTTTTAATAATTTTTTTTATTATTTGTTGAATTGTTTTGTCCCGTCTCAGCTTAGATCCGAAGCTTTAGCACAGATGTCCAGGAAAGCTTATTGTGCATCAGAATAAATAATCTCACACAAATCTACTGAACAGACCGAGCCAAAACCATCCCGATTGATTTTTGCACTAAAATTGGCCAGTATTTTACAAAGAGCTTCAGTTTATGGACACAGCAGAATGTTTTTTATTATCTGGAAGTTTTTCTATGAAAGCGTTGAGCGGGCTATTGCTTAAAACTCAAAATGACGTATGATTTGCGTACCAGTTCATGTACTTGTGCACTATTCCTGACAGTCCCACACAAAACCAGTGCACTTTAAATGATGACGCACTTAGTTAAGTGTGCAATGTCATGGACTCTGATGAAGTTCACACACTACATAGTGTATCGTGCATCATTTAGGACACAACCATAGTATTGTTGGTTATCATTTGTGAGCTGATGAGAGTGAATTTGTGAAATTTGTTTTTATAGCAACTCCATAAAGTTGGTGAATTTGTGCTCAATCTTTATCAGCACATGGCTGACGGCAGCGGGCTTCATACATTTGGTAAGTCATCAAGTATTGACCGGATGGCGAAAAGTTTCATTTTGTTGAGAGATTACGACCTTTTCCTTGTTTAGAATAATGTGCATTGAGGAATCGCTCACAGTTAGATGTGGAACATGTGTCGAGGAAGTTGTTTTGAACTGGAACTGAAACACATTTCCTCACGTCTCGGCTGTCGGTGTGTTTTTCAGGTGGAAAACTCAGGGGATCCTTGGGAAAGCTTCCAAAATTCCCAACCTCTGACGTACTGGGAGTGTGTGTACCTGCTCATGGTCACCATGTCCACAGTGGGTTATGGAGATGTTTGTGCTAAAACAACCCTCGGCCGCCTTTTCATGGTCTTCTTCATTCTCGGAGGATTGGTAAAACCATCTAAATCAATAGAAGAAATCCCATAATTATTCTCCCGCAGCCTGCATTTCTGCCTCCAATTATCAGGTCCTTAATCATTGTATCCTTGACAACCAGAGCTGGAAAACAACCCCTTCATTTGCTCTGATCCCCATCCGAACGTTCCCAGCTTCTGCTCGTCCTGATGGAAAGATCTTCATGTGTTTCTGCTTGTACTGCATTGCGTGTTTTTGGTTCTTAAGCATTTATTATCTAGTGTTTGTGTATTTAAACTGCTATTGTTGATTCATGTTAGAAGTGGAACCATCATTAGGGAGTACAAAGTGATTCTGTTTGTAGATTGACTGCGGTTTTAGAAGACCCGACCCAATTTACCCCACCCAGACTCCAACAAACTCCATGAGGAGATGTGATATGACACACCGTCATGATGTCGTTTAAAAACACATCAGTGCAGCGATCGTTTAAAAAATGATTAAAAAGGATCAGGTCGGTGTGAAACAAAATGAAAGACAATTCACTGCTTATTTAAAAAATGTAACTTATTGCCAATAATGATTATTTCCTATAAATCATTTAACAGAACATGAATTTTAAAACAACTAATTATTAATATGAATGTAATATTAATAATTAACATTGATTTTAATAGTGATCATTTTTCTACATAAAAACACAACTGAAAGTTTTTAAGACATTGTCATGCTGTCTTTTTTCATATAAATAACTTAATAAAATTTGATATGAACTATTAATATTTATAATATTATAAAAATGTATAATATTTTCATAAAACTGTAATTCTTCTGTTAACTGCAGTATGTACTGTAATGCTTTTATATTTTCTACAGACTGAAAGTTTTAACCATTCTGTCTTTTTTCATAAAAATAACTATTAATATTTATATTATTATTTATTAATATCATTTACTTTATATAAAGTGTAATTTGTAAATAAATAAACAAATATATTTGACATTTATAAAATAATTTTACATTTGTAATCATTGTGAAATGATGATATTAATTTATATCAATAAAATGATACTGTTTTGTAAATATATTAAAATTAACATTTAATATGAATAATTTTTGCGACCTGCAGTAGTTTGATCTGACGGTCGTGTTCATATCCGTCCGGCGTGAGAGTTTGTTTGGACTAAACATGGCTCTAGAGGTTTCCTCCTTTGCATCACTGTTTTCCCTCTTAAAACGGCAGATCGAATCTCATCTGTGGCTTTTTTCTTTTCAACACCGATATCTCTTAAAACAGGGATATTTGTCAAACAGAATGCTTTTACTTTTAACCTTCCAACCTCTAAATTCTCGGCAATGCATGTACTCAAGCATTCTGACATCTCACTGTTAATCAATCTGTCTGGAGTTTTAAAGTGACAGCTCCAATATTTAACTCTTAAAGGGATAGTTCATGCAAAAATGATAACTGTCATCCTTTACTCACCCTCGTGATGTTTCCTTCTTCTGTGGAGCACAAAAGGCACGTTTCAGAGGAACATCTTGGCTTACAATAAAAGTGAATGGGGTCCAAAGTAAGTCTTGTTCTTCAGACAACCCAGCTAGCAAAAATTAAGTTGTGAAAACGTCCAAACGTCCAGTTTTTTAAATGTTTTAAACATGTTTTTTCTTGGTTATGTGAATGTTAAGGGAACATTCCGTTTTATCATTCTTCAAACATTATAATGTTACTTTTGAATATTCTCTGAATGTTCTCGTAACATTTGGGAAACATGTGTCCATTTTAGGGGGAAAAAATGCTCCATGAACGTGTAAATAACATTTTTGTGCTAACGTTTTGAGAACATTAAAGACCAGATAACTAGTAACATTACTGGAAGAACGTTTGTTCATAACCTTGAGAGAACGTTCTGAGAATGTTCCCTGTTACACTCTAAAAAAATAACTAAAAAACAAAACAAATTTACACAGTAAAATACCATTCTCCATTGAAACCGTAATATACTGTAAAACAATGCATTCTGGGTAATATTTGTTATTTTAAGAAAAGAGGCCTATAGGATACTTTCTCGAAAATTACAAATAATATTACCCAGAATGCATTGTAAAATGCAGAAGTAATATACTGTAAAAACGGCATTCTGGGTAATATTTGTGATTTTCGAGAAAGTAGCCTATAGGTAATATTACCCAGAATGCATTGTTTTTACAGTATATTACTGTTTCAGTGGAAAACTGTATTTTATTGTGTAAATTTGTTTAGTTTTTTTACAGTTATTTTTTAGCTAATATATAAATCACAAGTCTTATGGGCCGCTATTGTAGCTTTTCTTTTGTCATTTTGAAGCTCGAGCTCCATTCATTTTCATTATATGCCAACGTTATATGCTCGTTTCTCTTTTGTCACGGAATAAAGAAAGTCACATGGGTTTGGACTGAGTGCACGATGACCGAACTCTCATTTTGGGCGGAACTATCCCTTTAAGGCTCTTATTTCTGATATGAGAACTCTCTTCTACTGAAGGTAGAAGCATTGGCAGACTTCTATTGTCCTTTGTCTCCTGTCTCCTCCTCCAGGCCATGTTTGCCAGCTACGTTCCTGAAATCATAGAGTTAATAGGAAACCGCAAGAAATATGGTGGTTCCTATAGTGCAGTAAATGGGAGAAAGTAAGTACCGCGGGCTGGGCTGCGCTGGCTTGGTGCAGTCTGCCCGTCTGCATGCCCGTCTCTCTCTCTGTCCCATGCATGTAGGCAATGTTTGCTCGCTACGTGCCTGAAATCGCTGCTCTCATCCTTAATCGGAAGAAATATGGAGGGAGTTATAACTCGACCCGAGGAAGAAAGTAAGTCAAAGGAGTGAAGCCGACGAACCTCTAATGAAAAGGTTCTCATTCCGCAGGGTTTGGAGGAGCTCCGACTCTTACCTCAGAGGAAGTGGCTGTAGTCCTTCCTGTGATGTCAGAGCTGCTTCTCCACAGGAAATAGTATAAAGACATAGTGACCGAGGGTCTGGGGTCAGATGGCACAAATCATCTCATTGCTTGTCGCGTTCTGTGAGTCGCCCATCGCTTGCTAATCTGTGCTACTTGTGACACTTGGGCAGTGTTTCGTCTCGTCTGTTTGGAATCCAGAACTTCTGAACTGCACATTTGCTTTGGAGATTCAAAACAAACCGATTTGCCTTCATATACACTACTGTTCAAAGGTTTTTGGAAAGAAAATAATACTTTTATTCAGCAGGATGCATGAAATTGATCAAAAATGACAGTAAAGACATTAACAACGAAGCAAAAGATTTCTTTCGAACTTTCTATTCATCAAAGAATCCTGCAAAAAGAAATAAAAATATTAAGCACAACTGTTTTCAACACTGAAAATGATTTCTGAAGGATCATGTGACACTGAAGACTGGAGTAATGATGCTGAAAATTCACTTTACTATATATTCACATAGAGAACAGCTGATTTACATTAGAATAATATTTCACTGTTTTTACTGTATTTTTGATCAAATAAATGCAGCTTTGGAGAGCAGACGAGACTTCATAAACATTAAAACGTCTCACGGACCCCACACTTTTGAACATTAGTGTATGTATATATATATATTCTCAGTTAAGGGATAATGTCAGCAGCATGTGCCTAATATCTATTACATATCTTTAAAATTAGCTTTTTCAATAAATTAATAAGTAAATCAATTAAATAAGCCATTTTACAAGGTGTCACAATTATGCACATTTTTCACAGTATATGTACAATCACAGTGCAATGGTTTGTGTGTCAATTGTTAATTTAATGCCATCCAAAACAGCATACAGATTATATATAAAATATGTATTTGCTTAAATTGAGAATTGATTATTATGAATCACTTTGATTGATTATCCTTTTCAGACTTTAAATGGTCTATGTTGTCTCATATATTTGTTTTTTTTAAATTTATTGCTATTTGGTGTAAATTTACAATACAAGAAGATAAAAGCATTTAAAATGCACAGACTTTCTCCTCAGGAGAAGAATACACCAGAAATGCTGGTCCTCATCACTTCAGATTATATTCAGATTTTTAGTCTTGAGTCTGAAAAGTGATTTTTTATTTCACATGATAAACTCGTGATATCACAGACGTGGTTCCTCGTGGTCTGGGCTTGTTTTCTTGTAGTTCTTGTAATGTCTTGAACTCTTTCTCATGATAACTCATTTCTCAGGCATATCGTCGTCTGCGGTCACATCACACTGGAGAGCGTCTCCAACTTCCTTAAAGACTTCCTACACAAGGACAGGGATGATGTCAATGTAGAAATAGTTTTTCTCCATAAGTAAGTAATTGAATGGAGTAGTTGACCTGCTGGTGGTGCTGCTCTCTTCTGCTCTCACCGTGATGTTGTGTGTGTTTTCAGTATTTCCCCTAATCTTGAGCTGGAAGCCTTATTCAAGAGACACTTCACACAGGTGGAGTTTTACCAGGGATCCGTTCTCAACCCTCACGATCTCGCTCGAGTGAAGGTACGAGTCTGGCAGACGCGGGGTATTCATAGTCATAGAAAACCTGGAAATATCAGGGAATTTAAACAACTTAGTAATGGTAGTAATCTTTAGACATTCTACTAACTACAAGTAACTTGGGTTCTCAATAACGATTATTTTGGTAATCTGTAAATTATTTTGACAATCGAGTAATCGGATATTTTTTGTGATAATAAAAATAGACCTTTAAAATGACTTAAAATACATATAATAACAATGAGGCAATAATATTTGGTTCAAATAAAGAATCAAAAGCAAGTAATCATAAGGTTTTATAGAACAACAAAATATAAACAATCATTTTATGTACATTATGTATTATAACAAATGCCTGCAGAGGGCGCCAGCGGCCTGCTGTCGTTACAAATCCTTGTTTAATATTGGCCAAACGATTCAAATGTTTACTTAATCTTTAATATTTAGCCCTTTCTGTATGATAGAAATGCTACAGACACTGTAATTTCTTGAACAAGAACATGCAAACTAAGAGTGAGGGTTTAAACTTTTATTCTGAAGTTGCGATGAACGGTCTGGACTTGACTTAATTAGTCTGAACGATTTGAATATTTATGCAGCAATCACAAACAAATGAGCTCATGCAAAAATATGGGAATCCTGCAAACAGCAATTTGTTCGACCAATTCATTTTAAGTTTATTCACTTTTTTTTATTAGATCTGTTTTAAATCTGTTTTCTCATAGATTGAGTCAGCCGATGCCTGTCTGATCTTAGCCAATAAATACTGTGCAGATCCTGATGCAGAAGATGCGTCCAATATTATGAGGTGACTCACTTTAATAATAAGTTTGTCAACAACTTTTGATGCATCTCAGAAGGTACTTGATTTGAAGTGTGGTGTGTGTTTTTCTAGGGTGATATCCATTAAAAACTACCATCCAAAGATCCGCATCATTACACAGATGCTGCAGTACCACAATAAGGTGAGAGTTTCTCTTTCTGCTTGGAAACAACAGATTTTACACAAATACTCGCCGTCACTTTGTAATTCCCAGATAAACCCAAATGCAGGATATTCTCCAAAGAGTACAGACTTAATCCATATTTTGCACTATTTAAATGAGGAATATTGTGAAGAAAACTGAAGACTACAATGGAGGCGTTTCATGCTCAAACAGCAGCATTACACACAGTAGCTCCTCGTTTAACGCGTGTCCTTGTCTTTTCCAGGCTCATCTTCTCAACATCCCGAGCTGGAACTGGAAGGAAGGTGATGATGCCATCTGCCTCGCTGAGCTGAAGTTGGGCTTCATCGCCCAGAGCTGCCTGGCACAAGGTCTCTCCACCATGCTGGCCAACCTCTTCTCCATGAGATCCTACATCAAGGTCAGTCCACATGTGGGCAGCAGGAGCGAACCATGTGACCTTTTAAACACTGAGTATGAAACTCACAACGTTCTTCTGCTTAGATTGAAGAAGACACATGGCAGAAGTATTATCTAGAGGGAGTAGCCAATGAGATGTACACGGAGTATCTGTCCAGTGCCTTCGTGGGTTTATCCTTCCCCACGGTTTGTGAGTAAGTATGATTATGAACATTACTTTTCCACCTTATTATAATAGTAAAGTCATCAAAACTATACAAATGGAAGTATGGGAAATATAAACGTTTATATTTGAGCTTCTTTAAAGTTGCCACCCTTTGACAAAATGTTGTTTTGCAAAGAAATTCAAATGTTTGTCTACAGTTTATGATCATGAGAAACAAATTGAAAGTATGTTCAAACCTTTGGCAAGTTCCTACTTGATTTAGCTGGATATGTCTCTACATATTTTGGCTGTAAAGTTGCTGGTTTGATCCTTGTAAAGAGATAATATATAGACAATATATAAGATAATTTATTTTATTTTTATTCTGCAGACTCTGCTATGTGAAGCTGAAACTCCTGCTGATCGCGATCGAGTATAAATCAGACCAGAGAGAGAGCAGGTCAGTCTGATCTTCGTTGAAAACCCTCATAGAAAAGATCCAGTATACTGACAGTAGAGCTGCACGATTAATCTTTAAAAGATCACAATCTCGATTCAAACACTCACGCAATCTCATTCCTAAATGACACCGATTTGCTTTTGTCTATTAAACCTTTGACAAAATCTCACTGGAACGTGCTGCCGCTGATCCAGAGAGAGAAACAGTCTTCTCAACCGCAGTTTTGTTATTTCTGTCTTACACCAATTCATATTATGACAGAAGTACTGGGATAAAAGTTTATAGTTTGGATATTAGCACTGATGTCTACAGTAGCGATCAAAAGTTACAGAGCCCTGCACATGACATGCAGGAAAAATAAATTGTGCACATGACTTCAAAATAGTAAGTCATGCGATTTGCTTTTTTTTTTCTTGCATGTCATGTGCGGGGCTCCGTAGAAAGTAACTTGCCGCTTCAAATGAAAATTGAACAATAGGTTGTTTGCACATGACGTCATTGCTGCAAGCGAAATGCGGCTGGAGGGCAAGCAGTGATTTTTCTATATAGGAACCCTATCACAAACTCAACATTTCTATGTTTTGCGTCGTTTATGGTTGCTCAGATCTATCAAACCGAGAAACCACAATGAGCTTTTATCGTTTACGTAACTTATATCGTTTTTTAACTTTAAAACTTGTCACCTTTTATAGCGTTTTGCATCTGCCGATACTGAAATGAATATGGATATCTGCTTACCCTTTTTGTTTTTGACTTGGATAAATATTCACATTCTTCATGGTATGGTTTGTGGGGAAGAGAAGATATGTTAACCCATTGCATGATCTTTTGGTGTTTTCACTTCAGTTTTGCAGAATTTTATTCACAATGTTGATCCGGTTCAACAAGCTGACAGAAGTCGATCCATTTCTTTGTTAGGGTTAGGGTGTTCAGTTTTGAATTGGCTGTGTGCAAGTTATACTCATTCACAAGCCGAGTGAGAGTCATTCTCGCAAATGTTAATTATTAAACCAAACAAAATACAACACTTTCAAAAACACTCAGTTTTGTGATTATTTCATTGAGTGATAGGCAGTGGGTTCAATCAGTGACATTATTACATTTGACGGCGTCTTCCCGTCAACCTGCTTCTCTTAGTGTTTTTACACGTAGAAAAGGCGAACATTGTATCACACCGTCCAGTTTTTTCTCTGAACGATGATGTGAGCTCCTGTTGCAATTCTCGATTCAGCATGAATGACCTACAATGGCGACATTTTTCACAATCATGACAGAAAATCAAAAATACTGCCCTTAATGTCACTAGCAGAAAGGCAGCGCGATATATACAAACCAGACTAGAATTGAACATTGTCTATATCTACCTCCTCGATGGCAGTCAAGTCTTTCAGTTCAGTAGAAAAATCGCTCCTCTTCATAACATAAGGTTCACGTCCAAAATATGTTGTGATTTTCTGTTTATACCTTTCTAAACTAGCACAGTATGGACTTTTCCCCATCTCTTCCATTCTAATTTTCACTGCTTGCCCTCCACATTAATTCCGCGCGTCACCAGAACCACGTGATTGCAAACAACCTATTACATCGTAACACCAGTAGGTGGCGACAAGTGACTGTTAAAAATGTGTTTGTCATTGAATCATTCATTCAAAGACGCTGAAACCAGGGAAGTCTTTACGAGTGAGTCATTGAATCATTCACTCAACCCGGTTTCTTTTTAAACATTTTAAATGGACTGCAGCAAATAACATTTTGTCAGAACCTTTAGTAAATTACATTATTTTGTTCAGTTTTGTCTCTTCAGAATCGTGATCTCTATTTGAAACAAAACAAAACAAGCAAAAAAAAATTGTCTCAGTTAATCCAGAATCGTGCAGCTCTAGACAGCAATATGTATTTCTATAAAGCGAGATTACCATGTTAACACATTGTTGGCTCAAATGTTTAGGAGAACACGCCTGTGGTTTGGTCTTTATCCTGCATTTAGTGGCTTGTCTCACTTTGCTGCTGTTTGTTTGTGTGTTTGTTTCACACAGGGGTGGAAAATGGTATGAAATTATAAGGTTTCGTTTGGTGTGGTCACGTCATGCCAAATTCTCTTGAAAATGTACTTGTCATATTTCCCTGAAACATTCCTGAATGCTTTAGGGTATTTTGTACATGCTGGGTTAAAACTTTCAGTCGAGACAGTACAGTATATATGTGTAGATTTTCAAGGGATACGTTCAGTTTCTGTCCTTCTGGTCGAGCTGTGTGTGTTAACTGTAATGTGGCACTGAAACACAGTGGTGACGGTGTCTGCCACTTCCCTTCTCAACGTGTTTAATGCTTTTCCTGTGAACAAATCTTTTATTTTCTGTAGTGTCACACTTATGCATTTAAACATGCTGAATGTTTAAGGGGCATTTCACGCAAAAATGAAACCTGTCGTCATTTATTTACCAAAACCTTTTTCTTCTGTGATAAACTAAAAGGAGATGTTAGGCACAATGTTCTTTTCTGTGCAGTCAAAGTGAAAGGAGACATTTTTCAACGCTCCACAAATGACAAAATAACACATCGAAAGCATCCTAAAAGTATTCCACGTGACTTAGATGTTCTCAGTCACTCAAATTAAATTTATTAAAAGGTGCCATTAGACACAGCACTGTCCAGGTGTGATGTCCCTGATAGCAAATTGTTTTTTGCGTGTCATGTGACGGATCGTGATGCAGCTGGGAAAACGTTACACTGAGATTTGAGCGTGGCAGCAGAGGAGAAAATGAACACAGCTATTGTACTGCTGTGCCATTCTGCTAAACATCTCCTTTTGTGTTGCATGAAAGAAAATAAGAATGACATGAAAGTGGAAATGATGACAGAAATGTAATTTTTGGGTGAACTATTCCATGCTTGCATGTCTTTTAACCAAATGAACTAATACTTCGTGTCTGCATGCAAGAATCATCCTGAAACGTTTAAAACAGTTTATTTGTTTTAGTTCAGATATAACTTTCATCACGACAATTTACTTAAAACCATAATCACGATTATTTTTGGTCAATATTGAAATCATGATTATTTAACACGATTACCGGTGGGCAGTATAATCAAAGTCTTATTTCATGACATGAGTCATTTTAAATATCAGTAAAAATTTCACAATTATTAAAAACTAATACTAGAAAAAGGTCCTCAGTCAGCAACACGAATAAATACAACAGAAAGAAAAAACAAATTAAATAAAGAGTGTTTTTCAGGAAGATGTACTAACAGTGGTATTCAGATAATAAGTAATAGCCTACAGCAAAAATAATCAATAATCAAATGTAAAATAACGCTGCATAGTCTCACTGTACACATTAAAGTATGGATTAATCCTCATTAAAGCTACTTAAATTGTTCAGTCAAGATTTTCCTTTGTCAATTGTTGTTTGTCATTAATGACAGACGGCAGCAGGTTTATTAGGCTTAATTTCACGTCGATTATCATGTTTTCATAATCGTTGGAAGCCAAAATTGAAATAGAAAGATACAATTAATTGCACAGCCCTGCTTAATTTCGTTACAAAAATCATTTTAGTAAATGCATGCCCTTATTAACATGAAAATGAGATATTTTTTGAATTCTGTGTTTGACATCTCTGTACAAACTCTTTATATTTAGTCTCTTTTGATCTGTATCTGAACGTTTGATGGTTCATTTTATAATGTGTATTGACGTTGTGGCATGAGCCGTCCCATCATGAGTGCAGAAATGTTGTCATGGACATGATTTGGAGGGCAGTTTTCAGAAGACATTCTGTGGTTTGTTTTTCACAGCACTCTGATTAACCCGGGCAATCACGTGAAGATGCAGGAGGGAACGCTGGGCTTCTTCATCGCCAGTGATGCCAAAGAGGTGAAGAGGTGAGGAGTTCGTCGGATTTGTGTTGTGTTGTTCTCTAGATATCCAGATATAGATTCATCAGCTCTTTTGTTGTGTGGATGGTTTGAGTAAGATCATCTTTTCCACCAGGGCACTTTTCTACTGTAAAGCTTGTCACGATGACATAACAGACCCAAAACGGATCAAGAAGTGTGGATGCAAACGAAGTAAGTTATCACAGGTTATTCATTACCATGAGAAGATTTATTAATAATTGCCTTACATTCACTCTATCTCATTTTGCATAAAAAGTTTTTTTTTTTTAATGTAAGTAAGTTATTTAATTAGATAAACTCTGTTTTGGGATCATTAAACTAGATTTGTTGTGAGGATTTTTCATTGCACTTTACCACAATTTTCCCCACAGCTGGCAAACAGTGATTTAGACACCTAACAGAGGAAGAGTTCTTTCTCAAGAATTTGTGTGTATATTTACAAGGAGTCGTCTTTTTGTTCCCAAAACCACTGCACCGTCTGGCCACATTATTGACCTTTTTGGCTTTTACCTCCACCTGATACTTTTTAAAAATACATCAAAAACATTTTTTTTTTTTTAGTAATTGACACATTTTCCCTTTTTCTCGCTGCCCTGGATCTGTGATCATTTCCCTCACCCTCTAGTGTTGTATTGTGAGTAACGAATGCCTTCATCTGTTAATGCAGATTGCTACTGTAGCCTGCTGCATGTGTGAACGTAAAACTACATCTCCCATCAACCCACTGTCGTCCACCACATCATCAGCAGGAGACAGCTTTACTTTTCAATGTTCTAACAGGCTCCTAACAGTACTTGGGCTTTTCTGAGGATTATTCTGCTTTGAGTTTAGATATAACCCAATATGTTTTTTTTGTTTTGTTTTGTTTTTTAAGATACATTTTTGTATTTTATGTAATTTATGAGGTAAAAAAAAATCTTGTTTTTTAATATACCATGGCAGGATATCTCCTTCTCATTCACCTCCATGCATTTCCATGGTTCACCTACATCTCAAAAATAGAATATTCCCAGGAATATAAAACATTTAAAACAGAATTGGAACCATTTGAGCTGATGCATCTTTTTTGAAAAGTACAACAGATTTTACTCTGTAAAAGAATTGTATATAACTATGTTTTTCTGACGGTGTTCCTCAGGGCTCTATTCTCGACCCGCTGTAGTTTCCAGATGTCCAGCTTCTGTTAGTGAAATAATGCTCCCATCCATTAACATGCTTCTCCTCCTCCTTTCCCCTCATCCACCCCATGACCCCAGATAAGAAGTCCACCTACAAGAGAATGCGTCTGGCATGTTGTGTAGCTTGCGGTGGGGCAGATCGTGGCTGCTCGTGCATGTCAGACAGTGTGGCTAGTAACATGGAGGTTCTGCACCGTGGCTACCCCTTCTCTCCCGTGTCTCTGTATGATAACACGACCACTTTACACTCCTGTAAGTGAACGCCTCCCCAGGTGGCACTTGTGCCGAGTGCCTGTGTAGTCATCTGTGCCCGCTGCCTGTGTATGTGCCATCTGGCTGATGCGGTGCCATGTAGTGGCATCTGATGTTGTGAAGATTGCTGTAAGCCCATGGATGTACAGTATCTGTGTGGTAGACTTGGTCTCCTGCATGCTGTTTGTGTGAAATGTAATAAAGCAGTTCAGTAGTTTAGTTTTGTGATTCATTAAATCTTCATTTTAATGTTTTATTTTGCGTTTGGAATAACATAGCGGTCATTATCTGAATATGTGTAGTTTTATGCTAATAATTTAGATGTGGTGATATGGTGATTGGAATTACTAACACTTACAGGAAAATGGTTATATAGGAGAATTATACAGTATATGCTGTAAATACGCGCAGTATGTATGTCATTTGTATATGAGGATGAGAGGATGGATGTGTAACAGCTTACACCAGCCTAAGGTAGTTAGCTGGTGTCCCAGCCTGACCAAGCTGGTCTGGTTTGATGGTTTTAGAGGCATTTTGGGTCAGATGGTCAGACTGGGAGACCAGCTAAACACCTCATTTAAATCACAGTAATAGTATGCCAGTGGTAGTTGGATAGTGTACTATTTCGTCTAAGTATGTGCATGATTTTTGGGCTAATATTTCCCACAACCCCTTGAAGAGTTTGTGTAGGTTTCCTTTTCTTTTTTTCTTTTTTTTAACTTTTATTTAACATGTTAATTTATAGACCTATAGCTTTTTTAAGATGGTCAGTTCTGTAGAGGAAAAACAAAAAACACCCACACTAGCCGATTTATTTGCATTTTTCATTTTTGCTCACTGGTTCATCATTTGATTGTTCCACGTGTCTTAACTTCATTCTGTCTTTGCATTTTCTCAGCTAAAAGTAACTATAACGGATACATCAAATCAAGTAAGTCTTTCCCTCATTTTTACTCATGTTTCTACTTCCTTCATTCATTCTTCTGTTCATGTCCAAACCTTAGTGTGTTTTACTCGTAAAATCATTTGTTCTGGTGTATGTGTGCAAATTAAGGTGTAGAAGGCTTACATACAGCAGCCCCCCAAAAAAGTATTTGAACAGCTAAATCATACATACAGTAAATATGTAATATATCAAAGCAAGTGTCATTCAGAAGCAGATGCTGCATTGATGTATAACTCTCTTGCTCACTGGTAATATTTATTGGATGTATAAAGTCAGTTCACACAGGCCGTAAGTGTTTAAATACTTCCAGGGGTCTGTGTGTTTCCTCTGTATCTGAATATCATGCACCTGCTCTCATTCAGCACCAGGTGGCGCTGCTGCACTGCAGTTCTGATAATGTGGCGTTAGAACTTTATAAACTGCTCTGCTTCAGCTTTCATATTTTTTCATTGTTTGTGAAGTTTTTTATGCAGAATATGTCAGCTAATTTTAGTTTGGAAATGTCACTACTACCTGACAGATGTCAATAATAATTCAAACTTTAAAAAATAAAATAAATAATTGAATACAGTTAATCAATATTTTAAAAATCATGCACTGGATTTATAAAAAATTGTATTTTCACGCATCACATTAAATAGCAATAAAAATATTAGGTTTCAAAACTATTTGACAACGGTCAGCAGCCGTCTTTAATATTACAGCTGTTAGTCAAGATGGCAGTGTTATTAAAAATAACATTGAATTAAAATATATATATATTTCCCATAAAAATACTAAATTGTTAAAATAAAATCTGAAGCTAAATTTAAATAAAATTTCTAAAATTATATAATTCATACATTAGCAACAGTATAACAAATATCCAGTGAAATCTGCCTGATTATGAATGTTTCTTGTCCGACAGTAAATGATGAGCTCAATCCAACATTCCAGCCCCAGAATCCTAAACCCATCCTAAGCCGAGCTCCGAGCGCAGTGAGAGCGCCCCCTGCTGTCTCAGGCGTCCGTGTGTCAGTGTCTGTAGTAAATAACCGTAAAGGGAGTCTGCTGTCACCCGCCGCCTCGTACCTGCACAGACTCAGTCTGGCCAGCTCTAGAGAACTGTATCAGAGCGGCGCGGGCACAGGAGCGGCCGCTGATGCCAGCCGTCTGCATCGGGCCTGTAGTCTGCCTGTTAAATACAGATATCATTCCAGCCACGGCTCCACCTCCACCACCGGCCCGCGCACACTCTGTAAGACTCGGCCTGGCATTGTGGGAAATGCATGTGGACTAACAGAGTTTAGAAATACTAAAACGGTCCTGTGTTCGTTATTGGAAAAATACTAAATCAGTGTGTTTTATCGTTTACAATGTTTGGAAGAGCTGGGGGCAGAATTAAAACCAAAAACAAATTTTTTATTTTTAAATTATATTCAAAAAAATGTTTATAGTTAAAGTTAAACTAATATAAAGCTGTAAAAAAAAATATGTATTAATTCATAATTAATTTGCATTATTTAATAAAAAATGGGCAGTTTCTTGGCAGAGATATTTATGGCACTGTGCATTTCTTTCACCAGCCATTGGCAGATAAGGTTAATGATGAGTTAGTTAATTTTAGTTATTTTATTATGTAAGTAACTAATATTAATATAGTAATTAATATTAGACCCTGGTTGAAAGCTGTTTGTCCATATATCAGGGCGGATGCATTTAAAAAGTGAGTGAAATAATCCATTTTAATGGTGGTACGTGTGAAACTAACGCTGTACAGAGCTGGTAAAGATTGTCAAACTTCCCACTCTTACTCTTTCCATACGGTTCATCCCTCCTTATTTTCTCCTACAGCTGCCTGACTGTGTGTTTTGATGGTTTGTTAAAGGGTTAGTTCACCCAAAAATGAAATTTCTGTCATTAATTACTCGCCCTCATGTCGTTCCACACCTGTAAGACATCTTCAGAACACAAATTAAGATATTGTTGATGAAATCCGAGACTCGTCTATAGACAGCAATATAACACTTTCAAGGTCCAGAAAGGTACTAAAGACATCATTAAAGCAGTCATGTGACTGCAGTGGTTCGACCTTAATGTCATGAAGAGACGAGAATACTTTTTGTGCGCAAAAACAAAACAAAAATAACCACTTTATTCAACAATCTCCATTTTTTTTTTTTTTTTTTTGGGTGAACTATCCCTTTAATGAACGAGTTTTGTGGCGTCTCACACTGTCTCTGGTGTTTCAGTAGTTGAGGAGGAGCAGCAGTCGGCTCTGTCGCCCAAGAAAAAACAACGAAACGGAGGCATGAGGACGTCGCCCACTTGCTCGCCAAAAATCAGGTAAGAGCTCAAATGTGTTTCTGCTTCAATAAATGCAACTATAAAACATCTGACGATGTTTTCCCCTCACATATATTTCAGAAAATGTCAAACACCAAGTCTTTGATATATTCAAATCTAAACCCTGCATGAGATCATGCGTGTGCACTAGCGTGAGTGTGTTTTCGAGGTCGCAGGGCATCTCTATCCCCGCACAGCTCCAGCCAATCAGAGGCCAGGATCAGTCCATGTTGCCTCAGGCTGTAGTTCTGCAGTCCCGCCCGCACTTAGTGCTGTCCGACACGCCGCCTGCTTTTAACTCCGAGTACCTGCCTTTTATCCTGTCCGCTGGAATTAAAGATCCATTTATTGATTTTGACGGATGAAAGAGCTGCTATTTAATTAATAAAAGCCATTAATATGCAATGATGGAATGAGAATAATATCTTCTGAATACTTTATCAAGACAGCAGACGGGAATGATTCATATTATATGGACAGTAATTAACAACAAGTGATATATATATATATATAGTGTAATAGTATTTTGTGTCCTATTTTTGTGTAATAAAATGAGCTCCGATTGCAAAAAGGAAATATCATCTGAAGTAAAAAAATATATTTAAATAACTTTTAGCATTACTGCTGTTTAACTACTATAAATAGAGATTAGCAAAACTACTTTTGTTCTTAACGTTCATGTTCCGGACTCGAGTGCTGGAAATCCCCTGCTTTCTTTCTTCATTCGCAGCTCATGCTAGATCTGTGCTTGTGTCGTCTCTGTATGGGCATGTAACACAGAAGCAGCAGGATAGTCGCGTATGAGCCGTTTCATTGTCTGCACCGTTCTGCCGTAGCCTTAGGGCTCTTTAGCTTGTACAAGCAGCAGAAAACACTGTGGTGTAGCGTATCAGCTGCGGTTAGAGCCTGCAGGCCCGAGTGAATAAGTAATGAAGAGCAGATTGAATCGAACTCTTTAGAAAGCATGTTAGTGTCAGGTGATGTGAGGGAAGAGAGCTCTCTCAGGGCAACAACGCTCTTCATAGCCTGGAGAACATCAGGGCTTGAGCTCGACCAATGGATCTTGTGTGTATTAAACACATTCATAATAAACAATGCAAATATCATCTAGTATTTCTGCCACCCCTCAATCTGAGGCCAGTATCATAGTTATATTATCTCTGTACATTATCAGCTTTATATATATATATATATATATATATATATATATATAGTCAAACCAAAACATTTCATTCATTAATACAGTTTACTCACTATAGTTTAATATAGTGGTAATAAAATATGACAAGATCTCAGAGTTAAACTGTGTCAGAAAAAATTCATCTTAATTATGTCAGATAACACTTAAGCAAAACAGGGTCAGGTCAAAGTGTCTGAATAATTTTTGGTTTGACTATATATATATATATATAAAGCTAATATATTTATATACACACACACAAAAAAAATTATATACCCCTATCTATAAAATTATATACCCCTCAGTCTGAGGCCATTATCGTAGTTATATTATCATTATATGTTTTGCTGCTGTAACAAAATTTTTTTTATAAATATATATATATATAAAAAATCATTATAAAATTAAACTTCTCACTACAAGTTGTAAATAAAAGATTATTTGACTTTGTTTCTTTTTTACAAGAAATTTTAAGTTTTAATTTAGTGTGTTACTTGCTGTTTCTTTGTAATTATTTGTGAAATTTATTAGCATTTTCTGAGTGAAAATTGTTTCAAAGTAGATACTTTTTTCCTGGTTTTTGTTCATTAACTTAGTGACATTATTATTATTCTTCATAAATCTCAGCGATCTTTATGTTTAAAAAAAAATTCTCCAGGATATTTATGGAAAAAATACAGTATATTCATGGTCTTTGTTTTCCATGATAATCCCACATGATATGTTTTGTATCAGCCTGTATTTGAGTGTGTGTTTGTGTCAGGTCAGCTACAGGACCCGACTGAGACACACTCACTCTCTCCTGACCGCTCTGAGCAGATCAGCCAGATATCGATTTCCTGCTGGCGAGGATCGTATAAATGTGTTCAGCATTGACAGATCCAGCCCTGAGAGTATGGAATAGAGCGAGCGAGGCTGTTTGTTGAAACATTAAACGTTGTTTCACTGTGAGAGATTGAGTCTTTATGAATCTGCTGTCAGTGAAGGTCTGATGGAGTCCAGTCTGATGTCACGTCTGATAACACTCAGCTCAGCTCTTCATCAGGACAGCATGTCCGGGTCATGTTACGCGCTAAAAGCAGAAAATGTCAATTATATTTTGCATAAAGAAAAGACAAGTTGAAGCAGATCTATTAGCAGCAGAACTTTATTAAGGAAAAAAAGAAAAATCCAACGCGAGAAATAAACATAACACACATCCAACACCAGACAGTGAGTGAAACTGAGGGCGGTATAGACACAACTAACTGTGGGTAAAAACAAGGAACAGGTGTGTGAAATCAATTAAACAGTAAGTAACCATGGCAACCGATGATACGTGTGCTAGAAACAATGTCAATAAGACAAACTAAAAGTCCCTGAACATTAAAACACCACAGAACGTGACAATTGTTCTGCTTTGTGACGTTCATTTTTAATCTTTTCTAAATATTTTTATTATTATTATTATGAATGTATAAATTTAGTGTAAAAAATCATTTAAATTTATAGTAAATTGTGTGTATATGTATATATATATATAGTTATTGTGTTGTATTTATGTTTTGGTAACACGATTGGTGATATCTTTTTTGTTATATAACAATAACTCTGTAAATGTATTATTTATACATTGCATGTTAAAAACGTGTCTGTATATATATATATATATAGTGTTATATTTATGTTTTAGTAACAAAATTAGTGATAAAATATTTTATTTATTATGCTATATAACTATTATGTTTGTGTAAAAAATATAATTTAAATTATAATAAATTATATATATAATTTTAATAATATAGTATATATTAATAATATTATATATATATATATATATATATATATGTAATAGTTGTTATACATGTTGAGTGAGTATTTGAATGGTCCTAAAAATAATCTTCATTTTCTGCATGCAAGTATTTTTTAAATTGTTAATGTAATTTTTTGTTATTTTGTGGTGAAACACGACTCATGTTTGTGACAGATGTTCAGATGAACCCATTAATGTGTGTGTTTGTGATGTAATGTGGCACAGTAGCGTGTAGCTGGCGTGAAGGTGAGCCGCCGCCCGCGGTCTCTGTTCGCTCTGACGGGCGTCTCACGCGGTGCTGACCGTGCGGTTCTGCTGTCACAGTGTGCATTAAATTTGATGGACAGGGAGCTGGAGGAAGTGAAGAGAGCCGTCTAGAGCTCAGCTCAGCTTCTAATGGCCTAATGATGGAGGGAGACGGACTGAAAATAAAGTCACAACAGCCGTCTGCGGCTGACGGATGGAAAAGCTCTCTGATAGCATGCTGAAACCTTCACCCCTCTAATGGGCGAATCAAACGTCCCTGAGACCCCAGAGGTCCGCTACGACCCCGTTCTCCATCATGTCCTGTAACGCGCGCCGCGCTTCCCAGGATTCGATTCATTCTCTGAAAATTTCTGATTTATAAAGACTACAGTGTGTCATTGATCTTGTTCCAAATGGAACCGGAACATGAATTTTCCTAACTTGAGATGTGGGTGTTTTAACTTTTCAATGTTTTTTTGGGGTTTGTTTATTTCAGGCATGACCCGTTGTTGGTTCCAGGACACGATCAAATGGAAACAATGGATGAGAACATAAAGAAATATGATTCTACAGGCATGTTTCACTGGTGTCCTTCAAAAGACATAGAGAAGGTCACGCTGGTAAGAGACAGTCATATTTTATATTGTATTATAGTATTTATTAATGTTTTAAATTAGATTTTATTTGTCAATTTTCCATTTTAGTTTTAGTAATTTAGTCGTTTTTGTCCGTTTTATTTTTTATTTCAGTATTTAGTTATTTTCAGTTTTTGTAACTTTTCCTACTCTTGCTATACTTCATACTTCAGTGCAATAAAATTGCTAAAATTGATCAATATTCATTTTATAATAAATCCAAAAGCAAAACACATGAAAAGAACTATAAAAGGGAGTGGAAATGGCAGATGAGCTAATGAGCGGCCCTCTGCAGCCATCTACTGGTTATAGTGGTAATTTCATGTCATTTTCATGTTAAAAGTGTTTGTTTTCCAGCAGGTGACAGAAATCCTTCTTCCATGTTATCTCAGTGAATGAAAATGAGAAAATGTATAGTTAAAAATATAATAGTATTTAAAACATTACATTTGTCTGTTGTTCTCTTTTAGACTCGGAGCGAGGCGGCGATGACCGTTTTGAGCGGTCACGTGGTGGTTTGTATATTTGGGGACGTGAAGTCGGCCCTGATTGGTCTGCGTAACCTGGTGATGCCTCTGAGAGCCAGTAACTTCCATTATCACGAGCTGAAGCCCATCGTGTTCGTGGGATCTCTGGAGTACCTGAAGAGAGAGTGGGAGACGCTACACAACTTCCCCAAAGTCTCCATCTTACCTGTGAGTGGGCGTCTCTGTCTGTTAAACCAATGATGGCGTATCAGCGCCGTGTTTCTGACACGTGTCACATGTTCAGGGCACTCCATTGAGCCGGGCCGATCTGAGAGCCGTCAACATCAACTTGTGTGACATGTGCGTCATCCTGTCAGCCAATCAGAACAATATCGACGACGCCTCTCTGCAGGATAAGGAATGTATTCTGGCGTCTCTCAACATCAAGTCCATGCTGTTTGATGACAGTATCGGACTTCTGCAGGCCAACTCTCAAGGTCTGGTATTCAATTACATTTATCAAATACAACTACTATTAAATATCATTTACTTGAGATGCAAAATGTCTTAAGATATTGAGTTTTGTTTTCTAAAAAAATGTATCAAAATGAAGTGGATTTATGCTTAAAACAAGAACAAGGATTTCTGACCCCATTGGCAGATATTTTTTCTTGTTTTAAGCATAAATCCATTTTTGATACAAGACTAAATATCTTAAAGTGCCTCTATTATGCCATTTTTAAGGCTCCTAATGTTGTTTAGAGTCTCCTACAATTGATTCAAGGTCAAAAACACTTTAATTTTCTCATAATATCCATCATCAGCATCAGCTCTTTTCTCTCAGTGTCTGAAACACAAAGATTCGGTCTCTCTAAACCCCGCCCCTCTGAGAGCTGCTCTGCTCTGATTGGTCATAAACCAGACGCTCATTATCATATCTGAATCTCAGCTCTTGATTCACAGTGATACGAAACGTAGCGGTTTTACCGTATCAATCTCATCAAAGTGGATTTGCTTTGGCAGCAGAAAACAGCGTCTTCCCAAACTCTTCCAGTCTCAGATACAACTGCAGTGATTGAGGGCCAATAGGCTGGCATTATGCAAATTAGTTACAAACCTACATGGGTTCAACAGGAAGTGAGACTGAATTAAAGATCGACTCGTTTCAGGCAGTTCAGAATCAATTCTTTCTTTTAGGAGACAAAAACTCCATTTATCAAGACAAGAAAAAGGCATTTTTTCATAGTAAAAGCCAAACAGGCAGTCAGAAAGAAATGAAATGGTTTTGTTTGTTCCTGCTCCAGGTTTCACTCCTCCTGGAATGGATCGCTCCTCTCCGGAGAACAGTCCCGTACACGGACTGGTACGGCAGGCGTCCATAACCACAGGAGCAAACATTCCCATCATCACAGAGCTCGGTGAGATCATACTCACGTTCACACACTTCTATTCATCAAGGACGCATTAAATTGATCAAAAGTGACAGTAAACACATTCATAACGTTACAAAAGATTCAATTTCAAATAAATGCTGTTCTTTTGAACTTTCTGTTCATCAAAGAATCCTGAAAAATGAAATATATGACAGTTTCCACTAAAATAGGAACTGATTTCAACATTGATAATGTTTGTTGAGCAGCAAATCATCATATCAGAATGATTTCTGAAGGATCATGTGACACTGAAGACTGGAGTAATGATGCTGAACATTCAGCTTTAGTTTAAGTAACGTTAACTAACAATGAGCAATAACGTTTGCATGTAAATGGCTGTTTTAGTAACTGCTGGTTTTGGTAAGTTTATTTTGCAGCTATTTTCTGGGTTTATGGTAACTAGTTGCTATGGTAACTGGTTGTTTTATGCTGCTAGTTAAAACAGACAAGTTGCTGCCCCTGGTTTCTCTGAGCCAGGACAAGAGCAGCGGAAACAACATCCCAATGATAACTGAGCTGGGTAAGACCCGCGGCGGGCGGCTCTCAGAGCTTCTGCTCCACACCTGATCGACCTGCTTCATTTCTCATCCTCTGGACTTTATTCCTTGAGTTTCGTCAGTGTTTCAGCTTTTGATGCACTCTGTTGCTGTTTTCGGTGTTGGCATGAGCGCTGTGTGTGACTGTCGCATGCTGTCCTGTGTGCTTCTGTGTGGTCAAACTGCTACTGAATGGTCTTTTCAGAAATAATCGCTCACTCTGAGCGTCTCAGACAGGAAACACACCAGTTCAGGGTCCAAAATGAACTTCCTGCCACTTCAGCCAATGAAAAGACAATATTCTCCGGTCATAAATGTTTTTTTTACTTACCATGAAACTGCATTTTTTCTTAATATATATAGATATATATATATATATATATATATAAAATATTAACTGTATTAAAATAAAACTTAAAAAATTAAATGTATTGATCTTGTAGGCTGTTGTTCTTACTGTTAGACTTCTGATAAACTTCTTATTAATCCTCTGGTGCTCTTCGGCCATTTTTGACTGAAAAAAGTTACTTTCTGTTATTTTATTTTTATTTAAATCAGTATTTTAGGGGGGGGAGGTGTCATGAAAAATTTTATAATACAAAAAAAAGTTGTAAAATGCTCCATCTTTGTGTAACATGTATTTTAAATGTGTTTTTTTTTTGGTTTGTTTAATGTAAGCTTGTGGTGAATCGTGACTCATGACTTGTTTCAGCAGGAAATCCTCATCTAGATTAGATTCATTGTTTTTTTCAGGCTGTTGTTCTTACCGTTCTAATAAAGTTCTTAAGAAATTTACCAGCCACAGACCTGGAAAGTTACTCCAAAAAGTGTTCATTTTTGACCCTGTGTTTTCCTGTTATTTCCTGTGAATATTCTTTAATAATAATCCTCACTTAAATAATTACTTTCCTAACAATCAGTGTGTGTGTGTCCGCAGTGAACGACTCAAACGTCCAGTTTCTGGACCAGGATGATGACGATGACCCCGACACGGAGCTGTATCTCACTCAGCCCTTCGCCTGTGGGACAGCGTTTGCCGTCAGCGTGTTGGACTCATTGATGAGTGCTGTACGTCAAACACTGACCTGCGTCTGTAACCCTCTGAAATTAAACTTTTATATTTTCTGTAAAAACAATGTAATATATTTTTTATTTTTGAGAGAATTTCATGGTACTAATTAATATTTTGTACAATAATTATGATCATTTTTTCCCCACTGAAAAAAAAAAATAATTTTTTTTTATTACTTTTTAATTAAAGCAGTATTTCATGTTGAAATAGAGACGATGCCTTTAAAATAAAATTTTTCAAGGCAGATTAGCGCCATCTGGAGGAAGTGAAAAAAGTCTTTTGGTCTAAAATGAGGGTTAATGCTTCTCTCGGCCTGTCTTTCTCTCTCAGACGTACTTCAATGATAATATTCTGACTCTGATCCGGACGCTGGTGACGGGCGGTGCCACGCCGGAGCTGGAGGGTTTGCTGGCGGAGGAAAACGCGCTGCGCGGAGGTTACAGCACCCCACAAACCCTGGCCAACAGAGATCGATGCCGCGTCGCCCAGCTGGCGCTCTATGACGGACCCTTCGCTGATCTCGGGGTCAGACTTACTCATTTTTATTCATCTTTATTTGACAAATGTCATAAAATGATGTTTCTCTTCCAATTTAAACTCAGATCTGTAGCACTCTATAATGTTTATGATTTGTTTCAGGACGGTGGCTGTTATGGTGATTTATTCTGTAAAGCATTAAAGACGTACAACATGTTGTGTTTTGGAATCTACCGATTAAGAGACGCACACCTGGGATCACCCAGTCAGTGCACCAAACGGTGAGAGAACCGACCGCTTCACTAGCGTTTGCTTTGTTCGTATGGGACATGTTTGTGATATTCACTCGTTTGGGGTCTGTAAGATTTTTAAAGTCTCTTCTGCTCACTAAAGCTGAGTTTATTTGATCAAAAATACAGTACAACAGTGAAATATTATTCTAATGTAAATCAGCTGTTTTCTATGTGAATATATAGTAATTTATTCCTGAATGTTCAGCATCATTACTCCAGTCTTCAGAATCTAAAGAGTTAATGCATCCTTGCTGAATAAAAGTATTCATTTCTTTCAAAACCGTGATCCCTCACTTTTGAACGGTAGCTTATAAGAGCAAGTTATTGATCTTCAAATGAAACTGTGTGAACGTTTGTCTCTCTCGTTACAGATACGTGATCACAAACCCTCCGTACGACTTCGAGCTGGTGCCTACAGATCTGATCTTCTGCCTGATGCAATTCGACCACAACGCCGGCCAGACCCGCACCAACCTGTCCGCTCAGTCCACCTACTTCCCCAGCAAAAAGAGCCCGTCCGGCCACTCCATCCCCTCGTCCGCGCGGCCGGGTCGTAGCCGGAGCCGTGACCTGCGGGACAAACAGAAGTACGTTCCTCTGTAAGCTTCTGTGCGTTTGAGCTGTGCCTGTTTGTTCTGGCGACATGTGACGTCACGGACTCATCAGAAACGCAGATTCCGGACTTTATTTTTTTACTTCACACGTATCAAATGTTTACTGAGCATAATTGATGTTGCATCTGTATAAACCACCGGCCACCGTTTACACGAGAAACCATGTGTTGTTTGATGATTAGTGTCTTCACACGGGTAACACTGTGTCGGGTCAGTTAATCAGTTTTACCATTTTGCACTTTAACTGCACTTTAATCTTTTCACGACGCCGACCCGACGAGTGCTTGTGTGGCTCGTGAACGCGTTACGCCTTTGTGCTTCGACATCCTGATGTTCCTGCAACACGGCTGCTGCCTCACATCACACACGTACACTGAGCTCCAAACGTCTGACGCTTGTGTTCAAAAATTATAGTCAAAAAGTAATGTCATTTTAACAAATATTACATTTTCTGATCATATAAATTGCAGTGATAATTATTTTTTTTGCAATTTGTGATTGATTTTTTATTCACAACATCATTTCTTGCAGTAGAGAAACATCTGTAATAATTGAACAATACATATTAGAAAAAAAAGAATAAGGCAAACAAATATAAAGGACAACGAATGAAAAATGACTAATAAATTGTATATATTTTAATTGAAAAAATCACTTGATTTGATTAGTGTATTTTTAGCTTAAAATATTACAAGTCAGTAAAATATTATAAAATAAATAATACTTACTATAAATAATATTACATTTTCTAATATTATAAATTACTGTGAAAATTAAATAAATTTGAGTTTATGTAATTTTTAAATTTATTGATTGATCTTTTTGCAATTTTTTTAACAAATTAGATTGACAAAATCGATGTCAAACAAACATTTCGTGGATTCTTGCAGTACAGAAAAATGTGTATAATTCAATCAATTACAGATTCATAAAATAAATTAACAATATATATTAGAAATATAAAAAAAAATAGCAAATAAAGTGTACATATTTTAACTGAAAAAATTATGTTGTGAATCTAAATTGTTAAATTAAATATATATATATATATATATATATATATATATTTAATTAGTGGGATTGCAAGTAAATTTTCACTGCAATTTATATGATCAGAAAATGTTATATTTATTGAGTATTAAAATAATATTTTTTATTGACTTGTTGATTTGAAAATATAAATGTAATTTTAGTTTTTAAAAAAGTCAATAAAATATTATTATTAAATATTACATGTTCTAATAATATAAATTACAGTGAAAATTGACATAAACTTGAATTTATTTAATTTTATAATTTATTTCTTGATTGATTTTTTTTTAACAATTTAGATTCACAACACAAATGATGTCAAACATTTCATGGATTCTTGCAGTAAAGAAAAATTACAGATTCATAAAATAAATGAACGAGACATGTTAAAAATATACAAATATGGTCGACGAATTGAAAATGACTAATATAGTATATTTTAACAGAAAAAAAAAAATCAATTGCAGGTCGGTGTCACAAAACGTTAGTTAATATTGACCCAGAAGGAATCAGGAATATTACTTTATTTTATCGCATATCATTTCTGTAAGATTTGTCATTGTTTTCTCAGATGTTTGGACTCACTGTATTCATACATTAATATATACTGTATGTGCTCATAAAGAATGTTTTATTTTCGATTCACTGCCTTCTCGAGATGACAGAATGAGAGTAGAATCACATGATCAGCCTTGACAGAAACGCACAGCATATGCACGAAGATCGTGACACAAAGGCAAAATGTCACTCGTGGTTCCGGAGCAGGTTTTAGAGTCAGGTTACTGACAGGTTCATTGTGATTTAAAAACCCTAATGGAAAGACACCGAGGAATGATGGCTGGACAGACAGGACGGCTCTCAATGGAAACGAAGCTTAAAGCGCGTGTCGTTTTGCTGCGATGCTCAGATGTTTCTGTTCATTTCACACGTTTTATCTTCCACTTTCAATATTTCTAAGGCTGTTAAACACTTTTGGACTGAACTTTTGTCCTGTTTGGTTGGTTCAACCTAATCTAGAAAATGTTGCGAGAATCGATGTTTGAGAGTTTTTGTAAAGAAGCAAGCAGGACGCCTGTTTGCTTTGTGTTTAATTCACGTTCATCGCTATAGTAACATGCTCACACCAAAGTTTTGATTCTCTAAATATCAAGTGTAAGAGATTTTTCTTATATGATTATAATGAACTAGTGTATGCGACATCTTAAACATAATAAAATATTTTTTTTCTGTATGGATGATGTGAAGTCTTTGCTTTGAAACACTTGGAGCGTCTCAGAACCTCCGTTTTTAAATCCATCATGCAGATTTTATTGAGTTGCATCAAAGAATCAGGATGTTTCAACTTACACATTTACCTTTACCTTTCTTTAAGTGCGCCCAGGACGAATAGAGGGCTCTCAGGTATGGAAATAAATGCATGTCATTTACTGCAACCATCTCTCATAATTCAGATGGTTATGAGCTGAAAGCCGTGCATTCAGACGTCACGCCAGCATTAATTCTTTGCTTTCTAACTAAAAGCAAAGCAGCTTTTGGCAGTTCTGAAGGTCATGTGTGCAGTGCATGTGTCTTCTCTAGATTCAGCGGATCTGTAGATGTCTTGATCCACACGAGCTCCATAACAATGCTTCTGCCATCCGACCGTCTGTAGAGATCGAGTGTTTGTAGTGCTGTAGTACATCTTCCTCTGTAGTTTGCATGGTGTTTATTTCCAAACATACGAGCATGATTACAACCAAATCATTTATAAAAGTCCCTACACTGAAAATAAATACATAAATAAAAACACTTTTGCATTTAAATAATAACAAAAAAAAAAATGCTTAGTCACACATATGAGGAGAAACGCACAAGAAAATATGAGCTCAAGAAATCAAAATATTACTTTTTTTAGTTTTAATTTAATTTAAATTTATTTTAATGTTTTTTTATTTAACATTTTGTATTTTTAGGGGATTTTATGGTACTAAATTATATTTACGCTGTAGTTATAATCCATTTATTCACTTTTTGAGCATAGACCTGAAAATTAATTTTCCAACTTAAACTCATCAATTTTGAATGACTTAATTTTGGTCTCTTTTCAAAGACGACATTTGACAAATTATTGCTGAAGTGAAAAAAGTTGCAGAGTTTTAAGTTTATTGTTATGAAAAATGCACAAAAATACTATTTAACATGTTTTACTCTAAAACTGCAAGAAAATCAAAGCCATAAATCTAAACAACTTGGAGCTTGATATCTCAAAAAATGAGCTTTTTGTAAGATTTTATTTGGCCGCAGTACCAAAAGTTTCCACTTTGATGAAATTCATCTCCAGTTCATTTCCAATGTGCTCATTTCTGACCGCCAGGAGCACAAGTGTGACTATTTTTTCAGGACCATTTAACCTTTTCGAATCATGTCCATGATTTTTTTTTTTTTTTTTTTTTTTTGTCCACATAGCACGTGCCAAAACCTTTACAATGAAGTAAAAAATTCTAAAACAAAACGTAAAAGTTTTGACCGGAGCACCAGAGAGTTAAAACAGTTCCTATAATGTAAATGCTCTCAAATAACAAAAAACACGCACAAGAAAATACATGATCAAGAAATCCACAAAAAAAATAAAAAATCAGCAATATTTTGTACGTCGCTGGAGAAACTGCTCTTGTTTAGGCTTGTTTATTTTAACTAATGTTTTTATAGGTAAATGCACAAGAAAATACATGATCAAGAAATTGTACGAAATATTGCTGATTGCAAATGCTCTCAAATGCCTTCATCAAAAAAGATAAATAATGCTAAAAAGATAAATGCACATGAAAATACATCAAGAAAACATTCAAAATATGGCTGAAATTTTTCTGGTGAAGTGTATAAAAATCTTGCTGATTCTTATGACTCTATTTAAGTTGCATTTTCCAGTATATTCCATATGAAATCATTCCATATGCAGCTTTTGCAGTTGCTTCACCTGTTGTTCTGAGATCAGAAGCACGTCACAAGCACAGAGGCGTGAATCCATCCGTCTGAATGCAACATGTACATTATGAATTGCTCATTTCAAAACTCAAGAATGCACGAGACAATGCATAGCTGAACGTTTGCTTTCCCGTGTGTGTAGAGCATGCTTCAGGCCTAAACCATGTGAATCATTCTGCAGACAAAAACTGGTACACAGATGAACCCGAGAACTTCCCCAGGAATACACAACTCAAACACACCAACACACACACAGCCAATCAGATCAATCAGTACAAATCCACCAGCAACATCATCCAGCCAATCAGAGAAGTGGAGGAGGAGCCTTGAGACGGCATCTGGACAAACTGAATGTGAGTCTCAATCATCGCTGGACATCTCAACTCCTGTCGCTTCTGGACAACAAATGGTGTTTATCACAGAAATAAAATTCTGATAGTTTAATGATTCAAGCAGACAATAATTCGCCACACAAAACTCTCTGTGGTCAGCAGAAATCTGATTTATTTTTGCTGCAAATAGCCTATAAAAATGTATCCACCTACTTCAACTTAAACTGGGTTGAAATTGGGGGAAAAAACATGACTTATTTACCATAATCAAGTGTATTTTATTTTCATTCACAGATTGTATTAGATTGCGCGTTTTAATCGCATCAAGCATTGTTTTTCCCAAATGTACGACCTACAGAGCTCATTCAGAGCAGCGCCATGACCGCTGTGAGGGAGAGACTTCCGGGCCTCATTCATAAAAGGTTGCGTAGAAAACGGCCTACGTTTGATCATACGGGCATTTCTCAAATTCTAAATTATCAAAATCTCAAAAAAATAATAAAAAACATGCGTATGCCTCTCTTCCAGAAGTGAAATTCATAAATCGCAAATTCATCTTGAAATTGTGCACAGCTGAAGTTACTGACGATCCTCATTTTGGCTGCGTGAGGTTCTCCAGCTTTGTTGTTGTTGAGCCCTCTTGAAAAAGCGGAGCTCATTTGCATTTAAAGGGACACACACAAAAACGGCGTGTTTTTGCTCACACCCAAATAGCGGCAAATTTAACAAGCTATAATAAATGATCTGTGGGGTATTTTGATCTGAAACTTCACACACACTTTCTGGGAGACTTATATTACATCTTGTAAAAGGGGTCCTCTTTAAAAAAAATCAGAGATCTGCAGGAATATTAGGCTGCTGTCACTTTAAAACTCATGCACAGATGCAATACACATATTGTACACATCTTAATTCACTTTAGCTGTAACCGACTGTGTTTACTAGGATATTTGCCAAGACAGGCATTCTTGACGTTTTGTGAATTTGAACAAAAAGACGTGAAAGAGAGCTCAATTCGGTATTCACACGCTTCGGATGTTTGCACACGGCGTGCGAGTACTGAATTCAGTTCCCTTTCGCATCTTCTTGCACTTGAATATTTAAATTGCCACGGCTCAAGACCCTGACGGCAGAACTTCGAAAACTTTTTCCACATCAAGGACTGTTTTTATAAATATGAATGTCAGATCTGGTTATAAATGAGGCCTCGCCGTGTTTTCAACGGCATCTGCTCTATAAATCTACAGCCTCGCTTTCATTCCTGTTAAAAATCAAAGATGGCGCTTCTGTGAATAAGGTCTGTTAATAGATTGATTGTTACCAAACAGTTGAGAAGCTCTGGTTTTGGAAAGAAGTGTCATAGTTATAGACGTACACATAAAGAAGAGATGAGCGTAGAATGTACTACACTTGCTGTAGATGACAGAAATCTCTTCTATGAGCTAAATATGTATAAATAACAGGTTTACTAGCTGTTAGTAGGCACTTCATATACAACTTACCGTACAACAAAGTTGTCATGATGGGTGGGAAATCCAACTGTTTCCCTCTTCAAGCCAAAGAGCTCTGATGTCAGATCCGGTCGCAGTGATATTGGACGGCACACATCGCGTAGAGCGGGAACAGGTCCTCCCTCGGTCCGGCTCTCTGCCCGGCACGGGATTGGCGACAGAACCCCAAACCAATCCAGATGCTGGACACATAAAAACCTAGAAAATAAACTCCGATTATAGCTGGATGAAATGGCAGCTTCGCCGTGTTCTCGTACCAATGATGATGCATTGTAGCAATAAACCTGCTGTTTCGCATTATTTGTTTTGATAACGATGCTTTTTTTGTACCTCAATTATAAATGGTGAGGGTTAATAATACATAATCAGCTTCATGAACCTGCTCAGATCTCCATATATTAGTAATGTGAGGATGGAGGTTAAAGTTCATGTATGATTAGTGCTGTTTTTTGAGAACGATTAAACGCATTCCACATCTTGTGCCGATCTGCAGTATTTTAGTGTATTTTTATTTAGCCCTTTGCTTTCAATCTGATGGTTTTTACTGTTAATAACGAAGTGCTGTTAGTCATTTTATATGCTCAGACCTGTGAAACGTGTCCTTGAGCGTCTGTGTTCACTTCTTCAGTCATTCCAGTGTTTTCTATAAACCTCTGATCAGGTTAAACGTGTGCTTTATTTATATATGCGTCACGTGAGCCTTAACAGAGCTGATCTCAGATCAGCGGTGCCGGGCAGAACCGGACTCGAGGGAGGAACCGAAAAGACCCGCTCCAGCGAAAAGTGACCCTAAAATTAACAGATTTCAATATTTAAAGACTGGGTGACTGAAAAGTGACATTTGCTCAAGGTATTTGATTAATGTGTGTCATTTTAGTGGTTCACACAAACGATTTACAACACAGATGTATTTAAAAGAAAATGTCTTAAGTGTGAATCATGTGGTTTATTGAAGTGAAAACGGATGGAAAGCTGCTGGATTGTTTAACATGCCACTATATACACGTCAACGCAGATATAAATACAATATATTATAATGTACAAAAGGCTGTAAATAAAATGTACATGATTTTATTTTGTATTTTCACAGAATAAATATGGATGTATTAGTGCTGGCAAAACTGTAGTTATTTGATGCTTTTATTCAGTCATTTAGAAATGTTTATTAAACAAATAAAAATCAAGTGATTAAAACAATAATGGCATAAAAAAATATATATACATCATTGATTCGGCGGTCGGACGTAAACACGGAAGCTCTGCACTGCATTCACTGCGTAACAGACTGAAAAATTGTTGAGTAAAGTGGTTATTTTTGTTTTGTTTTTGCACACAAAAAGTATTCTCGTCTCTTCATAACATTAAGGTCGAACCACTGCAGTCACATGACTGTTTTAACGACGTCTTTAGTACCTTTCTGGACCTTGAAAGCGTTATATTGCTGTCTATAGATGAGTTTCGGATTTCATCAAAAATATCTTAATTTGTGTTCTGAAGATGAACGAAGGTCTTACGGGTGTGGAACGACATGAGGGGGAGTGATTAATGACAGAAATGTTCATTTTTGGGTGAATTAAGCCTTTAAGATCATCTGCTGCTATCCGCTGAGGTCAGAGAACAAAATAAACACGTAAATGCAACATAAAACTTCTTCCATATCAGAGGATCAAAGTTGTAGTTCTGCCCTGCAGTGATAGAAACACTGAGACGCGTCTGATGGCCTCAACGCGCCGCCTCCTGAACGATTCTCTTCTGAGTGCCAAAGGCCATCCATCCATTTTACATGAGCTCATCCTGCAGGAAAAACTGCCCCACTTGATCCGCACGGCCTCACAAACGCACTGGATCAAATATCAGAAATGGATTTCAGAGTTTACAAGCTGTTAAAATGCCAGCAAGGCGAGTGTACGTTCAGATAACTGATAAAACTCAACACCAGTGAAGAGAGATGAGACTTACAATAGAGATATATAGAGTTATACCAATAATAAAATGGTCACACTTTATAATAACGAACAATTTTGAAGTTTTATTAAGTGTTAACAAGGAGATTATGAGGTTTTTATAATCAATTATCACTGCTTTTGTCATTTTTTACAAGATGGACAAAATTTGTCACCAAAAAAGTCATTCGGTTTAACCAAAATTTACCAAATGACACACTTTATACCGAATGACAATATTTTCAAACAATGCTAACAGGTTAGCTAGCAAAAGGACAATCAAACATATTTAGCACAAGTTTTTAAAATATTCCAACATTTTCCATGTTTTATAGCGGTTGTACCGAACGACCTGATGTTTCAGGACATGCGTATGAACAAGTGAAAACATGAATTTTTCAAACAGTTAAAAGCGAGTTAGTTACTTTGCTTCGCTGAATGATGTCACATCCTGTCACATGATATTGACCGCATGACTTGATATTGGTTACTCCGAATGACATCAGTGAAATTCATTTTTGCAGACATTTTTCCTCATAAAAAAGCAACGACTTCTACACATAATTTTAATGCCATTGTGCACTATGTTGTTATAAAATCATGCCAGAGTAAAAAATATATACATTTATTACATTTTAAGATATTTTAATCAAAAATGAAATGGCTGTATTGGCCTTTGGACGGTTAAACCGAATGACCTTTTGACACTTCAATATCTTTATATGTAGAAAAATATAATTAATACCTTTTAGATTCAATAAAAGAGATCTAGTTGTACTACCTTACATACTTTGAATGTCATATCTTTGTTTTTTTTATTATTATAAATGCCTTTGGACAAAAAAATGACCCGTCATATCATTAACCCAATTATATATATATGCATTAATGTTCCAAATTGCTGTAAACCATAAAACCATCTCTCTCTCTCTCTATATATATATATATATTTACACACACAATGATAGAACGGAATTACAGCTGGATCAGATTTAAATCAGGATACAATTCCTGAATTCACTTGTTTCGTTTATGTACACGATTGACAAATATGCATCCCATTACGTTTATTAGTTAGTTAATGTTAAAACCGTAATCCAAATGCATGGAAGTTTTATATACGCCTGAAATAAATCTTCAGGTGCGAAAAATAATAACCAATAACTGAATACATGTTTCATCCCAATTGATAAAAAAATGATGTCCCACATTTCCTGCCAGATATTCCGTTTCCTTCAACAACAAAAAAATATGTTACCGAAGTAAAATCCTAAAAGTCATCATTCTCAATGGTTCACTGTCTATATATTTCTTTCCTAACGTTTCGTTCCCCACATCCATCTCTGGATGACATGTTTGCATTATGTTACAGTACATATTTTAGTGTTTGTGTTTTAAATTTCATGTTTGTTCCTATTAGGATGCTTTACACGCTTCCAGATCCAATAAAGCTCTCGCAGGGTGAAAAACGAGTGTCCTCCGCTGCGGATGGAAAGTATTGTGGTGTGTAAGGCGATGCTGTTCTGTTGCAAGCGTGCTTTCGGGTCCACAACGATCCGTGACATTAATTCCCACATTATTGATGGCCTGTTGGCTTGTCTGGAGTCGGGCAGAAATCGCCAGCTCAGCTCAGCAAACCGGCCAAATCACATCTGATCATCACGGCCATCAGTTACACACCGCTCCAGCTCAGAGTTTTAATGACTTGTCAGAAGAGACGTCTAGATGGATGTCAGTGTCCTTCGTAAAAAAAAACATACCACACACATTTGCTTATTTCAAGAATATTATTTCTTCCCTAAATATTCAGTGACTAAAATGCTTCATTTCAGAGAGAAAGGCACATGTTAGGGAAGTGTCTGATTATTGCATGAATGTTTCAGTAACAGTGATGTGACACTAGTTGGAGAAAAGCCTGTTTTGATAATATCTGTGCTCCTGTCAAAGTTTACAGAAAACACTGCATGGATCGGCGTCTGTGCATCCCAGAACAACTTCCATTTTAAAGCCCATTAGTTGTTTGCATCATCTCTGCGTGGCGTCTGACTGACGGCAGGCTGCTGTCTGTCTCTCAGAACGAGCACAAACTGAAGTGTTGTCAGAAACGTTGACGGATGTCCACAGAAACACTGAAAAACATTGAGAGATGTTGTCAAATTTGTTGTGAGAGAGGAGGAGAGAGACGCCGCAGCTGCCATATTAATGGTCAGTGTTACCCATGATGCTGAGCAAGTCTGACATCACATCCTGTCACCTTCACAACAGGCGTCCTTCAGTTACCTGTCTGGAAGATGTGTCGAGTTTCTGCTGCGCAACCAACTGCAGCTCTGTGGAGAGAGAGAGATTTCTGAGTAAAACAGCCATCGATTATAACCCATCATCAACCTGCAGCATTAAATAATACATCAAATATTTAATTTATGCATCATTTTTTTGCCTCATAAAGAACTACTGCATGAGATCTATTGATAAATAGTGCATTACAACGGATCGGCCCAGCTGAACCCAGACAGGCTCAGTCAGCATCGCTGTGAGGAGATCGGATCCAGACGTCGAGGTGTAAAAGACTGTCACAGTGTGTTAATGTGAGCCGTGACACGCCCGTCGAGCTCTGCGGGCGTCTCACATGACCTCACGGACCCAGCTGCTCCTGCTGACCGGAACACACACATGTGACGGTGTGTTAATGTGTGTGAAGCTCGAGGGAGATCAGAGATCATCACAGAAAGACATGTCACTGCTGTCGGCACCTCTCGACACACGCATACAGAACAGACGTCTGTTTATGCCTGCATTCAAAAGCCTTTTTATGGGTTCAATAGAAGTTAAAGGGATGATTGATTATGATTTCACTTTTTTTAACTGTTTGATCATAAACAACACCTGCAAAGTTACGACGCTCAAAGTTCAGATATTTTCTTTTACAGAAATCGCAACGGCTGGTAGGGACTACAATGAGCTTCTTCCTGGGTTAGTGACATCACTAATCCTAAAATTTACATAAACCCCGCCCCCGAGAACACACAACAAAGGGGGCGGGGCCATGTTGGGCTGCTTTAGAGAAGAGGAAGAGTTGTTGTAGTCGAGTGTTGTTGACATGCCGTCATTTTACACCGGACTGCTTCACAAACGCTGGATTTGCACAAAAGATGAACATGACGGCACATGCTAGTGGATGAGTTGAATCAACTCCACAGCAACTACATACATTTATCCACTAACCATTCAGAAACGTCTAAAAGTTGTAACTTCTTCCTGAGTCTCTCCATCAGTGTTGAACAATGTAAGGCTGAACACTTTCGTCACTTTGGCTGCGTGAGATTCTCCAGCTTTGTTGTTGTTGAGCTGTTAAAGCTCCGCCCTCTTCTGAAAAAGCGGAGCTCATTTGCATTTAAAGGGACACACACAAAAATAGCTTGTTTTTGCTCACACCCAAATAGGAGCAAATTTAACAAGCTATAATAAATGATCTGTGGGGTATTTTGAGCTGAAACTTCACAGATGCATTCTGGGAGACTTATATTACATCTTGTGAAAGGAGCATTATAGGTCTGCAGAACTTACATCTGCAGAACATCATTTTGCATGCAAAAAATGCATACAAAATGATGTGTGAACAATGCAGTGTGGATGTCACATTTTTCTGTATTGCAGGCCATTTCCAAACACTGTTTGAACATGTTAAAGGCACAAAGAAGCCGAGATTTGAGGTTTGTGTTACTGTAAATGTCAGAATGACAAGCACGAACTGTAATAATACACTGGATTGGATCAGAGAGCCTCTGCAGCCGCTGGAGTCAAACACACCCGCCGCTCACAGACAACCGAGAAACTTTAATTGGGTTGTTAATTGATTTTCTTGTCAAGCATTAGTACCATGATGGATGGCTCATTTTCTGCGAGTGCACACACACACACACACACACACACACACACACACACACACACACACACACACACACACACACACACACACACACACACACACACACACACACACACACACACACACACACACACACACACACACACTTTCGACCTTAAAGGATTTCGAGTGCCTGATGCATGATGTATACAGAAGCAAATTAACAGTGGCTTTACAGGTGTTTGATTGTCTACTAGCATACAGTAAATACAGTAAAACAGTGAAATATTATTCTAATGTAAATCAGCTGTTCTCTATGTGAATATACAGTAAAGTGAATGTTCAGCATCATTACTGCAGTCTTCAGTGTCACATGATCCTTCAGAAATCATTCTGATATGATGATTTGCTGCTCAACAAACATTTATCAATGTTGAAAGCAGTCGTGCTGCTTCGGATTTCTGTGGAAATGGTGGAAATTTTTATTTTTAACAGCATTTATTTTAAATAAACTGTCTGTAAACCGTCACTTTTGATTAAATTAATGCGTCCTTGCTGAATTAAAAATCTTACTGACCCCAAACTGTTAAACGCTAGTGTATATTATTAATATTACTACTACTAATAATAAATTAAATGATTGTTTTCTACACTTTATTTTATATTCATGTTTTTGGTGTGTGGTGCTTCTGGAATATGATGCAGACATTACTCAAAGTGAATAAGTTCAGGATTCTCAGGATCTTCGTCTCTCAAGACTGACGGTCTGTTTTGCTGTTCAGTGTCAGAGTCTCTTCATCTCATTACAGAAGATCCTCAGACCAGAACGGATCTCTTTGAATCATCACCCTGATTCAGAACATATTGGTTTTTCAATATTGTTTATGAGAGCGTAAGCCTGTCCAAATCTGACCTGCCGATGAACTCCTGCAGACGGTTAAACTAATGAAAGCAGAGACGGTTCAGTCGACAAGACTCAACCTCTTCATTTCTTTTTCAAGGAAAAGTCACATACTGTCTTCCTCCGAGGTTTAAAGGAATATTTCAGCCAAAAATAAACGTTCTGTCATCATATACTCGCCTTTACGCAGTTATTGAACTGAACTGAATCAACATTGAGTTGGATATTCACTATTGACCTCTCAGAGCTGCTTTACATCAGGATTTGAACTTTTGAAGTTCGCATCATTATTTACTAAAAGCTGTTTTGAAACAATCTCTATATAGAAATAAAGATGACGTAACTTGACTCACGTCGTTCTCTGTCCTTCTACATTTTGCAAACGCACAGAAGACATCAAGTGACACAGGTTTAGATCAACAGGAGAACATCATTTTTGGCAGAATTGTGAAAGGAAGATGGACGTTCTGTTGACCTTCAGACCGTGGCACAGCTGTGCAGAGACTCCCAGATTACAGCGTGTCAGACTGCGCTGATGTCCTTCATCTGTCCGGGATTATCCCGCTGACAGGTTGATCGGACACAGACACACAGCAGGGCACGTGCACGTGTACAGGTATGTTGCAGCAGCGGTCCACGCGCATCTGCTCGCCCTCAATCCCTGCACGTGTCCCGCGGGACTGACAGGTTTCATTAGCACAGGCCTGGGAACAGTTATTACCCTGATAAAACCAGATCACGGCAGAGGAAATTGAATTGGAGAGGACATCAGTTCTCACGCAGAGAGCTCGGACGCCAGACGAGAGGCTGGATGAATGTCAAAGATATTTCTGCAATCTGCGATAGAGCAGGACACACTGCAGCGCTGCCGAGAGCAGATAAGGAAACCCGGAGAACATCCCGGGCCGGGAAAACCGAATATCCAGGAAAAACTGCTGATGCCGGCAGTTTGTTTTACAGTGATCCAAGTTAATTGAGCAGCAGCTCGTCTGTTAAAAACACTTTGTGGAGGGAATTCACTAAGAATGAATTGCTGCAGATGGTGTTGTCTGTTTTAAGGTGCAGGCATTGTTTATGTCATATGGCATAGGCCTACTAAGTCGGAAAGTACTTATCGTGTTCATATTGTATTGCAAAACACGTTTGCTGCTATTAAAGTGGGATACGGGTAAGGTTAAGGACAGGTTTGGTGGTATGGGTAGGTTTAAGGGTGGGTTAAGGTGTAAGAGAAGGGTCAACAGTGCAATTATACATTTAATTACAAAAATTGGTTACATGCAGGTATTTATGATGTTAAAATACAAGTGCAACTTTCTCTCACCGTGAGATTTCATAAGGCTTCAGTAGATTCGAGGAAGGAGTTGATAACCCCAAAGCAAAAAACTAGTTCTTAAAACAAGTTCCTAGTGGCTGAGTTTATGCAACTGGCCCCAGACGCTCAAACAATCAGATTTCACACTTAAACAAAGAAACAGTAAACAGCAGGACTAAAAAAAGCAGAAACGAAACAACAAAAAAATAGGCTCATTTTCAGTTGAGTTTTACCATCTCCGGGTCTGGCGGAACCACTTTTAGCATAGCTTAGCATAGATCATTGAATCTGATTAGACCGTTAGCATCTCGAAAAATGACCAAAGAGTTGATATTTTTCCTGTTTAAAACTTGACTCTTCTGTAGTTCCTAGCCATAGAAAATTGCAACTTTTCGTTTTCCGTCGCTCTTAGTACACAATGTAACTACAGAAGAGTCAAGTTTTAAACAGGAAAAATATCAACTCTTTGGTCATTTTTGAGCGAGATGCTAACGGTCTAATCAGATTCAATGAACTATGCTAAGCTATGCTAAAAGTGGTTCCGCCAGACCCGGAGATCGGCTGAATGGATTCGAAAATGGTAAAACTCAACTGTTTAACTCTAGGGGAGTTGGAAAATACGCCTATTTTCAAAAAAAAGTGGAGTGTTCCTTTAATGTCTGCATTCCAGCCAATCACAATCAAGTATTTAGACCAGGGGTCAGCAACCTATGACATTAAACTGCGCAAGTCGATGACTTTACGCAAGCATGAAGTTCTGACAAACCACTGCGCACACAAGTTACTGACTGACAGTGCTATACATTTCAACCAAGTATACAGTCCTTAATAAACATTTCACACGCATCAAAATGACTGTGATGGATGTGGAAACTCTGTTCATGCATACCTGGTCAGTTCATATGTTTTCTCCGATCAGATAGCTATCCAATCATGAAAAGACCAGTGGTATTTTTCACATTCCAGATGAAACTGGACAAAAAGCATCTGGTTGTTGAAGTCACATACAGTATGTAAAATGTACTCCGCCCAAAATGGTAAAAACATAATGGCTCCCGGTACCCAGATATGACAGCACTACTGCAGCACTCATTTCTACTTCAGTTGTAGTTCACATCATCAACACCTCTCTTCACACTGGTACCTTTCCCACAGCATTTAAGCAGGCTCGGGTAACCCCACTGCTTAACAAACCCACTCTAAATCCAGCACATCTGGAAAATTACAGACCGGTATCCCTTCTTCCGTTCATTGCTAAAACACTCGAATGAGTCTTTTTCAACCAAGTCTCTACCTTTCTTGCGCAGAACAACCTCCTGGACAACAACCAGTCTGGTTTCAAAAGCAGACACTCAACTGAGACTGTCCTGCTCTCGGTTATTGAGGCTCTGAGACTGGCAAAAGCAGATTCTTAGTACTCATCTTGCTGGATCTGTCAGCTGCTTTTGACACCATTGATCACCAGATCCTCCTGTCCACCCACATGACAAAAGGGCATCTCGGGAACTGCACTCCAGCAGTTCAAGTCTTACCACTCAGGTAGGTCCTTCAGGGTGTTGTGGAGGGGTGAGGTGTCTAAGTCTAGCGACAGGAGTACCTCAGGGCTCGGTGCTTGGACCACTTCTCTTCTCCATCTACATGTCATCACTAGGATCTGTCATTCAGAAACATGGTTTTTCCTATCACTGCTACACTGATGGGATAAACCGATGGGATTTTCTGGAGTCATCTTTTGTGTGAAGTACAATAAACTCATCAGTAAAGTTTTGGCCATCATTCAGACGGTACTAATAGTGGATCAGAGCAAGATGACAACATAAGTTATAACCATAATGAAACTAAGCTATACCTGTTCGATCTCCATGCAGCATATATCCTCTGGCTCTGTAGGCATCAGTTCCCACACAAGCACCTGTACAGCAATTTATAGATTATTATGACGGAACATGCTAATCATTGACTTGAAGATACTTAACTTCACATCTATTCAATTCAATTCAATTCTACATGTTCTTGAGTTTCTCCATTATTGTCCGACTCTGGTTCGAACATATAAGGCTGAACACCACTACTGACAGTTTCTAACATTTTCAGTGCGTGAGATTGCCCCGTTTTGTTGTTGCCGGTATACAAAAGCTCTTGAAGCTCCGCCCTCTTCTTGAAAGAGGGCTGGGTGCACCAGCTCATTTGCATTTAAAGGGACACACACATATAAGCTATAAAAATGATCTTTCGAGCTAAAACTTCCCATACACACTCTGAGGACACCAGAGACTTATTTCATATCTTGTTAAAAAAGCGGCATAATACCATAATTTAACTTTAACACACCGAATTGGACACGAATGGATGAGATTAAACCAGCTCAAAGTCCAAAACAGTAGGAATTCTTTTGGTCACCCATGATTGATTGATTTGTATGTTAAATTGCTGAGTAATAATGTCAGTGATTGTGATGTTGGACCACTCCATATGTGCCGCTCACTTCACGTGTGATCTGAACAGATGAGTAATGGCGGTAATTAGCACATTTTCCTGGCAGTAAATTTAGTCTAAATGAGGATGAATGGCTCATTAGTTAGTCTTAATTAGCAGTGGACTAATGTTGTCGGGTGTGTGATACTCTCTGCTCACCGATACTCTCTTCATCATCAGAGAGGAAGATAATAACACAAGAAGAAAATTAAATTACAGCTTGGGAAAAGCGCCTGAACCCTGACGGCACGGCCTGATGTCTGACGCATGTTGCACACAAATGACAAGAGCTTTCATGATTCCCACACTTTCCCACAGTCTTTTCAGTCTTTCTTGATGTCGGTCATATTTCACCCCCAAAATCAAAGGGAAAGAAATAAGAAATTACTTTTTGCTTAATGAAAATAAAACCTTTTTTATATATATATATATTATATATAAATATATATATATTTAATCTATATACTGAGATTGCTGGAACTGATTTCAATTTCTTTTTAAAATTCCATGTTTTCCATGATTGTTCTTAAAAATTGGAAACTGGTTGGACCGCATATACCATGTTTACCAGGTACAATAAGCTCTTCAGAGGCAGAACTAGCCACAGAATTTGACAAAAAATGAGGTTAATGCGATTAAATATTTGCAAGATTGAGAGTTTGATGGCATCTGAAATCATGTATCAGTGAAGAACTTGTGAGTGCTGTTTCAGTAAATTCATTCTTGGACATACAACATCCGTCATGTTGGCATCGTCCTTCTGGAGTCTTGGCATCATTTGATGTGACACACAGGAAAACTGTATCATAGAAAAGAAAAGAAAACAAGATGATGACTGGAGTTGGAAAGCTTCACCTGTCAGACAGAATCAGTGTGTTTTGGGTCAGTGTCAGTCAGGATGGATTCAGGCAGCCGAACCGATCAGAAGTGTCAGAACAGGCCACGCCCACTGCACCGGACAAACTCCACCCTAAAGCACACGTATATCTGAAAAACTTCATAGATCTACTTAGAAACTTATTTTCTGCACACACTGACAAATAAGCATTAAGGCATCTGATATATATTTTGTAAATCATCACTTCAGTCATGAATATTCACAATATAGCACAACCTCTTGTACCGCATTGCGTAAAGAGAAATAAAGATGAAATGTCAGACGTCGTATCCCGCTGTGAAACAGATTCATAACCTCCCAGATCTGATCCGCTGTGAGGACACAATATGAGACTTTATTAAGACGCTGTGATCCACGAGCTTCAGTCCGCTTTATAAATCCCAGAGAGGACAGCAAAGACAACAACAGCTGAGGATCGATCAGCTTTAAAGCCATTCTGCTGTCTGGAGACAGAAACACACACTCACACTGAAGTCTGAACAGGTCATTTTTTTAACCCCAAAATCAAGTGTAAATGTGGTAAAGTGTTCATGTATTTGGCATCAGAACACCAGACTGCTTCACAAACGAGGGTCAAAAGATGAACATGACGGCACATGCTAGTGGATGAGTTGAATCAACTCCACAGCGACTACATAAATTTATCTACTAACCATTCAGAAACGTCTAAAAGTTGTAACTTCTTCCTGAGTCTCTCCATCAGTGTTGAACAATGTAAGGCTGAACACTTTCGTCATTTTGGCTGCGTGAGATTCTCCAGCTTTGTTGTTGTTGAGCTGTTAAAGCTCCGCCCTCTTCTGGAAAAGCGGAGCTCATTTGCATTTAAAGGGACACACACAAAAACGGCGTGTTTTTGCTCACACTCAAATTTGACACGCTATAATAAATGATCTGTGGGGTATTTTGAGCTGAAACTTCACAGATGCATTCTGGGAGACTTATATTACATCTTGTGAAAGGGGCGTTATAGGTGCCCTTTAAATCAAGATGCATTTAAGTAAAATGGCATAAGATTTGAGGAAAAAAGAGTTTTTGCTTAAAAGAAGCTAAATTATCCACCTAGCAAAATAATCTTAATTCAAACGGACACAAGATTATTTTTCTTAGTGCATTGGCAAATAATTTTGCATGTTTTAAAGCAAAACTAACTTTTTTTTTTCTCCAGAAAACACCACATAATATCTTGTCATTTTACTTGTCTAGTAAATGCATCTTAAATGTAAAGAGTTTTTAGATATTTGGACTGGAAACAAGCATTTTTTGTTACAGAATTTACAGAATGTTACACAAATTAACCTTTAATTTTCCCCAAATATGATTTCTTAATTTTACAATCGAGTTATTTTCATGACATGTGAGCTTCTATATATGTTGTTTGTGAGCTTCACGCTGGATCATAATGAGTTTTGTCAGGCTCGAGCCCTTCACAGATAATACAGTGCTGTCCTCTCATAACAGGCTGACCTCACAGACATAGATCTCTCTAATGGAGATTACCTGTCAATAATGTAATACAGTCCTTGAAGGGGCGGGACACAGGCTGAAGGTGAAAGAAAAAAATGAAATACTTTCATGTTGCTCAACGGTCTGGTATCATGAGGACCTGATCATCAGATACTCTGAACATTATTAAGTGAGCTTTAAATATTCTCCGGAAGACACTAACAATCCTGTCGCCTCGTCTTCAGCAGTCCAATGATGAGCTCTGTGTTTTACATTATTACTCATTCTCACATAGAGACAAAGTGTTAACGGCATAAATCTCCCCTGACATTCACTTCAAAGGGCTTTACTGACGCGCACCACACAGGAACACTGTCAACAATCTCTCAACCCATCCGCCTCTGTGGAGACAGACCAAATCTCTCCAAAAGCCATTAACAATACAGGGATGTCCGAGAGGAATCGTGCAAAAGAAAGAGCCCATGATGAAATATCCATAAGTGTATGAGGAAAATTAACGTCATCACTCCTGACACAAAGTTTGACTTGTGAGTCTCGTGGGAGTTTCTCTCAAGAGTTGGTCTGTCAAAGGTCATTAATCTCCATCTGCTCCGCTCCTTCCTGTCTCTGGAGTCTTTGTTTACTGCTACCATGGAAACACGTGAGGTCAGAGGGTTAGTGTGACATCATCGCTGGCTCCTGATGGTCATTGCAGACGTGTGTGTGATTCAGGTTTGAGAGAAGGTTTAACCCTGTGGTGACATTTATTATATTTTATACATTTATTTATCTAGCTATTATTATACGCTACCAGTCAAACATTAGGAATAATTAAGATATAATTAATTCTAAAAATACAGTGAAATATTATTCCAATATTTTCTATGTGAATATATAGTAAAGTGAATGTTCAGCATCATTACTCCAGTCTTCAGTGTCACATGATCCTTCAGAAATCATTCTGATATGATGATTTGATGCTCAACAAACATTTATGATGATTATCAATGTTGAAAACATTCTTTGATGGATAGAAAGTTCAAAAGAACAGCGTTTATTTGAAATAGTGTGTGTTCTCAGCCATATTGATTTCTGACGTTTATTTATTATGCATGAACTAAATGCAAAGGATATAAAAAACTGACATTTTTTCATGTTCAATCAAGGCAGATTTGTTTGCTACTGAAATATGATCAAGAGCAGATCTGAACACACGTGTTCGTGTCGTGTGATGATGGGACGTGATGAACTTTGATCAGCTTCAGCCTCCTGAATCTCTGATCATCTTCCTTCACATCCACGGCGCTTCAGCGGGAAAGATTTGCTCTCTTTGATCTCTCTGGGATCACGGGGAGATGTTGGTGTTGAAAAGCTTTTAGCAGCCCGTCTCCCTGAAGAACACAGACCTGCGGCAGACAGACGTGTGTGAAGTGTGTGAGTTCTCAGGAGACGAGCACCTCAGACTCGCTGCAAAAGACAAAAATGCTCCTAAGCTGTACTTTTCTCTGGTGTTCCAGTTAAAGCATGCACTAAACAAGAAACATTTGCAAGAGAAGCAAAAAAAGGTCTGATAATTTTCTTGCTGGACACTATAAAAAAAGATTAACACTTTACAGTAAGATCTCATTTGTTAACACTAGTTAATGCATTAACTAACAATGAGAAATATGTTTTACAGTATTTATTAAGCTTAGTTCACAGTATTCAACAACACAGTTCGACACATACCTCGGTTTTTTAACCACGGTTTTCGGTTCGGTTCTGATGGCTTGGCACATCAGTGTTTTTCTCCAGCAATTACAAATTAATCCATTCAGTCCCTCAGCGACCAATAAACCTGATCGGTTTTTATTTGCACACATATAAAATCAGTCTCCAGAGGCGTGAGGCCGCAGTTTTCTCTGAATCATCATTTCGGTGTGCGTTTGGGGAGACTGTAAGTGTGTGTGCTGAAAGATGTTTTCTGTGTCTGATCAGCATGAGCTCTGCACAACTAAACAGGAACCGTGCATGATAATTTTGCTCAGGAAATGCAACGTGGAACTCACAATATAGGCCTGTATTTCCAGTATTTCCAGTGTGTGAATGTATCAGAAGCTCAGCATGCAAAATACTGGGAAGGGATGCTTGATTCCGACCGGACATTCTGCATTCTTAACTTTTAAAAAACAAAAAAACGAGACCTTCCCTGACTTCCTAGGTTGTCTATGAAAGCCTGATTTTTATGTGGAGGACGTTTTTTTTCTGGGAAAATCAAAAAAGATGTGACGTTTACGCGCTTCTCTTCAGTGACGCATGAAACGAATGCTTATACAATGTTCAGGATGATGCCGAAAGAGCCATTCTGTACTGTAATGTCAATGTGTCATTCAAAGAAAAGGGTAAAAGTGTGTAGCACTGAAACTCTATTGTAACTGTTAGGCCAAAATCGTAAGTTGTAGAGACTTTAAAATTTGCGGGATAATGGTACAGCGATCAAAATTACGTAATGGCTCATAACTCCTAAACCATTTGTCACAGACTCAGGTGTCTTATATCACTGGAATACTTATTTACTTACTTAAATATTTTCGGATATTTTGGATTTTTCGAAAAACAGAATTTTGCAACTAGTCCGAGGTTTTTCTTCAGATCGGAACCAAACCAGTGCAGAAAGATTCTGAGTCTGAATATCAACAACTACCCAAAGAAAGTTGAAATTTTGATTACTAAGGGGCGCTAAAATGGCTATAACTCGTGAAATGGCTATAACTCGTGAACAGAATGACATGTTTTCACCAATCTCAGTACACATGTATGGGCTCAATCTTTGGTCACGGAGAAAAAAATTGCAGTGATTGGCCTCTTAGCTATAACGGGGAAAAAACATGAAAATGGCTTTAACCACCCAACCGTTAGTCCGATTGACTTGAAAATGGATCTTTATCCAAGGTGCCATGATGGTGTATCTCAAAAAACATGGCTGCCATCGGCCAATGAATTTGAGTACCTATTATGCTGCCTTCACGTGCTATAGGAAATTTAATAATTCCCACTTCTAAAGTCGTGATTACAAGCTTATCGCATTCAAGTTTCGACATGAGAGGGCGTTCATGTGCAATTTTTTACCTAGGAAACTAGTATTTACGATTATTCTGAGAGCATATGAAGGCAGCATTAGACAAGGTTAATGACAGTTGATTGGAACCAGTCTTAGTGGGCCTGTTCGACTCGATTTATATGAAAGAAATCGGCCACCAGGTGGCGCTTACGAGTTTTACACGTCTGTAATCAAACAGTGTTCCACACATACACACAATAATCATATAATTTGTTAGATCTCCTTATTCTGAACAACTTTGCCTCAAGAACTACTACTGTCGATGAAATCATTCGTTAAATATTTTCAATTATTTAAAAAAAAAAAAAAAACTTTTGCGAACTAGTCCTAGGTTTTTCGCCCGATCGGAACGAAACCAGTGCAGGACAATTCTCTAGTTCAATAATTATCAAAAAAAAAGTTGAACTTTACCCTTTGGATAGCTATAACAGGGTCACTTATAAAATGGCCGTGGCAAAACATACTCAAAAGCCTATAAATCCTAAATGAAAACTCAAAACTTCATGAAATTATGTGAGCACATGCAGCATATGATTTTAAAGAAGCATGCCAACTTTTATAGAGATCGGACCATAGGTGGCACTATAACTGTTAAAAAGCTTTAAAAAACATGTATTTCCTCTGTAAATTGCCTGTATTGGATGTAAATGGTCTTGTGATCAGGCTTGTTAAAGAAAACATAATACCTATACGTGTTTAAAGGCCTTAAAGCGCTTGAACCCCAACAATTGCTATATTTCAAACTATAGTCTCAAATAGCCAGATCTACATAGTCTATAGTCTCAAATATACTTTATAATCAAACTATCATAACAGTATAATTTTAATGACCTCATCTGTCGACATGATGGTGGCGAATCAACACGTATTTACAAATTCATCAGGATATTCATTAATAGTATATCACTGCAAAGGTATTTCCAACATCTTTTACTTCTTAGCACAGAACGAGAAATAACTTTGGCATGAGTATATTGGGGCTTTGTTATACATTTTTTGTTTAAAGAAAGAAATACCTGAAATATTTCTAAAAAAGTGGATGGACAGCCATGAAAACCAAAGTAAAGATAGGTTTTAAAATTCACCACGTTCAATCCATTGTCGTATTATGATAACAAAAAATAACAAATGTGTTTTCCAACCTGTATCGCATGGCAGAACTGTGTGCGTTTGACATGCTTTTCAACAGCTAGTTTGTTTACCTCTCTCACACGCTCTCCAACGCAGCGTCCTGTTATCCACAGAGACAGGTTTTGCTGCGTTCAGTTTAATTATGGTTGGCCCTCGTTAGACTAATTGAGTTGCCGTTCTCTTAAGGGTAATAGCAGGTCATGAGCAGTTTTCTCCTGGGTGCTGCATTACATCTTCAGACAGCAGCAAAAACACGTATTTAGACAGTCAGCAGAAACGTGCAGTGGATTCTGGGATTGGTTCATTGTTTGTTAGCTCTGGCCAAATGAACCACCGGAGTATAACTGCAGACACTGTCAAAAACACTTTAATATGCTTTATTGGATTTTAAAAGATTTAAAAATAGCATGCATGAACAAGGACTCTGGTGCAAAATTACGTGATTAAAGATGGAACTTCACAATGGAGATTTCAATGTGCATTACATTTTATTTTAGAAAACCTGAAATATTACCAGAGACCAAGAATGAGATGGTAGCACATTAAAGTCCCAATAGTTATCATTAGTTAATGTATTAACTAACATTAACTAATAATAAGAAATAAATTGGTTACAATATTTATTAATCTGTTAAAGGGTATTAAGACTATATGGCTTCATATAACGTAAATGATGTATCTTATTGAAATATGTAGTAGAAAACTGATGAAAGATTTATGTTATTTAAAAAATCCACATTGTTTTATACATATTTTGGGCAAGGGGAGCGCCATTTTAGGTGTGCAGCACATTCTGTGTCGATGACATCAAATGGTTGCACTCGGTGAGCTACTGGTGCTACCAACACAACTCGTGAAATAAAATACTGATATGATGCTACATTGTACGGCTTTTTGTACGGTTGTAAGTTTCAGTTGAAGGGCAACAAGAGAAGCAATGTAAGTCTACCAGATAGACAAACAAACAAACAAACAGACATACAGACAGACAAACAAACAGAAAGAAAGACAGACAGACAGACAAACAAAAAGACAAACAGACAAACAAACAAAGACAGACAGACAGACAAGCAAACAAACAAACAAACAGACAGACAAACAAAAAGACAAACAGACAAACAAACAAAGACAGACAGACAGACAAGCAAACAAACAAACAAACAGACAGACAAACAAAAAGACAAACAGACAGACAGACAGACAAACAAACAAAGACAGACAGACAGACAAGCAAACAAACAAACAAACAGACAAACAAAAAGACAAACAGACAGACAAACAGACAAACAAACAAAGACAGACAGACAGACAAGCAAACAAACAAACAAACAGACAGACAAACAAAAAGACAAACAGACAGACAGACAGACAAACAAAAAGACAGACAGACAGACAAGCAAACAAACAAACATACAGACAAACAAACAAAAAGACAAACAGACAGACACACAGACAGACCGAGACAAATAAACAGAGACAGACAGACAAGCAAACAAACAAACAAGAGAAACAAAAATACAGAAAGACAAACAAATAGACAGATGGACGACAGACAAACAAAAACATACAAACAAACAGACAGACAAACAAAGAAACAAACAGACAAAGACAAACAGACAGAGAAACAAAACAAACAAACAAAAAACAGACAGACAAACAAAGACAAAAACACAGACAAACAAATAAATAAACAAAAAAACTGAGACAAACAAAAAACAGACAAACAAAAAGACAAACAAAGACAGACAAATAAACAAAAAGACAATCAGACAGACAGACAGACAAACAAACAAACAAACAAACAGACAAACAAGCAGACAAAGACAGACAGACAGACAGACAGACAGACAAGCAAAAATAGACAAAAACAAAAAGACAAAAAACAGACAGACAGACAGAGACAAATAAACAGAGACAGACAGACAGACAAACAAACAAACAAACAAACAGACAAAGACAGACAGACAAACAAAAATAGACAAAAACAAAAAGACAAAAAACAGACAGACAGACAGAGACAAATAAACAGAGACAGACAGACAAGCAAACAAACAAACAAACAAGAGAAACAAAAATACAGAAAGACAAACAAACAGACAAACAAAAACATACAAACAAACAGACAGACAAACAAAGAAACAAACAGACAAAGACAAAAAGACAGACAGACAAACAGACAGAGAAACAGACAAACAAACAGACAAACAGACACATGTTTGTCATCTGCCAGCAGGAGTCACTGTCAACACATCCTACATGCTGACAGATACAACTAAGAATGGCAAATTTCTGTCGATTACAATAAAAACAAATAGCAACAATTGCAATATGTAAAGTCTCTCAGCTCCAAACGGTGTTCATCTATGAGCAGAACTCAACTGGTGTCATGAAAAGCATCCTGCACAAAATCACTTAAAGATCATGGAAACAAAAGGGAAGTACAAACACAAGGAAACTTCATCATCTAATGGATAATTTAGGCACTAATAGTTTAACTGGCTTCATCAGAACGGCTCCGATCTCTCTGGAAGCGCATCATCTCTCCCGGGTCTCATTATCTCAGCCGCTTTTATTTGTACAGCTCCGTCAGGAACACAATCTTTGATCTCACTCACAAACACAAATCCTCTCACGCCCTTCCACATTCTCTGCTAAGATAATTAGTGCTAATTAAAAGGTTTCCAGCGTGACTGTGCGTGTTTCTCTCTCGTGAATGATCCTGCAGGTGTGTGTGTGTGTTTACCGGCTCAACTTTTGTTCTGTTCTTTTATTAACACTGTTTTGTTTGAACAAAGCGATGCAAGTCATGTTAAATAAAATATAAAAGTCATTTTAATGAGTCATCTTGACCTTAAGATCCCTCACACCCAAAACAAGACGTTTTAATAGCTCTAAATATAACTGTCGTGAAGCATGAATCTGATCATTTAATGCCATTTCTTATTATAAAATGAATTTAAACTGCATGCAACATCCTCTGTGAAATAACTTACATTATATGTTCAAGCTTGCAAGTACAAAACAAAGCAGAGCATGCATATTATAATTATTCAATTCTGAGACAGTATGAAAATTATTGAAAAGCAACACAGAGATCTAAATGATGAGCTCAGGGACTGAATGATAATGATCTTTTCACACAATAAGAGAGCAGCTGATTTCTCTGGATGTATATTCATCGATCATAATGACAATTACAGGTTCCCTGTGTGAGTCTGGGAAAGTGGTGACATCAGTATTTGCACAGGAAGACGTCCAGCATGGAGGATGACACAGGATCAATATAAGGACACTTAAATTTACTCTCCACACGACTGACATTCTGTTAATTGGATGTCACTTCATAAAGGTTAATCAGACACGCGTCGGGCGTCAACAGACACACGCTAATTACATTGAATCAAAGGTTGCTTTCATTGTCCATACATGTCGTGAGTTCTCATTTGGACTGGTCACGAGTCTTGTCTGGGGCTAGTTGTCACAAGGGATTTTATTCAAAGTGACTTTGCATTCAACGTATACGTTTTATCAGTTCTTCCTTTCCCTACCTTTCCCATGCTGCCTCCCTTTGTTAACAAAAAGCAGTGTACAAAAACAATATAATTGGCATGAAATTAAAATTGACTGCTTTATTATTCAATACATGTGTCTGGTCTTACATTAGCAAAAATTTGGTGAAATTTCGCATTATTTCTAAAAAAACAAAAACAAAAACCTTCTTTTTTTGTGTAGTACATTATTATAAAGTCCTTTATCAGAAGCGCTGATTTGTTTGTTTTTGGGATATTTCTGTCGGGAACACATCGTTCAGTCGCTATAGGCTTCGGCACAGAAACAGAGTTGAGGAAAAACAACATGAGCACACTCTCTCTCTCTCTCTCTTTCCCAATCAGCCCTGGGTGGCAGAGATTGACTTGACACGAGATTGGCGTCTCCGTTAAGTGAGCGGGCATGACTGTGGTCACGTGACGGGAGTTAAGGCTCTCTGACAGTATTGATAGGAGAGAGACTGACGGCCGACCCCCGCTGGTATTCCACTATCTTAAAAACAGCAAGCCTCATTAGAGCGGGCGAGTCAGATCCCGTCCCACTCCAGCACTGTCAACATCATTACACATCATTTCCTGTAGCTGCAGCTGCCTGTGAAGTGCTCGTGATTGTGTAATGATCTCAAAAGTGAGCAGTAAACGAGTCGCCTGATGTGTTAAACAGCGATTAAACGCAATTATGCCTTTGTTTCTAAAGAGACGTTTAGTTTATGAGCACCTTATAGGGTGATTTGTTGATGCGCTAGGGAGGAACGCAAGATTATAATGGACAAACATTACCATGAACAAGCCTGTTAAAGTCAACATAACATTAAAATTAACACTTCATTTTTTAAATGTTCGAGGAAGGATGCTATATTTACATCCAAGTTACGATTAACACAAAATCCAAACCCCAAAATGCAGCTACAGACTGTTAAACTAAAACTTCTGTTGAAACATCGGCTTGCATTATTTCAGCTGATTTTTTAAAAGGCACCTATAACGCCCTTTCACAAGATGTAATATAAGTCTCCCAGAATGCATCTGTGAAGTTTCAGCTCAAAATACCCCACAGATCATTTATTATAGCGTGTCAAATTTGAGTGTGAGCAAAAACACGCCGTTTTTGTGTGTGTCCCTTTAAATGCAAATGAGCTCCGCTTTTTCAGAAGAGGGCGGAGCTTTAACAGCTCAACAACAACAAAGCTGGAGAATCTCACGCAGCCAAAATGACGAAAGTGTTCAGCCTTACATTGTTCAACACTGATGGAGAGACTCAGGAAGAAGTTACAACTTTTAGACGTTTCTGAATGGTTAGTGGATAAATTTATGTAGTTGCTGTGGAGTTGATTCAACTCATCCACTAGCATGTGCCGTCATCTTTTGAAAAATGAATAATTTTTATGTATCAGCAAATGCAATAATGACGGCTGCTTTAGCAAACACTTCTAATTATAGACAAATGTTGCAATAATCAAGCCTTCTATCTATTAATGGTGATGTTTCTTGTAAAGAATGGAATAAACATGAGTTTGTGTCTCTAAATCATGACTATAAATCATTCAGGTGTGTGTAAACAATGGCTGAGTGTTTCTGGAGAGCAGCAATAAAGTGAGTCTATACACAACAACAGTTCAGAAGAAGAATAGACTTGCCCTCAACATCTCCTCTGGGAGCGTGTGAACGAGTCAATATAACAAGCAAAAGACAGAAACCAGCTTTTTTTGCAGAGGGAACAGAATGATTCAGAATGATTTCAATGCAAGTGTCTCTCTTACTAGTTCAAACCCACACATGATACCTCAAACTGAGCAACATGTTGAGGAAAGGATTAAATGATCTGCAAAAAGAAGTGTTTTTTTTATTTTATTTTTTTATGGGGTGAGATAGAAAGTCCCAAACTATAACTAAGAACCTGAAGTTACACACCAATACAGAAAAATGCCTGAAAATGACAGATCTGAATGAGTAAGACACCAGCGTGAACAGACTGTGAAGTAATGAGCCATTATGAGAGAAAAGAGATAAATATTCCTAACGATTCCCTGAAGAGATGAGCGAATGCAAGCCAATTTATAGCTCTCGGAGCAAAACATAACCATTAACCCCATATTTAAACTGTCTAACAAATCTTTATTGAATTGCAGTACTGTGATTGCTTTGCCCTGATGACAGGATTAAATTTCATCAGGGCACTGAATTAAAAAGCCCTGCATTAATAACAACTGTATCTTTACAGTACCGAGACTGAACACAATATCAGACAAAGTCACAGTCTTATAATCACTCAATCAGTGCCATTTCTGTGCTCGATTAGTTATTAAAACCCTTCGTTTACTTTGATAAATCATCAGCAGATTGAATCAACTGTTGGTCAAAACATTAATTAGAGATTTCTGTGGCAGAAAGACAATAAACTAAACATTCCAAAGTTGCTGTAAACACAATTTAAGTGACTGACAAAAGTTAATAATTGTGGCAATCAATAGTATGAAGTTATAAAATTACTGAATTTATCTTACAATAATAATAATAATAAAAACACTGCAATTTCTCATTGTTCATTTTTTCGTTTTCTGGCTTATGCCTTATAGCATCTCTACTTCATACCCATAGAAGAATTCAACAGGGTTCACCATAAACACCTCTATGCCTGGACGTCATTATGAGCACATTCAAAACACATGCATATTCATAAAGAACACTGGGCTTAAAAAAGAACCCATGTCTCTGCACACCCAGCCCATCCTGTCACACACAACGGCCATTTTTCAGATGAACGACACCCCAGCCAATGTTAAAATATGACTTTTATCAATAGCCGTGCTCGCGCGAGGATATTAAAGTCCTAGACGAGTGTGGGGGAGCAGGTTGAAGAACCTTCCCATCATCCATCAGGCTCTGGGATGGGTGCCGTCAGGGAGAGAAACTCATTCTAACGGACATCCATCACTCTGCGTCTGCCTGCAGCTCTACTGACCTGATCCTGAACCCTCCGTCTCTCCGGTACACCAGACGCCTTCTCATCTTCCACGCTTTTTTCAGAATAAAAGTCTGCTCGGATTTATGAAGAACACGATGCAAGCCGTGGTATAAATCATAGCAAGACAAGTCACTCAAACAGACACAAAACTGCAGTCTTTGACAGTTTTTTTAAATTTTGAAGGGGAATTTACAGAACGCCAGTTTAGGAGGGAAAATTTGCAGAATGCCAGTTTTGGAGGGAAAGATCTACAGAGCGCCAGTTTTGGAGGGAAAGATCTACAGAACGCCAGTTTTGGAGGGAAAGATCTACAGAACGCCAGTTTTGGAGGGAAAGATCTACAGAACGCCAGTTTTGGAGGGAAAGATCTACAGAACGCCAGTTTTGGAGGGAAAGATCTACAGAACGCCAGTTTTGGAGGGAAAGATCTACAGAACGCCAGTTTTGGAGGGAAAGATCTACAGAGCGCCAGTTTTGGAGGGAAAGATCTACAGAACGCCAGTTTTGGAGGGAAAGATCTACAGAACGCCAGTTTTGGAGGGAAAGATCTACAGAACGCCAGTTTTGGAGGGAAAGATCTACAGAGCGCCAGTTTAGGAGGGAAAGATCTACAGAACGCCAGTTTTGGAGGGAAAGATCTACAGAGCGCCAGTTTTGGAGGGAAAGATCTACAGAGCGCCAGTTTTGGAGGGAAAGATCTACAGAACGCCAGTTTTGGAGGGAAAGATCTACAGAACGCCAGTTTTGGAGGGAAAGATCTACAGAACGCCAGTTTTGGAGGGAAAGATCTACAGAACGCCAGTTTTGGAGGGAAAGATCTACAGAACGCCAGTTTTGGAGGGAAAGATCTACAGAACGCCAGTTTTGGAGGGAAAGATCTACAGAGCGCCAGTTTAGGAGGGAAAGATCTACAGAACGCCAGTTTTGGAGGGAAAGATCTACAGAGCGCCAGTTTTGGAGGGAAAGATCTACAGAACGCCAGTTTTGGAGGGAAAGATCTACAGAGCGCCAGTTTTTAGGGGAAGATTTATAGAACGCCAGTTTTGGAGGGAAAGATCTACAGAACGCCAGTTTTGGAGGGAAAGATCTACAGAGCGCCAGTTTTGGAGGGAAAGATCTACAGAACGCCAGTTTTTAGGGGAAGATTTATAGAACGCCAGTTTTGGAGGGAAAGATCTACAGAGCGCCAGTTTTGGAGGGAAAGATCTACAGAGCGCCAGTTTTGGAGGGAAAGATCTACAGAACGCCAGTTTAGGAGGGAAAGATCTACAGAACGCCAGTTTTGGAGGGAAAGATCTACAGAGCGCCAGTTTTGGAGGGAAAGATCTACAGAACGCCAGTTTTTAGGGGAAGATTTATAGAACGCCAGTTTTGGAGGGAAAGATCTACAGAGCGCCAGTTTTGGAGGGAAAGATCTACAGAGCGCCAGTTTTGGAGGGAAAGATCTACAGAACGCCAGTTTTGGAGGGAAAGATCTACAGAGCGCCAGTTTTGGAGGGAAAGATCTACAGAACGCCAGTTTTGGAGGGAAAGATCTACAGAGCGCCAGTTTTGGAGGGAAAGATCTACAGAACGCCAGTTTTTAGGGGAAGATTTATAGAACGCCAGTTTTGGAGGGAAAGATCTACAGAACGCCAGTTTTGGAGGGAAAGATCTACAGAGCGCCAGTTTTGGAGGGAAAGATCTACAGAACGCCAGTTTTTAGGGGAAGATTTATAGAACGCCAGTTTTGGAGGGAAAGATCTACAGAACGCCAGTTTTGGAGGGAAAGATCTACAGAGCGCCAGTTTTGGAGGGAAAGATCTACAGAACGCCAGTTTAGGAGGGAAAGATCTACAGAACGCCAGTTTTGGAGGGAAAGATCTACAGAGCGCCAGTTTTGGAGGGAAAGATCTACAGAACGCCAGTTTTTAGGGGAAGATTTATAGAACGCCAGTTTTGGAGGGAAAGATCTACAGAGCGCCAGTTTTGGAGGGAAAGATCTACAGAGCGCCAGTTTTGGAGGGAAAGATCTACAGAACGCCAGTTTTGGAGGGAAAGATCTACAGAGCGCCAGTTTTGGAGGGAAAGATCTACAGAACGCCAGTTTTGGAGGGAAAGATCTACAGAGCGCCAGTTTTGGAGGGAAAGATCTACAGAACGCCAGTTTTTAGGGGAAGATTTATAGAACGCCAGTTTTGGAGGGAAAGATCTACAGAACGCCAGTTTTGGAGGGAAAGATCTACAGAACGCCAGTTTTGGAGGGAAAGATCTACAGAACGCCAGTTTTGGAGGGAAAGATCTACAGAACGCCAGTTTTTAGGGGAAGATTTATAGAACGCCAGTTTTGGAGGGAAAGATCTACAGAACGCCAGTTTTTAGGGGAAGATTTATAGAACGCCAGTTTTTAGGGGAAGATTTATAGAACGCCAGTTTTGGAGGGAAAGATCTATAGAACGCCAGTTTTAGAGGGAAAGATCTACAGAACGCCAGTTTTTAGGGGAAGATTTATAGAACGCCAGTTTTGGAGGGAAAGATCTACAGAGCGCCAGTTTTGGAGGGAAAGATCTACAGAACGCCAGTTTTTAGGGGAAGATCTACAGAACGCCAGTTTTGGAGGGAAAGATCTACAGAACGCCAGTTTTGGAGGGAAAGATCTACAGAGCGCCAGTTTTTAGGGGAAGATTTATAGAACGCCAGTTTTGGAGGGAAAGATCTATAGAACGCCAGTTTTAGAGGGAAAGATCTACAGAACGCCAGTTTTTAGGGGAAGATTTATAGAACGCCAGTTTTGGAGGGAAAGATCTACAGAGCGCCAGTTTTGGAGGGAAAATTTGCAGAATGCCAGTTTGAGGGAAAATTTGCAGAATACCAGTTTTGGAGGGAAAGATGTACAGAGCGCCAGTTTTGGAGGGAAAGATCTACAGAGCGCCAGTTTTTAGGGGAAGATTTATAGAACGCCAGTTTTAGAGGGAAAGATCTACAGAGCGCCAGTTTTGGAGGGAAAGATCTACAGAGCGCCAGTTTTTAGGGGAAGATTTATAGAACGCCAGTTTTGGAGGGAAAGATCTACAGAGCGCCAGTTTTGGAGGGAAAGATCTACAGAGCGCCAGTTTTTAGGGGAAGATTTATAGAACGCCAGTTTTGGAGGGAAAGATCTACAGAGCGCCAGTTTTGGAGGGAAAGATCTACAGAGCGCCAGTTTTTAGGGGAAGATTTATAGAACGCCAGTTTTAGAGGGAAAGATCTACAGAACGCCAGTTTTGGAGGGAAAGATCTACAGAGCGCCAGTTTTTAGGGGAAGATTTATAGAACGCCAGTTTTGGAGGGAAAGATCTACAGAGCGCCAGTTTTGGAGGGAAAGATCTACAGAGCGCCAGTTTTTAGGGGAAGATTTATAGAACGCCAGTTTTGGAGGGAAAGATCTACAGAACGCCAGTTTTTAGGGGAAGATTTATAGAACGCCAGTTTTGGAGGGAAAGATCTACAGAGCGCCAGTTTTGGAGGGAAAGATCTACAGAGCGCCAGTTTTTAGGGGAAGATTTATAGAACGCCAGTTTTAGAGGGAAAGATCTACAGAACGCCAGTTTTTAGGGGAAGATTTATAGAACGCCAGTTTTGGAGGGAAAGATCTACAGAGCGCCAGTTTTGGAGGGAAAATTTGCAGAATGCCAGTTTGAGGGAAAATTTGCAGAATACCAGTTTTGGAGGGAAAGATCTACAGAGCGCCAGTTTTGGAGGGAAAGATCTACAGAGCGCCAGTTTTTAGGGGAAGATTTATAGAACGCCAGTTTTAGAGGGAAAGATCTACAGAACGCCAGTTTTGGAGGGAAAGATCTACAGAGCGCCAGTTTTTAGGGGAAGATTTATAGAACGCCAGTTTTAGAGGGAAAGATCTACAGAACGCCAGTTTTGGAGGGAAAGATCTACAGAGCGCCAGTTTTTAGGGGAAGATTTATAGAACGCCAGTTTTGGAGGGAAAGATCTACAGAGCGCCAGTTTTGGAGGGAAAATTTGCAGAATGCCAGTTTGAGGGAAAATTTGCAGAATACCAGTTTTGGAGGGAAAGATCTACAGAGCGCCAGTTTTGGAGGGAAAATTTGCAGAATGCCAGTTTGAGGGAAAATTTGCAGAATACCAGTTTTGGAGGGAAAGATCTACAGAGCGCCAGTTTTGGAGGGAAAGATCTACAGAGCGCCAGTTTTTAGGGGAAGATTTATAGAACGCCAGTTTTGGAGGGAAAGATCTACAGAGCGCCAGTTTTGGAGGGAAAATTTGCAGAACGCCAGTTTTTAGGGGAAGATTTATAGAACGCCAGTTTTGGAGGGAAAGATCTACAGAGCGCCAGTTTTGGAGGGAAAATTTGCAGAATGCCAGTTTTGGAGGGAAAGATCTACAGAGCGCCAGTTTTGGAGGGAAAGATCTACAGAACGCCAGTTTTTAGGGGAAGATTTATAGAACGCCAGTTTTGGAGGGAAAGATCTACAAAACGCCAGTTTTTAGGGGAAGATTTATAGAACGCCAGTTTTGGAGGGAAAGATCTACAGAGCGCCAGTTTTGGAGGGAAAATTTGCAGAACGCCAGTTTTGGAGGGAAAGATCTACAGAACGCCAGTTTTGGCGGGAAAATTTGCAGAATGCCAGTTTTGGAGGGAAAGATCTACAGAATGCTGTGGAATTGATTAAAACATGGCAAAATGTGTTAAAGAAATTGTTGCAAGTTGTTATTTCATGCAAAGCTTAACTAAATTATCAAGAATATTTAATAAACAAACACAGATGTGTAGAACAGTGTGGTTACTGGTTAAAAAGATAAACTGGAGCAAAGTCCAAAAGACAAATGCATTGAAACAGGGCCTCTGTGTGTGTGTGTGTGTGTGTGTGTGTGTAAGGACTGAGTTATTTTCTCTTATCTGACTGTCGCAGTTAGAGATGATAAATGTCCTGCACTGGCTGCCAGACCTCCTCTTAACCCACGGCCCGGTTCACACACACACACGTACACCGTAAATCAGCTTTCTGGTCGAACGGTCTGACAGATGAATGTGGCGTTTGAAACGACGGGCTCATCTTCCTGTGGAGAAAGGAAAAGACACCCTCTGAAGAGTCACGGACAAAGTCAAACACACAAGATCATTCTCTCTTACTCGCTCACACACACCAAACACACACACTAACTAAAAGCAAAGAGGTATTTTTTCACATAAGTAGCAATGTTGCATATAGCATTAATACTGCGCACACAGCTTTATAATTGAGTGAAGTATAGTATTTAAACACTATAGTCCTACATAATCTACTTTTTCAAAATGGTAGCTAGACTGTAACTACTTTAAATTATGAGTAACTTCTCAAGCAGTTTTAAAGCAACTCGCTCACATTACACGCTTGCATGTACACGATGCCATAGACTTTTCTGGACGCTTCCTAATATGGCATTGCTTGGCTGTTATTTGGAAGTCTGTGAGGTTTTTATGGTCCAGCAGGTGAAAATGATGCATCTAATATGATTTGAGAAATCATTCATCAACTTTAACTTTGAGTTACTGGTTTGAACAAACCTCTAAATAATAGTTTGACTTAGAAAACACAATGCATGCTCTACAACTGAAAGAGAGAGAATAAGTAATTTTTCCATGAAGTATTTGATGCATGATCTCTTACTTTGGCTAACCTTCATGAATCTTTGCAGTATCATCCTGGCTCAAGGATCAAAGCTAGTTTTAAAGTTTTATCGCAGTCTGTGATGTGAATACAAAATATTACACCACAAAACCTCCTTCTGACAGAGTTTATAAGCTTTAATTCATCCAAGAATGAAAGTTCTGTCATCATTTACTCATTCCAGTGTCATTCCAAATCTGTACAACAATTAAACATTAATTCAAATTTGGCCTGTTGAAATGAACCGTGCGCTGTCAAACTCCAAAAAAGCCACAACATAAAGTCAGACGAGTTTGAAGCAACACAAGAGTGCAAAAATGATTATTTGTTTGAGGAAATTATTGCTTTTACTTCAAATATTGAACTGTATTTTAATGGAAGTTAATTTGTGATGTTATAAGGAAGAACTACATTTTCTCCCTCAAGGAACTTAAAAATTAGTCTTACACCCGCTGTACTCCGATAAAAGCACTTTATAATCACACTATAATTAATTATACCAGCAAAGAGACCATCATAAGTCTGATATCCACTTCAATTAGGAGAATAAATGACACCATTAGTCCTGTCAGGGTGACCTTGTGCTGTACAATAACGAGACGATGAAGCGCGTCACACAACAGAGGGAGCAGAAATACTGTCCTGTATGCCAGAATATAAGTTACAGGAAACGAAGCTTTTCTGAAGACAACGTAAATCTAGTAATGCCAGGTTAAAGTTCGCTTTTCCGCCGGAACCTTTTTGTGTGAACTATCCCTTTAAGCACTGTTGAAATCAGACTTTTACTCAAGTGGTTTTTAACTACCTCCGGAAGAGACCAAGTGACCAACATGTATGACCAACCATTTCAAAGTAAACAAGAAGAAATGATAATAATAAATTGTAAAAGAAATAAAATTGCGAGAGATGGTCAATGAATGGCCTGTGGGCGTCTGCGGGTCCGTGTCGTCTGAGGTTGAGACAGTGAGGTTACGTTTAGCAGGCTGGTGTCTTTCTACTCGCCAAAGAATCAATAGTAAACGGCAGCATCTTGTTAAATGACAACCTTTCTTGCTCTTGCTCATCGGCCCCTAGTTTGCCAATACTCGCCGATATCACATTTAAATCTCTCCCGAGCAGAAGTGCTGAAATGGTTTCTGAGTGACCTTGGCCCGGTTCAGTCTGAGCCATCGATATTCTCTTTCCTCCGCACGGAATCGTTTGTCCTTATTACCGCAGGATTTTAAACCGTCATCTTGTGGTTGGTTAATCAATGTTATTCAAGTGTGCTTGATTATCTGGCAGCGCTTACTTTTTCTTACAGAAAAGTACTATGGTGATACTATGGTGAACCATAGCGAAGCTCTTAATCGGCTCGTCTGATTCCTCTGTAATGAGGCGCTTGTTCATCAGCTGTGTGCGCAGGAGGGACTGCACAGGTGTGCTTACACAGCCTAATTAATATGATTAAGCTTGTTTAGCAGCAGAACTAGTTAATTAAGATGATTAAGCTCATTTAGGAACATGCTGTTATCATTTTCTTTTCCAGCCAAACACACACGCCGCCCCTCAACGAGACCGACACTGATTCCAGATGTGGATGTATGATGCATTTCAATGACATCTGATGATATGCGTATTTATTTGTTCCAGTGTTTCGTTAACTGTGGTTTGCGAATCCCTGGTGGTCAGTGAAGGAACTGCAGGAGGTTTGTGAGTTTAACATTCTAATGCTGGGTTTAAGTCCAATTTTTTATGCCCTTCCCTTGCTAACTTCCCTCCATCTCGTTCACTCGGATGTAGTGTACAACGGGGCTAAAGGCACACCAGGGTAAAAAGCGCCTTTGATTTTATCCTCCTCTAAACCACTAGATGGCACAAAAACGCAGCACTTTCCAAAACATCTGCTTTTCAAGATGCATTTGGCTGATTCTTGACGCGATCGCGGGCAGCAGCGCAAAGTTGATTCTATGCTAATTTTTATCTAATATTTGATGTTTTTAAAAATGTTGTAGATTTAAATAGCAAATGAGAATCGCTAGAATTATTGAGACAAAAGGTCTTGTGTTAATGATTTTCAGTTTTGTTCAAGGTAACAGTTTTTTAATAACAGAAGAATATGTAAAAGTATGGTATTTGGGGTAAAAAGGATGACTTTTCCATTTGTTGACATGACATGGTTAGATTCAGATGGCAAATATCATAAGTTGGGTGTCCATCTTAGAGATAATCAGAGCACAACCGTGAACATAACCTGCTGTTAAAGTCACCATGAAATCAAAATGGACGATTCTTGTTTTTTGTTGTTGACATCTGTTCTCTGATGACGAGGGCGGGGCAACCTGTCACTCACATGAGATCCACCAATAGCAAACCACAACCATCCAATCAATTCCCCACAGACAAAATCAAGCCCCGCCCTACATTTGTTCTTGTTTGAGAAGCGTTTCACTCAGATATACGACAATATAGGCCAGCGCGACTTCAGTTTCATGTCGACTTTAAATGAGTGAAATTTTAACTTACGTCAAAGGGGTTTGGATGATAAAAAAAGTTTGTGAATCCCTGATTTAAACAAATATTCAACATACGTAAATATACATGAATTAGCAGAATCCAGTATAGTAATCCACACAGACTCAGTCTCTTCTGAGCTCAGGTTCACTCAGCAGTCCGGGATTCTGAATTAGTTGACGCTGACCTCACTAATTGGTCATCAGCATAAATAACGAGTCAATGAGCTGAACTCACAGCGTGTCATAAATCAAACACTTCAGGCTGCTCAGGGTTCAGTGTGAAATTAATCACTGTCTCTATTAATGATGTTACCACACGCACACACACACACACACACACCCCTATTAATGATGCTGCTGTGTGTTGGAGACAGGAGCTGTAAATCAGCGCTGATAAGACAGTCTGCAGCTCCCGCGGATACACCGCCACTAAATGACCCCTCGCTCTCCTTTACTAATGGTCTGGATGCAGTCCTGCTGTATATTATACATGTGCGATATAATATATGTGGAAACATATGCTCTAAACTATCATGTAATGATTACTCTCATCTATAATGTTTTGTTTATTTATTGTAATATATATAGTGTATAATTTATACACTACAGCTTAACATCACTGAGGCTTGCCCCAATTGGCCTCATGGTGGCGCTACAGTGGTGTAATGGCCCACAAGTGTCTTATATCATTGGATCAATGCGGAAAAATGCGGACATCTCTGATTCAATTTTTTTAAAAACCTACTTGTTTTTCACTCGATTGGAACCAAAACAGTGCAGAAAGTTTCTCTGGAGTCTGATTGTCAATAATAAATCAGGAAAAGAGAGTCGAAATTTCGATTCACGGCCGTGACAGGACACCAAAACATTCGGAGTGGGCGTGGCCACTTTTACTAAAATGGCTATAACTCGTGAACGCAATGAGATAATTTCACCAAATTTGGTACACCAATGTACGGACTCGTTCTGTGGGCGTGTGGAAAAAGATATGGTGACTGGCCACTTGGTGGCGCTATAACACGGAAAAAACTTGAAGACGGCCATAGCTATGCAACGGTCAGTCCGATTGACTTGAAAACTGGCATGTGTTTTCTTTGTCCAAGCTGCCGCAATTGTGTATGAGGACATTTACATATCTCGAAAAACATGGCCGCCATCGACCAATGAAGTTCAAGCAGCTGTCAGATTAGGTTAACGGAGGCCGATTGGAACGAAACTCGCTGAGCCTGTTCGACTCACAGCCCTGTGAGGAATTCAAAAGAAATCGGACACCGGGGGGCGCCTTTGCATTTTTCTACCATGACATTCATACCACATGGTAGAACTCCTCATTCTGAGCAACTCCGCTGTCCATCGAATCATTTATTAAATATGGGAGTTTATTTAAAAAAAAAAAAAAAAAACACTTTTGCAAACTAGTCCTAGGTTTTTGGCTCAACTTTAATAAGTGTTAAAAAGATTTAAAACATATTTCCTATGGTAAATTGCTTGTACTGGCTGTAAATGGTCTCTGATCTAGGTGGTTTCAGGCTTGCTAAATAAAGTATAGTACCTTTTTACGAATGTGCTTAAACACCTGAAGGCACTTGAGTTGAAAATTGCTGGCTGCCCATATGGAATCAGTGAAGTACCGATCAATTGATTAATCTATTGATGAGTAAGGCTTCAATTCGGCTCTGTTCCACACACAAACATTTAATTAGACTTCGAAAGATCCGTCAGAAAAGTCATTTGTGGAGCTTTGCAATATAAACCATCATCAGCTCTGACATTCTGCCAAACATTTGGTGTTGCACAGAACAAAGAAATACGGGTCTGGAACAACATGAGGGTGAGCGAATGAACTGTCAACTATCTTTCTTTGGTAACACGAAATATCACAAGAAAATGAGTTACACTGGCTGAACGTCTCCGGAAACAAACAGACTCAAAACGAATCATTATGTTGATGCTATAAACTGACTGTCCAATTATTATACTTGACAGAAGCACTCATGAGATGTTCTGCCGTCTCTCAGGAGTCGAGTTCCAGCCGCGGGACACTGAGATTAATGCCGTGTCTCGCCACAAACCCTGATAATTTGGGTCACATTGTACCAGCAGCGGCAAGAATAATGACTCCCACTCCAGATGATCAGAACCAGCAAACTGAACGCTGAAGGTTAAACTGTGTAATAGTCTGAAATGAATAGTGTGAGTTCACAGCGCTGACAGAGCGGCATTATTTACAGTCTGAACGGCGCTACAAAACAGATCTGGAATAAACACAACTGTTGCTCATGAACTCTCTCTGCCGCTTTCTCAGACACCACAGAGCTTCAGTGTTATTAACATGCCAAGTCAAGCATCACTATTTTACTTCATATTTAGGGACAGTGATCTGAACAAACACCTAACAAGAAGCTCTTTTGACTTGCCTGAACAAAGCCTTACAGACTGTTTCACAAGCCAGTAAACTGCATTTTAGGCATAATAAAAAATCTAGATGTTCATCAAAGGGCTCAAAGATGTTCATCATTGACTCAAAGTCTTGTAAATGAGTCCAGATTTGTATCAGTCTGTAACAAGACAACTGATTCCAATCGGTTTGAACGGCTTTCCTTAATTTAATTTATGTCTACTTGATTTAAATCATAGTACAGTTGGGTATATATATATATATATACATTGATAATCATCATAAATGTTTCTTGCATCAAATCATCTTATCAGAATGATTTCTGAAGGATCATGTGACACTGAAGACTGGAGTAATGATGCTGAAAATTCAGCTTTGATCACTGGATATAAATTACTTAATAAAATATATTCAAACAGAAAACAGTTATTTTAAATTGTAATAATATTTCACAATATTACTGTTTTTACTGTATTTTTAATTAAATAAATGCAGCTTTGGTGAGCAGACCAAACTTCTTTTAAAAACATTAAAAAACGTACCGATTCCAAACTTTTGACTGGTAGTGTGTATATGCTTTTGATTTGTTTAAAAATATGTACACATTTATATTATATATATATATATATATTTATATATGATTTAAATATATCTACAAATATATTTAAATCACAGTACAGTTGTGTATGCCTATTTTTTACATTAAAAAAAACAAACTTTTAATTTATACCTTTTATTTATTTTTTTTAAATATACACTCATAATATAAATGTAGAATTTGTTTTACAAAAATGTACATTCTCTCTCTCTCTCTCTCTATATATATATATATGTAAAGATATTTACAAATATATGATTTAAATATATGTACAAATATATTTAAATCACAGTACAGTTGTGTATTTGTTACCTTAAAAAAACAAACTATATATAAATATATATAACTTTTTTTTTTTAAATGTACACTATCTATCTATCTATCTATATATATATATATTTTTATATATTTATTTTCAGGCAGCGAGTTAAATTAGTTTTTTATATCTGGTTAAGTTGTGATTATTTTTGAGCACTACACATCAGTAAACCGTAGGTCATTTCAGTAAACACATGAGGACTGAATTACAGCAGAATCGGATACATCTCAACTGTGTTCCCAGATGTCCCACCTCAATCACTCCACTCCAAACACTGTAACAGGAAGCAGTTCAGTCCATTCGGTCAATAGTGTGACACGTAGCATCTGTCATCTGGACAATCAATGGTTCCTCTCAGACATGCACTCCTGAAAACGAGCGCTCATGCCGAGCACGAACGGAGAACCAAATCCTCTCTGGGGAGAATCACATGAAGAACAGCTCAGTTTCTCCCAGCAGAACCGACTAATGCCAGAAAAGGATCTACAGTTTCCCTGATGCGCAGATGGAGACGTTTCCACTGTATTTTTTTTAGCTGCGTCATCAAATAGCAAGAATGTAGATGAGATTCAAAGTGACAGACTTCAGGAGAATATGACCTCTCTCATGTTCAGCGAGTGTAAACTCGAGCGCTCTATCTCACGCTGGGGAGCTCGTCAGTGTTTGTCATGATTGTGACTTATGGCTGTTTTATTAATTCATGTCTGCTGTTCTCATTTCTACAGCCTCAGAGGAACCTGATGAACCTCACAGAGACTATCATATGTCTAAGAGCACCGAGAGAAAGAATTATGACTAAAAGAAGAATATATATTTTACAAAGAACCTATATACACACACATACATATATATATATATATGTTTTTATATAGAGAGATATTTTTATATATATAAGAGGTTTTATATAGATTTGTGTTGTGTATATATTTTAATTTTTATTAATGTATGTAAAATCTAAAAAAAAAAAAAAAATATATATATATATATATATATATATATAAACATATTTTATTTTTAGAGATTATTTCTTTATTTTAAAAGATATATATTTCAGAATATATATTTATTATTCAAATATATTTTTTAATATTATTTACTTGGAATAAAAACAATTACATGACAAATTCTGAACAAATAATAATAAGAAGAAGAATTTTATAATAAACAACTATAAACACTAGAAAACAGCATATTTGATCGGACAGAGACACTCACGATCATCAACTCTCTCTCTTCCTGTCTTTCTTTGTCTCTGTCGCTCTCTTCCTTTGCCCTTTTATCATCAAAGACCACATCTGTTCCTTCGCTGCCTCTTAAGTGTGCTTGCATTACCCTGACCGGCACACTTGCATTGTTAGTGAAGTGAAGGAGTAAAAATAAACAGGGCGTTCCTTCCTAAACATCAATTGTTGCGGCAGGGGAAAAGAAAAATCCCACCGTGAGAGTGTCGCCACGGTCATTTCCGTTAAATGTGTCTGTGTGTTGACAGTATCGGCGCGATATTAGCTGTAAAATCGTTTGTTCAGCTGATCTTGTGGTGGCCTGATGTTTCACCTCAGGTTCATCGGGAGGTCTCGCGGTTCCTGGCAGGAACATGATCTCAGGCCTGGAATGAGAGAGGAAGAGTGTGAGCGCTGTCAGACACGAAGATAATTACTGCATTGTGGGAGAGTCTTGAAACAGCTCTAGTTAACCCTGTCACTTTGTAAGAATGGACACCTCATGGATTATGAGTTTAAAGTTAAAATACTGCGTTGATTGAAGTTTGTGACATTCTTGAACAGACCAGGTTAAATGCCGAGGGAAAGTGAGGTCCTACTGATGGATATACACAAAATATCCGGGCACTTCCAAGCTTTATAATGGGAGTCGAGATTTTGAAGCCCAAAAAAGCTCATCCATCCATCATAAAAGTAATCCATACGACTCCAGGGGGTTAATAAAGGCCTTCTGAAGTGAAGCGATGGGTTTCTGTAAGAAAAATATCCATATTTATAACTTTATTAACTATAATAACTGGCTTCCGGTAATGACTATACGCAAGTGGAGTTACGGCAGAAGAGTGACCTCTGACCCGACACATGACATATTGACGAATATTGTTTAAAATGTTATAAATATGGATATTTTTCTTACAAAAACCCATCACTTCACTTTATTAACCCCCTGGAGTCGTATGGATTACTTTTATGCACTTTTTGGGGCTTCAAAATCTCGACCCCCATTCACTCCCATTATAAAGCTTGGAAGAGCCCGGATATTTTTACATACATCTCCGATTGTGTTCGTCTGAAAGAAGATAGTCATATACACCTAGGATGGCTTGAGGGTGAGATAGTTTTCATTTTTGGGTGAACTGTCACTTTAAGGTTTCAAATATATGCTTGAACAAAACTGCATGAAACACTAAGAACAAAAAAAAGCATTTTATCAGCTAATTCAATCAACATTAATAACACAATTAATAATTAAATTCATATTTTAAGAATTACATGCATACTTTTAAGTGCACTAGTTAAGTGACACTTTACAAGATTCATTAGTTGAAAATGAAAATCTAGTAGTAATCTTACTTAATGTTATTTTTGACATTTACAAATACATTAAAATTATAATTTTTATCTGTTAATATTAGTTAATGCACCTGAACTAATACAAAAAAAAAAATACTGTAACAGATGTATTGCTCATTGTTAGTTCATGTTAATGCATTAACTACTGTATGTTAACTAATATGACCTTACTGTAAAGAGTTAGCAGAAGTTAAAGAGCCGAAGGAAATGCAGGGTCACTGTAACAGCTGTGTGTCTTCCTGAGGACGGAGACGCCAAGAACGTCCCACACATGAATGAGTCCTGAAGGAATGTTCTGGGTTTAATACGAGTTAAGCTCTACGGACACAAACCGACTCGAGCTGTCAGTTACAGCGGGAAATAACAGAGACTCGTCCCTCGGGTTGTCAAACTAGAAAATTATACGTTAACATGAGACTACACTGTAAAAAAATTCAAAGTTGTGAATTAAACAATGATTAGTGGAGTGTGTTTTACAAGAAAATAATTTAGTCTCTCCACTTCAAAATGTCTTATTTAATTCAATATCTTTGTAATTCTTTGTGAAATTTACTAGCAATTTCTAAATAAAAAGTAAATCCTAAGTCACAATTATTTCTGTAGCGCTTTAGGTTATTGTTTATGAAGCTTCATAGTAATAAACAGAAACATAACAGTGTTTATGTTGCAAAATTCACCGATTATGAAACAAATTCTAGAGTCATAGAGTCAAGCTCAAGCTGATTCAGTTTAGTTGTGTAAAGATGGATCCATTATTAACTATTTCAGTGCATGTAAAAGGGGGTAAAGAGGTGACTTCCACACAACACATGCAGGTCACGATACCTGAAATATACTTCCATCATGAGCACAACGCTGTAAACAAAAAACAATTTAAAAAACAAAAAACTAATAAATTATTTATATTTAAAACAAGGACCTAAATGAACACTCACCAAGTGTCAAATGCAAGTAGAAATCGGTGCCGGCGAGTAGCTTATATAAAATGGTGTCAATCACCAGTTGGCCGGTAATATTTTTTATGGATACTTATAATGCAGTGTTGTGAGAACATGAACATGAATGACACTCGGGACATCATCACAAGAGTTAAAGCCTTGGTCATTTAAATATTCAAGTGCAAGAAGATGCGAAAGAGAACTGAATTTGTTACTCACCCAGAAACAGAAAGTCTCAGACAGCGTGAGAATACTGAATTGAGTTTTGTTTCACATCTTTTTGCGCTTGAACATAACAATTTACCACAAAAAAACCTGTCTCGGCGAGCATGGCATCGGCGTATTGGATCTGTGCAGCTCTTAAAGTGACAGCAGCCTAATATTTCTGCTGCTATTTATGTTTTTAATGTTAATCAAACAAAGACTGAATACTAGACTGAATACCTTTTCAATAAGGATTAATTCATGTTTAATATATATATTATATTTATTATATTAGTTAAGCTAGTGTCAAAACTGGAATATGGAATTGTGAATTTTCACTGGTATGGTGTCACTGCTGCCTGTTTTTGTGAAAACGGTAGGTTTTTACTTTAAAAATGTAAAAAAGCATTAAAAAAGCATGACGCTACTGATAGAGTTTAACTTGAATTGAAACAAACACACTTAATATCTCTGACCAGCTATTTTATGATATTTAGCAATACTTCTGAAACAAACAAACATAAATATTATAACCCTTTCCAATCACAAAAGCCATAAGAAACCCCCAAGGCATCGTTCTTCTCTTATACAGCATCATTTCAGCAACCGGTGCCCTGCGGGGCCTTAAACAACTCACGCAATTCATTACGGAGGATTTGACGAGAGTCTGATGGCAGTCGGCCACGTTAACGCTTTCCTCAGGGTAACAGCTGCAACACAACACATCCGAGAGAGACAGATGTGCCTCTCGCATCATAAACACTCTGTGTACAGAGCGACAGTCTTCCTCCAATAACAGCTGCTGATTAGAGTTTAAGCTCTTACAGTAACAGTTGTGTGTATGAGGCGTTTATGTGAGCAAAGCGGATCTGTACAGCACAGAATGTCAGAGAAGAGATCTTGTAAATTGTAAAGTATTACATGCATGTGTCTTTTACAGATTACACACTGCAACGACCTCGGAGGGGAAAAAAGATGCTGGATGGAGGAAAGAAGAATTAAACTCAAATTGAGATATTTTACCCAGCATTTATTTATACGTATGTCACACACTGGGATTTATTCAGACAACACAAAGATTGATTAATGGATATTAGTCATCTTCATTTTGATAAAATGATACCAATTCTTAAATCGCCTTGCTGTTTTTTTCTGTTGAACAAAATGTCATTAAACATTATTTGTAGCAATAATAATGTTACTTTTGATATGAAACAAAGTCAGTTTTATCACTAAATTCACTTTAGTGTCTCTTTAATGTGTGCTGCATTGAACCGATCATGTCCTCCTCTTTACTATTTGTTACAGCACCAAATAAACATGAATGAACATCAGAAGGAATGTTGAACGATTCAGTACAACTTACTGAAATGAATCATGTCTGTAATCGATCAATCAGTGTTTGAACCACGGAAAGATAACTAGAAAAAAAAAAACTAATCTGCTGGGTTTCACTGGGTTAAAACAGCCCATTTGTTGGGTTAAAACAACCCAATTGCTGGGTTAAAACAGCCCATTTGTTGGGTTAAAAAAACCCAATTGCTGGGTTAAAACAGCCCATTTGTTGGGTAAAACAGCCCATTTGTTGGGTTAAAACAGCCCAATCGCTGGGTTAAAACAACCCAATCACTGGGTTAAAACAGCCCATTTGTTGGGTTAAAACAACCCAATCGCTGGGTTAAAACAGCCCATTTGTTGGGTTAAAAAAAAACAGTTGCTGGGTTAAAACAGCCCATTCGTTGGGTTAAAATAGCCCATTTGTTGGGTTAAAAAAAAAAACAGTTGCTGGGTTAAAACAGCCCATTTGTTGGGTTAAAACAACCCAATCGCTGGGTTAAAACAGCCCATTTGTTGGGTTGAAACAACCCAATCGCTGGGTTAAAACAGCCCATTTGTTGGGTTAAAAAAAACAGTTGCTGGGTTAAAACAGCCCAATCACTGGGTTAAAACAGCCCATTCGTTGGGTTAAAATAGCCCATTTGTTGGGTTAAAATAGCCCATTTGTTGGGTTAAAAAAAAAAACAGTTGCTGGGTTAAAACAGCCCATTTGTTGGGTTAAAACAACCCAATCGCTGGGTTAAAACAGCCCATTTGTTGGGTTGAAACAACCCAATCGCTGGGTTAAAACAGCCCATTTGTTGGGTTAAAAAAAACCAATTGCTGGGTTAAAACAGCCCATTTGTTGGGTTAAAACAGCCCAATCGCTGGGTTAAAACAGCCCATTTGTTGGGATAAAAAAACAGTTGCTGGGTTAAAACAGCCCAATCACTGGGTTAAAACAGCCCATTCGTTGGGTTAAAATAGCCCATTTGTTGGGTTAAAAAAAAAAACAGTTGCTGGGTTAAAACAGCCCATTTGTTGGGTTAAAATAGCCCATTTGTTGGGTTAAAAAAAAAACAGTTGCTGGGTTAAAACAGCCCATTCGTTGGGTTAAAATAGCCCATTTGTTGGGTTAAAAAAAAAAACAGTTGCTGGGTTAAAACAGCCCATTTGTTGGGTTAAAACAACCCAATCGCTGGGTTAAAACAGCCCATTTGTTGGGTTGAAACAACCCAATCGCTGGGTTAAAACAGCCCATTTGTTGGGTTAAAAAAAAACAGTTGCTGGGTTAAAACAGCCCAATCACTGGGTTAAAACAGCCCATTCGTTGGGTTAAAATAGCCCATTTGTTGGGTTAAAAAAAAAAACAGTTGCTGGGTTAAAACAGCCCATTTGTTGGGTTAAAACAACCCAATCGCTGGGTTAAAACAGCCCATTTGTTGGGTTGAAACAACCCAATCGCTGGGTTAAAACAGCCCATTTGTTGGGTTAAAAAAAAACAGTTGCTGGGTTAAAACAGCCCAATCACTGGGTTAAAACAGCCCATTCGTTGGGTTAAAATAGCCCATTTGTTGGGTTAAAAAAAAAAAACAGTTGCTGGGTTAAAACAGCCCATTTGTTGGGTTAAAACAACCCAATCGCTGGGTTAAAACAGCCCATTTGTTGGGTTGAAACAACCCAATCGCTGGGTTAAAACAGCCCATTTGTTGGGTTAAAAAAAACCAATTGCTGGGTTAAAACAGCCCATTTGTTGGGTTAAAACAGCCCAATCGCTGGGTTAAAACAACCCAATCGCTGGGTTAAAACAGCCCATTTGTTGGGTTAAAAAAAACAGTTGCTGGGTTAAAACAGCCCAATCACTGGGTTAAAACAGCCCATTTGTTGGGTTAAAACAACCCAATCGCTGGGTTAAAACAGCCCATTTGTTGGGTTGAAACAACCCAATCGCTGGGTTAAAACAGCCCATTTGTTGGGTTAAAAAAAACCAATTGCTGGGTTAAAACAGCCCATTTGTTGGGTTAAAACAGCCCAATCGCTGGGTTAAAACAACCCAATCGCTGGGTTAAAACAGCCCATTTGTTGGGTTAAAAAAAACAGTTGCTGGGTTAAAACAGCCCAATCACTGGGTTAAAACAGCCCATTCGTTGGGTTAAAATAGCCCATTTGTTGGGTTAAAAAAAAAAACAGTTGCTGGGTTAAAACAGCCCATTTGTTGGGTTAAAACATCCCAATCGCTGGGTTAAAACAATCCAATTGCTGGGATTGTCCATTTTCAACCTAACTAAAGCCAACTAGCCTGGACTCCTTCTTTCTGTTTACAGACGTGACGTAATGACGCAAAGACGAACCGCTGCATGCTCGAATTTCCCGCGGAAATCCACCAGGTCGCTCTTATTATAAAACATTATTACAAGCTTACCGTTGTGAATCCAGCTAAGATAAGGAGATAGTTTTGAACACTGGCTGGTTATGTACTTGCTCAAAAATTGATTTTGTTAGAAAAAAAAAGTTGCAATTGAATTGTTGGTAACTGTTTTTGTTTGACTGTTGATTTTAAAAAATAAATGCTAATTGAATTTGGACTCTGTTATAATATTAAAGGTTAAAATGAACAACATTGTAACAGCTGACAGAGTTTTATAAGATCATTTTTCCTTGAATTAAACAGGATCTTTTCCCTACTGTACCTTTAAGACTTAAACATACATACAACCTCCGCTAACTTCCAGTATAGTTTACTGGCATTCTTCAGGAGGGCAAAGTTACTCAATATACAGGTGTTGATACTGACATTTTCTGACATTATTTTGTGACATTTCATCTGCATAAACACCCAAAATAGAAATGGTCTGCACACCTGGACTGACTTTAACTTTGAATAAACAGTTTCAGCTCTGAATCCATCTGGATCACATGAGTTACTGCTGCTTATGCAAACACGACATCTCAGATAAACAATGATAAGCTTCAAAGAGGATATTCACAACGGACTCACAATTTATGACCCGCAATAAACTTCGCTCTTATCTGCTCACTGACTCAACTGATTATTCTTTCTGCAAGGGGCTGGGAATGGAGATCCGCTTCCACTTTTAGAAAATTACTGGAACCGAATGAGTTTCATGACTATTCTTGAACATCTTCCTATGAGAGAACAAACATCATGTTGTTTGTCATTACATACAGCATGACGAGAGTCGTCTAATTCATGTCATGCACAAAACAATGTGACACAGATATATGGCAGTTCTGAAACTACTGTAAAAAACACCAAACATGAGCACTGGAAGAACCAAAGGCGTTTGGACGGATGAATTATTGAGGAAAAAAAGCCCGAAGGCCCGTGACCTCCACTTCAGCTTTTTAATAAGACTCTGGAAAGCATTTGCATCTCATAAAACACTTTTACGGATGAGTCCCAGAGCTGTCGGCTGAGACACTACATCACTGTCCTACATGAACAGCTGCGCTCGCTCTCGCTCTTATCACCGCGCTCTCGTACACGCCATTCGTCAGGATGAGCCCACTTCCTGTTGCCATCGCACAGATGAGATAGTTTCCATGTATGAGCACATGAACCTGGCACACGGGGTTCATTTCACATTATTAATAAAGCAAGGTCCATGTCCAGTGACAGATTTATAGCTTAGTGTATAGAGGCAGTGCAGTGGCGGGACACAGGACACAGATTTTTACCTTGGACGAAATCTGGCAGCACAACAAAGCACCAATACTGTTTATCGTACAAAAATGTCTGTGGAATCAGATTTTGAAGCAGATTAATAATAGCAGGGGAGGGGGAGGGGCATTCTCAGTCTGGAGAGCCACTGATTGGTCAAAAATCTGGATTCATTAACTCAAATCTTCTGAATTAATTATATTAAATTCAATCTTTCAAATTCATGTACATGTTTAGGATGACACTAGACAAACCACATAACTACCAGGCATTACATGATTCTATGGGTCGTTGCATTTTATCATTGTTTTGAGAAAACCTTTTTGTTTTGATCCACTGACTCCAGGCCACTTTGAAATGTCGCGTAAGGTTTACATCCCATGTTTATATGGACACTACTTCCTGTTAACCGAAAAAATGGGATGGGATGGGCTGCGACAAACACTTTATGAGTCAAGGTTGAAAAACACTGCAGTAATAAATCATTGCAAGTTCCCATTTGGTTTAGCGAGTTGATATGAAGCAAAACAGGATTTAAATTCTTATCGGGGCAGCAGAGACTGTATCCTCTAACCTGAATCATACAGGGGAAATTCACCTCACAATTTCCACACACTCACACACACACACACACACACACACACACACACACACACACACACACACACACACACACTCACACACACACTCACACACACACTCACACACACTCACACACACTCACACACTCACAGAGAGAGAGCACATGAATGGTTAGTAGGATAAATGACCCGTGTCCTGAGCTGTGCATGTGTGTGCTGGATATCAGGAGTAATTGTCCCATGTGCTTCCTGTCAGGCTGATATAAATTAAACATACACGTCCACCTGTTTATGCCATCTCATCTTTATAAATGCAGTCTGGCAAACGTCTGAAGAGATCTCATGACCTACATCAAAGTGTGCTAGTGTTTAGAGCCGTTTGAGATGTTATAATACCACAGCAGCGGACAGGAGACGACACACACGCTCAGATAGAGAAACCACTGCCCCTGACAATAGAATAGAATAAAATAAATAAAAAATACATAAATAAAATTAAAAAATAAAATAATAATAAAAAATACATAAATAAAAATACATAAATAAAATAAAAAATAAAATAAATAAAACAAATAACCAAAAATCCAAACTCTGCTAAAATAAAATAAAATAACTGAAAATCCAAAATCTGCTAAAATCTGCAAAAAAATACAATTAAAAAATAAATAAAATAAAATAAAAAATAAAATAAAATAAAAAATTAAATTAAATTAAATTAAATAAAATAAATAAAATAATAAAATAAAATAAATAACTGAAAACCCCAAATCTGCCAAACTAAACTAAACTAAACTAAAATTAAATTAAATAAATAAAAATAAAAACCAAAAATCCAAAATCTGCTAAAATAAAATAAAATAATACAAATTAAATATAAAATAAAATAAAATAAATAATAAAAAATACATAAATAAAATAAAAAATAAAATAAAACAAAAAACAAAAAATCCAAAATCTGCTAAAATAAAATATAAAAAATTAAATTAAATAAATTAAATAAATAAAATAATAAAATAAATAAATAACCGAAAACCCAAAATCTGCCAAACTAAACTAAACTAAACTAAAATTAAATTAAATTAACAAATAACCGAAAATCCAAAATCTGCTAAAATAAAATAAAATAAAATAAAATAACTCAAAAAAACAAAATATGCTGAAAAAATAAAATACAAATAAGTATAATAAATTAACATGTTAACTAGGACACATCCTGGACTCTCAACTACAGCTCTATGTATGCAGATTTTCTTGCAAATAATGTATATTTTAAATGAAAGTAACATCACAAAGCAAAATATATAACATAATATAACATATTAAGATTAAATTAAGGTTATATTTTGAATGAAAATGTTTTGTGGGGTAAAGTATGACCTGGACATGTTCGGCACTGCAGTGATGTCAGTGGTTTTGTTTCTCTAGTTTGTTTAAGGATAAACTCTTCTAGATGCACAAACACACAGCAGAGGATGACCAAAGAAAGGGAACAACACACACACACACACGTTTGATTCTATAATCGACTCCACTTGACTGGTCATATATCACAGCTCCACACACACACACACACACACACACACACACACACACACTTGTCCTATTCTCTCTACTGCTGCCTGCACATTTGCCAAGGTCGACACTAGGAAATGATACGGAGATAGTGTCAGTAGATTTATGTTGTCGCTCTCTCACTGTGTGTGTATTTACAGAATAAAAGCTCGCAGATGTTGTCCTCTCTCGCCCTGAAATCATGCGTGTAACCTGACAGAACAACGCAATGCCTCAACGTTTGTGAATATCAATGCTGTGACTATATAATTATGCATAGTCAAGACTACAAAATAAATAAACTTATCAATGCTTTAAAGGGCTCCTATTCTGCTTTTCTCCATCCTCATCTGTCTTTAGTGTGTAATGTTGAGTTCTTCTCTATATCAGTGTTTCTGAACTCCCTGAAACGCCTCCATCTTGAGTTTTCCTCACAATATTCCTCATTTAAATAATTCATGCGCAGAATAAAGGGGCGGGGCCTGGTTGAGTTAGTTAGCAGTGTGTTGAAACTGGCGGTTATGGTAAGGGGCGGGACATTTCCCAAACACCAATCACAACACACTGCTCCAGCCGACCAATCAGAGCACATTGTGCTTTTCAGAAGGAGGAGCTTCATAGAGACAGGAAGTGTTACTGACAGACTGGGAAGAGAGGAGCTGCAACAATGGAGAATATGAGGAAAATAATCAACATTCAGTCTAGTAGAGCACAATTTAACTTCTGACTGTTACATCAAAGCTCATGATGGGAAAAATACACAGAATTAAAATATGTTCCTGAACTGAAAGTAAGACTGCACTGTTTGTTTTCAGTTACATCATCATTTGGATCTCAAATGTAAAAAGTAAAGTGTGTGTTTGATGTCCACTTACTGTCTTCATAGTGCAGTAAGAGTGTTTGTGCTGCTGACCGCTGTGAAATTACAGCTCTGGAACAGCTGCTCGATTAAACTGTAACTCAACATCACTGACCGCTCTCGCTTACACAACCAATTAGAGCTGATTTATGACCCTGACGGACAATCAGAGCGCACCGGGCCCGAGGGAGAGGACGGATACGTTTACGCTGCTGTTTTTAGCTCTTGTGTAGGAATTGAACAGGTTGTGGGGTCAGATCCCAGGCTGTGGTGTGTGACCTCTGACCTCATGGAGGGGTTACAGTAGCACCGCTGAGCTTCTCTCTTTGTACTGAAGGTCATGTGATCCTCGGTGTCTGACAAGATCACCGATAGGCTGAAATGAACGTTGGTATGATTTTACAAAGCGCTGCTTCAAAAACCAGCTGTGTACTGCCTACATAGACAGCTGTCTTCTAAGACAGCATTTCTATTTTTTTGCTTTTAATTTAAGTCGTAAAATTGCTGAAACTAATAAAAGCACGTTTCTTAATCTCTTAATTTAGGTTCTCTTCTGCACACAAAAATACAGTATCATGTTCCCTTCGGCATAAATATGACCAGGTGTGTCTTTATGGCTGAATGCTAACAAAACGTCTAATGTGAGCACATGTAAATAGAAATCGGGGTTCAAGCACTTTAAGGCTTAAATTTTATTTTATTTAGCAAGCATGTAAGCACTTAGATCATGATGGAAAAGACCATTTACAGCCAATTTACACATGGTTTTTAGACAGTTATAGCGCCACCTATTGCCTGATCGCCACCACTTTCTTTAGGTGTTCTCAGAGTGTGTCCATACATGTGTGTGTCAAATTTGGTGAAAATATCTCATTTTGTTTTGAAGTTATAGACATGAGGGCATAAAAAAATTACCCATGAGCAACTTTGATTGGATTTGTTTATGAACTATATTCGAACTAGTATGTTAACGAACTACGGTTTCATATTTCCTATGGTGGTTTCATCTCAGTCGGACTAAGAATTTTGAAGATATTCACAAAAGCACTAAATCACAACGTTGCACAAACCATAAGGCGAAACCTCGTTGGACTCGGCGAGGATTCAGGAGTCTATAAGCATTTGAAAACTTAATTTTACCATTAGGTGGCGCTGGTTTGAAACTCCTGCCGAGGACGCATACCGAGTTTCGTTCTGATCGGCCTCCGTTAACCTTGTTTAATTCAGTGGTCGATGACGGCTGTGTTTTTCGAGATACCCCAGTGTCCTCATAGGGAATCATGGAACCTTGGACCAAGACACTGCATACCAAGTATCAAGTCGATTTTTTTACTGTGACCTCAGATTGAGCTTATACACATGTGTACCAAGTTTGGTGAAAATATCTCATTTCATTCTCGAGCCATTTTAGTACAAGTGGCTCCGCCCATAACGAACATTTTTACGCCCCTTAGAAACCGTGAATCAAAATTTCAACTTTTTTTTTTGGATAATTATCCATACTCCGACATGGTTCCGATCAGGTGAAAAACCTAGGATTAGTTCGCAAAAGCATTAATCGTGAATGTTTCTTGAGCAGCAAATCAGAATGATTTCTGAAGGATCATGTGACACTGAAGACTGGAGTAATGATGCTGAACATTCACTTTACATTGGAATAATATTTCACTATTTTTACTGTATTTTTGATCAGCTTTGGTGAGCAGAAGAGACTTTTGAATGGGTGTGTGGTTTACTTTATCTCTTTTTTTTTTTTTTAACCCAGTTTAGGTTCGTGACCTGCGTGACCTTTGCTCTTACGTTCAGTTCATCTGGAGTTTAGTTTTTTCGTGTCAGTTGTGTTTGTATTTGCATCACCGACAGGTGAGAGGTTGTAAATAACGTCTGATCTTCAGCTCCAGACCACCTGAGGGCGGGAGGAATGTGCCTCGTCCCTGTGACTCTCCTCGCGGTCAGGTGACGTGTTTGCTGAGCTTTAATTTATGACGACCGAGAGAAGCTGATAATTGTAGCCGCTGTCCGTGTGTTTTGATGTATAGCGTTAATCAGCCGTTTGTCCTGCTCGTGTCCTGCGTTTGACCTCATTCTGATCACAGCCAGGTTCACATTAACAGTTCCTTCAGCTCAGAGGGAGCTTTCATCCGTTAACGACGGTGTTTGTGTTTGTGTTTGAGATGTTAAAGCTGTCAGGAGGGTCATAAACGGAGGCACACCCTGTCCACAGAGATTTACATGACTGAACTCAATCTCATAAAGCTTAAGGACACGACAAACGCCTGTTTAGTCAAAGGAGTCATTCGCCGTCTTTCTCTGGCTTTTAGTTTGTTTCAAAACACGTTTTCTTCACAAAGTGTTTAGGACTAATCTTTCTTTTACAGCATTTTATTGTAAGGATTTTCACTGGCTTTGGCAAATGCCATTCACGCTACATTACAATGGATCTGTTTTTGATTCAGCGTCTCCATGCCTCTTTTATAAGTCTATCCTTATTTCTTATTAAATGCTGTAACTTCTAAATTAGCATTAAATGGCTTTACATCACTTCTGAAATTCTGCACGATTTACAGCGATAACCTTTTAAAGTCTTCATGATCTCAGACAAAAATAAAAGTCCTTTCAGAGGCGGAACTATTACATTTTGAGGAAATGTTCAGGACAAACCTGATTTTTTTTCTTTATTTTATTTTATTGAAATAATGTACACCTAAAGAATCGTTCACACATGATGCATTAAATGCATATGGTGTATTAAAGTAAATGTTTTAATATTAATATACACTTAAATTTAAATTTAATTTGAATTAAATTAAAGAATCGTTCACACATGATGCATTAAACACATATGGTGTATTAAAGTAAATGTTCAAAATAAAATATTTTATTTTAATATTAATATACACTAAAAATTAATCACACATGACAGATGTTCACAAATAATTTTTTTATTTTTTATTTAATTTGAATTAAATTAAAGAATCGTTCACACATGATGCATTAAACACATATGGTGTATTAAAGTAAATGTTCAAAATAAAATTATTTTAATTTAATATTAATATACACTAAAAATCAATCACACATGACAGATGTTCACAAATAAATTTTTTTTTTAATTTAATTTGAATTAAATTAAAGAATCGTTCACACATGATGCATTAAATGCATATGGTGTATTAAAGTATATGTTCAAAATAAAATTATTTTAATTTAATATTAATATACACTAAAAATCAATCACACATGACAGATGTTCACAAATAATTTTTTTATTTTTTATTTAATTTGAATTAAATTAAAGAATCGTTCACACATAATGCATTAAACACATATGGTGTATTAAAGTAAATGTTCAAAATAAAATTATTTTAATTTAATATTAATATACACTAAAAATCAATCACACATGACAGATGTTCACAAATAATTTTTTTATTTTTTATTTAATTTGAATTAAATTAAAGAATCGTTCACACATAATGCATTAAACACATATGGTGTATTAAAGTAAATGTTCAAAATAAAATTATTTTAATTTAATATTAATATACACTAAAAATCAATCACGCATGACAGATGTTCACAAATACATTTTTTATTTTTTATTTAATTTGAATTAAATTAAAGAATCGTTCACACATGATGCATTAAACACATATGGTGTATTAAAGTAAATGTTCAAAATAAAATTATTTTAATTTAATATTAATATACACTAAAAATCAATCACACATGACAGATGTTCACAAATAAATTTTTTTTTTAATTTAATTTGAATTAAATTAAAGAATCGTTCACACATGATGCATTAAACGCATATGGTGTATTAAAGTATATGTTCAAAATAAAATTATTTTAATTTAATATTAATATACACTAAAAATCAATCACGCATGACAGATGTTCACAAATACATTTTTTATTTTTTATTTAATTTGAATTAAATTAAAGAATCGTTCACACATGATGCATTAAACACATATGGTGTATTAAAGTAAATGTTCAAAATAAAATTATTTTAATTTAATATTAATATACACTAAAAATCAATCACACATGACAGATGTTCACAAATAAAATTTTTTTTTTATTTAATTTGAATTAAATTAAAGAATCGTTCACACATGATGCATTAAACACATATGGTGTATTAAAGTAAATGTTCAAAATAAAATTATTTTAATTTAATATTAATATACACTAAAAATCAATCACACATGACAGATGTTCACAAATAAAAACATTTTTTAATTTAATTTGAATTAAATTAAAGAATCGTTCACACATGATGCATTAAATGCATATGGTGTATTAAAGTATATGTTCAAAATAAAATTATTTTAATTTAATATTAATATACACTAAAAATCAATCACACATGACAGATGTTCACAAATAATTTTTTTATTTTTTATTTAATTTGAATTAAATTAAAGAATCGTTCACACATGATGCATTAAACACATATGGTGTATTAAAGTAAATGTTCAAAATAAAATTATTTTAATTTAATATTAATATACACTAAAAATCAATCACACATGACAGATGTTCACAAATCATTTTTTTTTTTCATTTAATTTGAATTAAATTAAAGAATCGTTCACACATGATGCATTAAATGCATATGGTGTATTAAAGTAAATGTTCAAAATGGTTTTTTTTTTTTTATTTTATCTTATTTTATTTCATCATACATATGCCAGAATGTGTTTGAAAGTAGTTGGTTTTCTTTTCTCACTGACTTTGATACTGAACTGTCATTTAAATGATTAAAACAGTCTCACAGAAGAAAGAGAACAAACATCTTATGCCACAACTCTCTTTCTTCTGTTGAATCTGTTTGTTTCAGCTGGTGCTTCAGATCTAATTTGGTCTTGGAATTTTTAGGGCCGTTCCTGCTTCTGGAAAGTCTTCAGGACACCTGTGCGACAGGATGCTGCTGGAAATCCCCCTCCAGGGAACTTTATATATATAGTGTGTGTGTGTGTGTGTGTGTGTGTGTGTGATAAAAGAAAATGAGTCTTTGAAGCTGTTTGTCTTCCAAGTAACTCTAACAATCTTATTAGCAACTATTTTAGGGTCTCAAAAGTACACTGATTATTTTAGGCCGACAGTCAGAATCCACGCTCAACACATCCTCACATTATTACGCCTCACAGTCAGTCGGTGTTTGTGCTCGTGCAGCAGCATGTTCACCGTAAACACTAATCGAGGATCAGCTAAGCCGATTTCCAGAGGAAATGCGTTATATGAATAATCACATTATCTATTATATTAGACTGGATTAATTACAGGCTGCAGTGCGAGTCGGCTGATCTCAGCTCAGCGTCTGAGGCCTTTATTTAGTGTAAACACTAAGCTGATAATACTATTAGACGAGATGAGATTCCTGTCAGTGAGAGGAAGAGCTGGACTGACCATCATCATGTGTGTTTGAGCTCTCCTTCTTCACTTCTGACTGGCCAAATTTACTGTTAAATGAAAGGCTTTTGCAGTGTAATTGTTCATTTTCCATCTTAAGTTCTCATGTTATCTCATAATAGTGATGTGGAGCCTGAACAAACATGTTTCTGACGTACCTCTGATCAGAGATTGTTGTTCAGGATGAATTAGGGAAAGTTGAGCTCAAACAACCTGAAAAAAATGACAGAATGCAATTACCCTCTGAATTACACACACACACACACACACACACACAGCAATTTATCTCCTGTCAGCGGATACAGTTCTCAGCATCATGACACACACACACACACACACACACATTCATTAAACACTAAGATGACAAATCTGAAGGTGTCAAACAACAGGCAGAATCACCGAACATCCGTCACTGTCTCTCTCTCTTTCTGTGTCTCTCTCTCATTCTTTCTCTCTCTCTCTCTGATGGAGTTCATCAATCATGTGTTCAGAGGAAAGATGAAGTCGCTGGCTCAGCATTTCCAGTCTCCTCCACATCCATACATGCAGAGTAATTCATATGATGTTGTTTTCCAGTGTTTATGAAATCATAATCCTAACTTCACTTAAAAACAGGTTTGAACATGTTCTGTGTATCCTGACGTTTGACTGCTGCACTGTAAAATACAAAAAGAGCGAAAATTATGGGTAAAAAAAAGGAAGAACCTAGCTGTAGCAACATTTAAAGTTTTACAGATTTAACTTAAATTTACAGTTTATTGATATCATGTTAATATACCTAATGTACTAAAGCCTATGGAAGCTTGTGACTATGACTGACTATTTCTTGCAATTGCGAATTTATAGCTTGCAACTGTTGCAACTCAGAACTCAAATTTGCCGCTATTTGGGTGTGAGCAAAAACACGCCGTTTTTGTTTGTGTTTCTTTAAATGCAAATGAGCTCTGATTTTTCAGAAGAGGGCGGAGCTTTAACAGCTCGCGCTTCAGTCGCTCAACAACAACAAAGCTGGAGAATCTCACGCAGCCAAAATGACGAAAGTGTTCAGCCTTACATTGTTCAAACCGGAGTCGACACTGATGGAGAGACTCAGGAAGAAGTTACAACTTTTAGACGTTTCTGAATGGTTAGTGGATAAATGTATGTAGTTGCTGTGGAGTTGATTCAACTCATCCACTAGCATGTGCTGTCATGTTCATCTTTTGTTCAAATCCAGCGTTTGTGAAGCAGTCCGGTGTAAAATGACGGCATGTCAACAACACTCGACTACAACAACTCTTCCTCTTCTCTAAAGCAGCCCAACATGGCTGTTTTACAATTTTATGTAAATTTTAGGGTTAGTGATGTCACCAACCCAGGAAGAAGCTCGTTGTAGTCCCTACCAGCCGTTTGTTGTAGTCCTTAAACAGAGAATTCTCTCTTTGCATTGAACTTTGAGCATCATAACTTTGCAGATGTTGTTTATGATCAAACAGCAACATTACACACTACTTAAAGTTAAAAAAGTCAAATCATAATCAACCACCCCTGTAATGTTAACAAGTTTTTACAGTACTATTCGATCAAGAAGCAAAGGTTTTGCTCGTGAGCTTCAAAACATCAGATCTGAGAATGAATTCAGTCCACAGCCTCGTCCACACACGTGTGCTCTGAATTTATCTTCTTGAGAAAGAACGTGATCGTCATGATAAACGAGGAGCGAAGAAAGAAGAAGAGAATCACAGACACAACATTCATCATCAGAGAGATTTGTTCTGAACCTGTAATTAATTCAGCTGGTTGTAAATATTATACTTTAGGAAATTTAATATTAAAGTTTGAACTCCCTTTGACCTACCTACACTCACAGAACGTTCACAAATGTATCCAACCTTGATGACATCATTGTGGTATTTGCATACTGAATTCTGATTGGTCCATGATTGATTGATTGGCTGATAGAGTCAGAGGGATAATGAAAATGGTCAGTATCGGTCCTGCTCTGATTCCAGTCTCAGTGTTTTGGTGTGTGTTATGGCTGCGGATGTGAAGGTGTGTGTGGCGTGTCTCGACGTGAACGACCCGCTGGCATCCAAAGACCTGCAGGACTAACGAGCAGAGTCTCATTACACTCTCAGATCAGCTTACATCCGTTTCTCACACTGAAGCATGAGTATAAACACACACGTCTATATTTCTTGTATTCATTTGTATCCCAGTTAGTTAATTTACTAGGTCGTTTTGTATTCATTTATCATTTTATAGTCCCACAGTGATTGATCAGCCAATGCTCAGCTGGTTTCAGTGTGCATTCTGGGAATTTCTGAGGAGTGAATGATTCAGTTCACTGGAGTCGTTCTGAACACAGGCCTTCATCCTGAAGCATCATAATCTCAGTGATTCCCTGTTCTGTTGTCCGTGATGATTGTTCTGAGCTGAAGTCTGTAATTAAAGCTTCAGCTCGGAGAACCGGCAGGAACGGACTCAGAAGCTCTTAATGGCTCTGATAATATTTGAGCTGTCACGCTCAGGACAGGTGAGGTTCAGACACACATACTGTACAGCCACAGAACAAAGACAAGCTATTACTGCCCTGCCACAGCTGTCACACACACATCATACACACACAACTAAAGACTGTGATTAACATGTCACTCTCTGACAGGCTGATTGGGTCACGTTCGTCTCGCTGACTCCCACCTGAGCGCCTGTTAATGATCCGTCAATGCCAACATACTGTACGTGTGCTCGATCATACAAAACATGCACACTTTACCATGCATATACAAATACTGAGGCAAATATTCTATTTTAATTAGGTTGATTTTTTTTGTACTACAAATGCAGCTACTTAATTGAAATATATTATTTTAAAATGAAAACACTGAGTTAGTAAGAAACTTAGACTGGCAACTCTCAGAAGCAAGAAATATATATATATATATATTCTGACTTTATCTCTCGCAGTACTGACTTTATAACTCGCAATTCTGACTTTATAACTCGCAATTCTGACTTTATAACTCGCAATTCTGACTTTATAACTCGCAATTCTGACTTTATAACTCGCAAATCTGACTTTATAACTCGCAATTCTGACTTTATAACTCGCAATTCTGACTTTATAACTCGCAAATCTGACTTTATAACTCGCAAATCTGACTTTATAACTCGCAATTCTGACTTTATAACTCGCAAATCTGACTTTATAACTCGCAATTCTGACTTTATAACTCGCAAATCTGACTTTATAACTCGCAATTCTGACTTTATAACTCGCAAATCTGACTTTATAACTCGCAATTCTGACTTTATAACTCGCAAATCTGACTTTATAACTCGCAATTCTGACTTTATAATGCGCAATTCTGACTTTATAACTCGCAATTCTGACTTTATAATGCGCAATTCTGACTTTATAATGCGCAATTCTGACTTTATAACTCGCAATTCTGACTTTATAATGCGCAATTCTGACTTTATAACTTGCAATTCTGACTTTATAACGTGCAATTCTGACTTTATATCACGCAATTCTGACTTTATCTCACGCAATTCTGACTTTATCTCACGCAATTCTGACTTCATCTCGCGCAATTCTGACTATATCGTAATTCTGACTTTATCTCACACAATTCTGACTATATCGTAATTCTGACTTTATATCTCACGCAATTCTGACTTTCTCACGCAATTCTGACTTTATCTCACGCAATTCTGACTATATCTCACACAATTCTGACTTCATAACTCGCAATTTTGACTTCATCTCGCGCAATTCTGACTATATCGTAATTCTGACTTTATCTCACACAATTCTGACTATATCATAATTCTGACTTTATATCTCACGCAATTCTGACTTTCTCACGCAATTCTGACTTTATCTCACGCAATTCTGACTTTCTCACGCAATTCTGACTTTATCTCACGCAATTCTGACTTTATCTCACGCAATTTTGACTTCATAACTCGCAATTTTGACTTCATCTCGTGAAATTCTGACTATATTGTAATTCTGACTTTATATCTCACGCAATTCTGACTTTCTCACGCAATTCTGACTTTATCTCACGCAATTCTGACTTCATAACTCGCAATTTTGACTTCATCTCGCGCAATTCTGACTATATCGTAATTCTGACTTTATATCTCACGCAATTCTGACTTTCTCACGCAATTCTGACTTTATCTCACGCAATTCTGACTATATCTCACACAATTCTGACTTCATAACTCGCAATTTTGACTTCATCTCGCGCAATTCTGACTATATCGTAATTCTGACTTTATCTCACACAATTCTGACTATATCATAATTCTGACTTTATATCTCACGCAATTCTGACTTTCTCACGCAATTCTGACTTTATCTCACGCAATTCTGACTTTCTCACGCAATTCTGACTTTATCTCACGCAATTCTGACTTTATCTCACGCAATTTTGACTTCATAACTCGCAATTTTGACTTCATCTCGCGCAATTCTGACTATATCGTAATTCTGACTTTATATCTCACGCAATTCTGACTTTATCTCACGTAATTCTGACTTTATCTCACGCAATTCTGACTTCATAACTCGCAATTCTGACGATATCGTAATTCTGACTTTATATCTCACGCAATTCTGACTTTTTAATTTTTTTATTTCATGGCAGAAACAAGCTTCCATACAGAACCGTTCAAAAGTTTGGTCAAGTAAGACATTCTTACTTTTATTCATCCAGGACGCATTAAATTGATCAAAAGTGACAGTAAAGACATTTATAATGTTACAAAAGATTCTAATTCAGGTAAACGCTGTTCTTTTGAACTTTCTATCTTCATAGCACAGTTTTACAATGCTGTCTATGTAGGTCATTTATAGGTTTCGGGATAAAGCCATAAAATCTATGCAGCTCAAACATTGGCAGCGTTCACACAGGAAATTAACAGCTAACGCGATAAGATCTTCAAAGGTTACAGTATCTATGAAGTGTACAGCGGGCCTGTGTGTGTGTGTGTGTGTGTGTTTGAAGAAGGACGCTCTGTTGTGGTCTGATGCCTATCATAACTCAAAACATCTGAGATCTGCATTATATAAAGCTCTTATGACACCGTGACTTCCTTATCAGCTGATGCCGCACACAACGGCTCTTTGTTTCATCCTGGTGTCTGTGTGTACGTGCGAGAGAGCGAGAGAAAGTGTCCACTTGCCGTCTGCTTCCGACCCGATGGCCGGCCGCTAGTTTTTTATTGTCCACTGAGAGCTTGAGGGATTAATGGAAAACATGTCATGTGATTTACATGCATCCTGTAAGACATTTCCTGTAGATTTTACAAGCTACTCGACAAGACGATAAAGAGCAAACTCTCATGTTTGTGCTGACGCTTCGACCTCGTCCTGACCTCTTACAGGAATGCTGCCATTTCAAGGTCAATGTGAAATCAGAATTAAGTGTTTGCTTTCTTAATGCATGTTCCTGGTCTCAGTGCGAATGATTCGGCAGTGCACGTCATTACCAGTAACATAAAATGTTTGCCTTTGTAATCTTTCAATCAAAATATAATAACCTGTGCAGCCGACTTTCCTTTCTGCATAATATCACAATCCTTCCCTTCCAGCCACATGGAAAGAAACTGAACACACAAAAGGATTTTTGATCTGATTAATAAAACAAAATAAAACAATTAAATTAAGTTAAAAATTGCTGTTCTTTTGAACTTTCTATTCATCAAAGAATCCTGGAAAATAAAATGTATCATAGTTTCTACAAAAATATGAAGCAGCACAACTGTTTTCGACATTGATAATAATCAGAAATGTTTCTTGAGCAGTAAATCATCATATTAGTATGAATTCTGAACCCGTAACATTCCTGTAAGAGGTCAGTTCCAGTTCAGACGTTCAGCAGGAGCAACAACTGAGGGGACGTGTTTGAACTGACGGAGAGAATCCATCCTGTCAGCTGATCAAAGCTCAAATGATCACCCATTAACACAGGTGAGGGACACATCTGAAGAACACACACACCTGCACCTGAGGGCCACAGAGCGCCAGCAGAAGCGCAATAACATCCACAAATTTGAATAAAGTCATATATCTGAATGAAGCCACAAAAATGCAAAATTCCTCTGTTTAGTGATCTGCGTTAAAAGAGTTGAAAATGATTATAAATGTTGTTCTGAAGCTGTGTGATGTGTACAGGTTCTTCATTTATGGTTCCTTATAACAACCACAGAACCTTAGAAAAAGGTTCTTTATATTTTTAAAGGTTAAGGTTCTTCTATGACACCGGTGTGAAAACATGCTTATAACAAAAGTTTAGTACATTAATGACCACAAGCGGACAAAAAAAGTGTGTGTATGAGAGAGAGAGTGTGAGTGTGTGTGTGAGACATCTGACTCGCAGCTGTTGTGTGTCGGGGTCAGTCAGAGGTCATCTGCGAGTCTGCTGATGTTCTTCTCTTCTGACAAACGGCTGCTCCGCAAATGCCACGGCTTTAAATTCTCACTGCACGCTTGACCCGAGATCTTAAACGTTATTTACCTTTTCGCAGAGCCTGAGTGTGTGTGTGTGTGTGTGTGGTGAGGGAGTTACTGGAAGTCAGTTCAGTGGGTGTGGATCAGAATGTTTAAAATAAGCCTGAAATAAAGTTAGAGTTAAAAATGAACAGATATCAGGCAGAAGTAAGTGATCGAATGATTCGTACTCATAAACTTTCATCAGAATTTGCTCCAATTCTGAAACGACTTTTCAGCCAACGTCACAAATCCATCTGTGACTATTTCTACTGCGCTTCATACAATACAGACGGTTTCAAAGCAGCTTCACAGTAATAAACAGGAAAATAATGATGCAAACTTGAGACAAATTCAAATTCTGCTGTAAATCAGCTCTAAAAGACAATAGTGTCATTATTCAGATCAATTCAGTTCAATGTTGATTCAGTTTGGTTCAATAATAGTGTCGCTGTTGCACAAATATGCCCCTGTTTTGGATGCATATATATAAGAATCAAGTCCTGTCCTCTATTTTGTCCTCCTCAATGTGAGTCAAATTACTCAATAAAACTGGTTTTGAATGTAATTTCACTTGCAAACTGTTTAAAGTCATTTTTTTCTTCTCTATTGTGTCGTATATCCGAGTGAGGCGCTTCTCAAACAAGAACAAATGTAGGGCGGGGCTTGGGAATTGATTGGATGGTTGTGGTTTGCTATTGGTGGATCTCATGTGAGTGACAGGTTGCCCCGCCCTCGTCATCAGAGAAGATATTCTGATTCAAGATTACAGGAACATGAATTTAACACAATAATGATAAATCATTTAGAATAAACACTGAAATGTTAGGTAAAAAACAAGAAGAATTGTCCATTCTGATTTCATGGGGACTTTAACGTGGACTTCGCTATTTCACTGGAGAATTAAAATGGGCTTTTCTGCATAAACGTGGGTGTTTTGAGTATATTTGTTGGGTTTTGAAGAGTTCAGTCACAGGCTCTCATTATACCAGCGTCCGGTTTGATTTACACCGGTAACCGCAGCAGCGTGTCAGAGTGAATTACAGCCCTGAATCACATGCTGAAAGCCACAGATCTGCTGTTCCCATCAATCTCACGGCAAACTCATTTCACACTGCCTGCAGAAACGCCTGTTTTCAGCTCATGCTCAGTGTTTTCAACTTCATCTGATCTTTTAGTATCTCAAAGTACCACAAACATAATATGAGCAAGAAGCAACATTTAAAACAATAAAAATAACGTAACAATAAATACAGTTATGCTGTATTCTATATACTAATCAAATGTCTGTATTATATATTTATTATATAATGCATAATTATTTATCAGTACAGTGGAATAACAGTAATGTTTTGAAAGTGGCATTGTTATTTTTCTTTTATTTCTTGTTAATTTATGGTTCCTGAGAGAGCCTGTAAACGCCTATAAAATCTTTACTGGACGCCTAAAGTCGGTCAGATTTATAACAGCTAAATTTGATGTCCGTTCCTGCGTTTTTGTGCATTGAGACGTCAGACAGAAGAAAAACAGATCATAAAACAATGCTAAATGCAAATAATAAAAATGCAACTAAGCTCTTCATCATGTAATAAACAGACCAAAGCAAAGAAAAAGCTCTTTGCATATCTTTTGTTGTTGACATCAAAGGCCTAGCGTCCAATCAAAGTCACTCTCTAATTAGAAGCTAGATTAATCAGATGCCAACATGGACAGGTTGTGACATGCCTCCATCATGATCTGTATCGACCGCAGTGAGTTCAGTGTGGTGAATTATTTGCTGCCGACAGCATGAAACCGTCATTCCGTGTTGGGTCGGCATTTGATGTCCAATGTAAAATCTGAGTCGTGAAGCCAGATCGTTTGGGACGCGCCATGTTAAACCACACGGGTCAACAGAGGGTGACTAACGCTGGAGATTTAGGGTCACCAGGAGCCCGAGACTCTCATTAACAGCACAGCATGATGATACAGGCGCTGATCAGGACAACAGACTCTCATACACGGAAAACGGGATCGCTGCCCAGACCCGCGTCCAAAGACTGATGGAGAAAAGAAGGGATAAACGTTGAAATTAAACAAATTTATGGGTCAAGAATATTTTAACCTGAAAATAAAATGAATAAAATAAAAACAAAAAAACAAAAAGGTTAGTAAGATTAATGAAATAAAGTTAAAACATAAAATAGTAAATAAAAATAAAATAGTTAATAAAATTAGTAAAATAAAAGTACTAAAATATTTAATAAATAAAAAAGTTAATTAACTTAATAAAATAATAATAATAATTGGATTCAAGTTCAACTTTTTGATCAAACTTTTATGTTGACAATAGAATATGTAATGCATTTTTTTCATGATTAAATGGGAAAATATAAATAGAACATGGATGAATTTTCAGACTTCCACAGTCATTTTCTCTGTTTAGGCCCAAACGGAATTATTTACGCAGTTCGTAATTGATTTTTAGGTGTTGCATTATTGACGCAACATAAGCAACACTCAATTCTGAAATGTAAAGGTAAATACAGATCAAAATGAAAAGGGCGAGTGTATGTGCAGCGCGGCCGCTGGGCACCGAATCACTCCTCACGATGGTTAAAACTTCAAACAGCCTCATGAAAGAGTCAGTGCGCGTCAGGCCCTCATGGCTCAATCCCAGCAGGCCACAATTGATTTAGTGTAAAGGAGCGAGAGATCAGGGAGCCTGAGGGAGCACCTGCCTCCCGTCGGCCTCAGAGCCGTTTCACACTTCATCATTCGTTCTGACGAGCTGCCGCCGAACGCTATCCAGACCCGGCAAACTTCAGCGCTGACGGGAGACACGATACAGCGACTACATACATCTCGACAAATCCCAACTCATGCAGGACAGTGGAGAGAAAGGAAAAGACATGCAGCTTTAGACATGTGCGCGGCAGCCTTTGATGTGAAGCCTTGAAATGAAGGATTCATTATCAAAAATTACATGATGGTGAAAATGTCTCAATTCTGGATTTGAAAAAAGTCTTATTAATATTCTCACCGGACTCAACATGTGGCACTTTGTCCATATTTTCTGAAACTCTGACCACTAGTGCCAAATAAGAAGGAAAGGAAATGAGAAAGGAAGTAAAGGAAGTAAAGCAAACAGGATACAGAAATGGTAAAAGATAAAAGAAATAGGAAAATAGATATTTTTATGTAAATGTAAAAGGAAGGAAAAGGAATCAAGAAAGGAAGGAAATAGAACAGAAGGAGAAGTAAAAGTAAACAGAAATGTGGAAAGTAAAGGAAGTGAAGAGAAAAGGGAAATGGAAGGGGAAAAGTAAGGAAATTAAACGAAAAGAAAATGAGAAAGGAAAGAAAACAGGCAGAGAAGGAAAAAGTCAGCTGAATTGGGAAAAGGAAAGGAAACAAAAAGGAAAAGACAGAAAGGGAGGTGAAAGGAAGGAAATTTAAGAAAACAAGTGAACAATGGTAAAGGAAATGAAAAGGAAAAGGACATTATAGTGGAAAAAGTAAAAAAAACAAAAAGGAAAATGAAATGAAATGAAATGAAATGAAGGGAAGTAAAAAGTAAATTGAAATAAGAAATGTAAATAAAAAAGAAAAACAATAAAAAGGAAAGAAAAAAGAAATTTAAATTAAATTAAAAATGTAATGGAAGTAGAAAAAGTAAGGAAACGGAAAGGAAAAGATAATGAGAAAAGAAGGAAAGAAAGCAGGAAGAGAAATAAAAGTAAACTGGGAAATGGGGAAATGGGAAAAGGAAATGAAAAGGAAAAGAAGAAAAGGAATAAAAAGGAAAGGGAAATGGAAGTGGGAAAGTAAGGAAACAAGAAAGAAAGGAAATAAAAAAGACAAGTAAAAATTAAACTGAAATGGGAAAAGTTAAGGAAATGAAAAGGAAAAGAAGTAAAAAGGAAAGGGAAATGAAAGTGGGAAAGTAAGGAAATGAAAAGGAAAAGAAAAAGGGAGGTAAAAAAGAAAATTAAATGAAAAAGGAAAAGGAAACAGAAGTGGGAAAACTAAGAAAACAAAAAGGAAAATAAAACAAGAAGAGAAGTAAAAAGTAAACTGAAATGAGAAAAGTATTGGAAATAAAAAAACAGTAAAAGGGAAGTAAAAATAAATAGAAATAAGAAAGGAAAGGGTAATGTATTGGAAAAAGTAAGGAAACGGAAAGGAAAAGAAACTGAGAAAAGAAGGAAAGAAAGCAGGAAGAGAAGAAAAAAACTAATGAGAAAAGTAAAGAAAGTGAAAAGGAAAAGAAGAAAATGGAGGTAAAAAGAAAGAGCAATGAAAAAAGGAAAGGAAATGGAAGTGGAAAAAGAAGGAAAAAAGAAAGGAAGGAAATAAAACAGACATAAACAGTAAAATGAAATGGGAAAAGTAAGAGAAATGAAAAGGAAAAGAGAAAATAGAAAGTAAATAGGAAAGGGAAATAGAAGTGGAAAAAGTAAGGAAATGAAAGGAAAAGAAAACGAGAAAGGAAAGAAAACAGGCAGAGAAGGAAAAAGTCAACTGAAATGGAAAAAAATGAATGAAAAGCAAAAAAAAGAAAGGGAAGTAAAAAGAAACAGAAATTAGAAAGGAAAAGGTAATGAAAGTGGAAAAAGTAAGAAAACGGAAAGGAAAAGAAAATTGAGAAAAGGAGGAAAGAAGACAGGAAGAAAAGTAAAAAATTAAACAAATGGGAAAAGTAAAGGAAATAAAAAGGAAAAGAGGAAAAGGAAGGTAAAAGAAAGAGTGGAAAAAGTAAGGAAACAAAAAAAGAAGGAAATAAAACAGAGAAGTAAACAGTAAAATTAAATGGAAAAAGTAAAGGAAATGAAAAGGAAAAGAAGAAAGTTATGAAAAAGACAAGGGAAAGTACAAAAATGTTACAGAAAACAAAAAGATAAGGAAAGAAAAAGATGTAACTGAAATGAGAGTGGAAATGGGAAAAAAGGTAAGGAAACTAAATGGAAATAGGAAGGAAAGAAAAAAGGAAAACAAAGGAAAGAGGGGAACGTTCAGTTGGGAGCGCCGGACGGGACAGTGTGTTCATCCTCACCTGACTGCTCTCAGCCCTCCTCTCTCTCCACCAATAATCCTGATGGAAGCTTCCCGGCAGGTAATCCCTAATCTGGCCCATGAGACACGCTAAGACTATTCACTGGGAGAGCTGGAGATGGGACTAGGCACTCGGGTGACAGTAATCCCATCACTGCGCTAATGCACTTAACCTGATAGCGCTCCGAGACGAGCACGAGGAGCAACAAGAAACCACATACAGTCACGAGCAAGCCTAAAAAAACACAATACTGACATCAGTCAAAAAACTGAAGTACAAACAAAAGGTGTACAAATCTCACAAAAACAACAAAGTGACTCTAGAAATGGACGTCCCACACTTCAGTTGAAAAGCCAATCGCGACATGCGTGAGTGGAGAGCAACTGAACCAGTCTGAAAAATAGTTTCTAGTGTGATCTGATCCGATTTGTGATTATTATTTAAACCAAACCGTCTTGGAGACTTACACAAATGACCTGTACAGCTGTCTCTTCTTATAGACCAAGATGGCTGCAGACCGGACTGACTTGCCTTGAAGAAACTTTGCGCCAAATGATCCTCATAAGACTATTAGTAAAAGTGAAGGGCCTTCAGAATATGAGAATGTTTCAAAGAGTTCTTATGACAATAATATGACAGATGTCAGGCCGCTGGGCTTCACACGCTGCAGGAATTAGTTCCAGTGGCAGTGGAGATTGCCAGAGTCGTCAGATGTATTCGGAGGCATAACTAAAGTCTGGCAGTTCTTGGACGCACCTGCTGATAATGTGGATGTCCGTCTGTAATCCCTCAGTCTTATATTCCTCCCCTTCCCCGACGAGTCTCTGAGGTCCACAGCTTTAACTAATTAATAAGACACCCTTAAAAAGAAACCCTCTTCTTCTGTCTATAGTCACACCTCTCAGACTGACTTGAACAGTTTTGAGAGTTTGAGACGTTACTTAGGGCCTGATTGGGTTAACGCCGCCAGAGAAATGAAGGAGAGGAGTGTGATAGAGGGATAAGCTGAAGTGCACCTGAGACACACCTGCTCTGGAGATGAATGGTGCAGTCAAAAGCATGTCACTTTCAGCCGTAGATCACGTCGGCAGGCTGGCGGCTCACCTTGCGGGTAATGGATCCTGTCTGCTCCGAGTTTAAGACTCAAGCTTAAAGGAGAAGTTCAGGCAAAATGAAAAGTGTCTCATCATTTTCTCGTTCCAAACCTGTATGACTTTGTCTTCTATACACTAAAAACATTGGTGTAGGATTTACTATTTTCACTCAGAAATTGCTAGTGAATTTCACAAATAATTACCAAGTAACAGCAAATAAAGGTCCCAAAGGGGGGGAGTATGTAGTGATGCCATAGAAGAACCATTTTTGATTCCCTAAAGAATCTTAGTTAATTTGATTTACTATTTTCACTCAGAAATTGCTAGTGAATTTCACAAATAATTACCAAGTAACAGCAAATAAAGGTCCCAAAGGGGGGGAGTATGTAGTGATGCCATAGAAGAACCATTTTTGATTCCCTAAAGAATCTTAGTTAATTTGATTTACTATTTTCACTCAGAAATTGCTAGTGAATTTCACAAATAATTACCAAGTAACAGCAAATAAAGGTCCCAAAGGGGGGGGAGTATGTAGTGATGCCGTAGAAGAACCATTTTTGATTCCCTAAAGAACCTTAGTTAATTTGAGTCACACTTGTGTTGTTCGCAGTCATAAGTGACCAGACACCTAAAATTTAACTTTGTAAAGCAATATTTTTGTTCAATAATATGTTTTATTTTGTATTTTGAGAGAATTTCATAGTACTACTGATTTTTTTCCCCCATTGAAAATAATTTTTTTTTTCTTTTTTTAATTACTTTTCAATTAAAGCAGTATTCTCAATTCCTTTAAAACACAATTTTTGAAGGCAGATTAGTGCCATCTGGTGGAAGTGAAAAAAGAAAAACATCTGTAATGTCATAACCACTAGATTCCTATATAGCTCTATATAAATTCTCTAGTTGTTTTTAGACATAAATACTTATTTTTATTAAGTTGTAGATTTGGATATATATTTTTAGACACATTCTCAAAGACTACTTTTTTTTTTTTTAGTTTTTGCATTAATTTTACTACAGTCAAACCTGAACACTGAGAAAAACATTTTGTTACATATAACATCAAAATTCAACAAAAATGATCAGGAATGCTTTATCAGAGCTTAATAAACCTGATTTCAATCTTCTGGCTCAATTTTGCCATATTGTTACAGCCATACCAGTTCATTTGTGTGTGTATAATAGTGTGTATGTAAGTGAGTGTGTGTTTGAGTTGTTGTGTCTGTTTTGTACTTTTGATGTTTTAGAGTTTAACCTCTTTGTTGCCATCCATTTTTTTTATGCATCGTGGCTGATTTGTAGATTGTACACACAAAAAAAATGATCTGTATTTTTGCCAGTTTTCTTTTTTTTTTCCTATGGCGGTCATTATGACTGCAAACACCACAAGTTTGACCATTTTTTTATGTCCATTTAGCTTTTTTGAATCAAGTCCACGATTACTACAATTTTTTTTAAAAATTGTTTATTTATTTATTTTGTGGTCTCATAGCGACTGTGGCAAAAGTCACTGAGTTTAGTACTAGTGCTGGGTAAAAAAGTATTGATTTCTCGATTTTAATCGATTCTCATTTTTACGAACCGATATCGATTCTTAATCGCTCAATCAGTGTTTCAACCGCGGAAAGACGTCAATAAAACAGCTTGTAAACAATGTCACGTAACGTCACATTTACCTCAGAAAAACCACATTCAGTGACCATAAACTCATTAGTCAGCTAGAAAAGTGAACTCTAGAGAGGAGCATTCTGATAAATATAGCTATGCACCGTTACATATTCATTATCATTTTTAATGTTCTTCAATATTTAATGCATGTTTAAATAAATCAGTTATGACAGCCACAATTTAAATACAAAAAACGAATTGGAGTAGAAATATGATTAACTAATTCTAAACTTTAGTTATTATAAAAAACATCATTGAGTGTAATTTAAGTGTTTGTATATAAATAAGTTAATTTTAACAATATTATAGTAATGTAGTACCAACTGACTGACTACCATGTGTAGTTTACAGCATTAGTTGAGATTTTTTTCCCTCTAGAAAATTTGCCATGTACTGTATCTGATATACTACATCCAAAATAATTGATATCAAATTGAAATCGTAATTGTAATTGAATCGCAAGCATGTAAATAGAAATTGAATCGAATCGTGAAAATATCCAGCCCTATTTCGTACCATTCCAATTTTTTCTTTTTTTTTCTGGTCTAAAATGACCGAATACCAGAGGGTTAAATGAACCATTTTTTCTTAGCAAGAAAAAACATTTTTTAAAATCGTTTTGCACTATAAAAAACCTTCTGATCAATGGAAGGTTCAATGGGTGTTAAAGGCTGTTCGTGGAACCACTGATGCCAAAAAAAACCTTCACATTGAATTAAAGATTAATTTTTTAAGGTAAAAAGACTCTTATTTACCTCAAAAGAATGCATTTTTACATACAAAAGCATGCATATATTGATTAAATTCATTTAAATTTCCAAAGAACAGCCTACAAATTTCAGATAGTGTACATGCATCTTGTACAGTTAGAGATAAAGTACATGTCAAGTCAAGTCACCTTTATTTATATAGCGCTTTTTACAATGTAGATTGTGTCAAAGCAGCTTTACAGTGATAACTGGTACATTATTTTGGCTGCACAGCAGCTCTTAAAGAATAGTGTCAATGCAGGCAGATCAAAGCACTGTTGAATATCAAATATCAATTGTCAAGTGTCCCCAACTAAGCAAGCCAAAGGCGACACACATGATGTTTGTTTGAAATCTCTTCGAACTGAGTTGTGTAATGCTTGAGGATTTTTGGCGGCTTGATTGCATATGGACCGATTTACAAACTGCTATTTTGGGCAGTGAACCAATTCAAGAATTGTTCGTTTAAACTGCTCAACAAATTAAATAAGAACTGTTGGTTTACAGCCCAAGTGGTCAGAGTTGAATTAAAGTAAAATTAGGGTTTATTTCAGAATTGTTGTAATTGTAAACCCTTTTTCTTAAATGAACTGAATTGGTAGTTGAGATATATTTGTATTTTCTCCTTTTTCCTTTGAACTGTGTACTTGTGAACACTTTGCACTGACTGAACATCAAAACGATTTGCAGTTTTTCCTGGAATGGTGTCTTGCTGTTTGTGTGTTAACAGTTCACCCATAATCTAAACATGATTCCCAGTCCATTACATATGTGAATCCTCTGTAGACTCTTCTGCAGATCTAATAACCTGCTTGGCACGTCAAGTCGATCCGCAACAACTACAACAGCATGTAAATTATGGATCATCTAAACCAAACCAACCTAACAAGCACCACACATTAAAGTGAGATGTTCCTCTGAGACTGACCTGTTGAAGCGAGCACTAAGAGAGCAAACAGTTTGTCTGAAGGATTCGGTCTGATAACGGCGAGAGATGACAGCAGTCATGTGACAAGGTTAAAACTCCTCTTAAGAGCTCCGGCATCTTGACAGCTTGAGAAAGGAGGTATAAAATGACAGCTTAGAAGCCATGAATGAATCCTTTCAGCAGTCTAATCCTGTCTGTCAGGGCTAATGGTTCAGTCTGTCGATCTGTGCCAATATTACAGCCGTCACTCTTCACTGACAAACGCTGTTAAATGCCTGGAATGAGACAGCGACCCCCTTAAAAAAGTATTTAGACACTCATGTGACACTTGAACGTGTGTGAATGTTATTGCGCTAGATAACAAAATATCAATATCAACCATCATCTGCTGCAGCTTTTCTCAGAACAAAATATCAAACATTCAGACATATGAAGTCTGACTTTAAGTGTCTCAATACTCTTCTGGAAAGGGGGTGGGGAGCAGCTCATTTGCATTTAAAGACACATGCATGAAAACAGCATGTTTTCACTCAAAAATAGGCATTTACAACAAGCTATAATAAATGATCTGTGAGGTGAAACTTCACAGACACATTCTGGAGACACCAGAAACTATCTTGTGAAAAGCGGCCTAATATCTTTAACACCACAACACTTGACTAATCTGAACTCCTTGAATACACATTTGTTTGTTAAACTGAACCTTTAGCACAAGAATGACTGCTTGTTTTCAGGTTAGTATTACAAGAGAAGGATGAGCAAGACGGTGTTTTCTCCCCCCTTGTTTGTACGCAGGTTTATTTCTTTACACGCCATCCAGGGAAAGCAGCTCGATGCGTCTCTGGCGTAATTAATGAGCAGAAGATAATGAGCAGAGCTTCAGATGATCCTGCTCTACCAAACGAACATCTCTCCTGAGCTCCCTATTCCCAATAAAAGCAATACACTCAATTACTGCCGGTTACTAACTGACTGATATTATTAGTAGCTGTACTATTTTCTAGCCAGAAGATCAAAAACAAGTTTGAAGGCTTGTCGAAAAATGTAAATAAATAAATAAACTCATATTAAACTGTTATCATTCACTAAACTCCAGAGTTAAATTTATACAACAAATGAACAGCTTTTGCTTTAATAAAACTGTACCTGCACTGCATGTTTGGTACCACTGTTTAGTCCTACAGGCTGTAGTGTGTAATTACATTTGCATGCGTGGAGTTTTCCATAAATATGCCAGAGGGATGTGAAATATTGAGGAGGCGTTCAAAACTTTCTACTTAAATGTGGTGAAATATGGTCCGTCTGAAATGTGTTCCCATTATGGAATAACGCCCGTGTGCTGGCCGTCATCCATCACCCACACAATAAAGGGGGAGTTTCTGGCCCTAATAACTCACGGGCAGAACCGAGAGCTGACAGACGCCGCCGAGAACAGCAACCCCCGCTCATCCATCAGCATCTGCCGCCCATCCATCAGCGGCGCCGGAGCGCGCTTTAATTCATAACAATCCACACTGGATTAGTAAACACTTAAGATAGATAGATAGATAAACAATTGCTGGGTTAAATAACATATAACCCAATTGCTGGGTTAAAAACAACTCTATTGTTAATTACTGGGTTAAAACAACCCAATGGCTGGGTTAAAAACAAATCAACTGCAACCCAATTGCTGGGTTAAAAACAACCCAATTGTTAATTACTGGGTTAAAACAACACAATGGCTGGGTTAAATAAGATATAACCCAATTACTGGGGTAAAACAACCCAATTGCTGGGTTAAAAACAACCCAATTCCAAATTACTGGGTTAAATAAAATGTAACCCAATTACTGGGGTAAAGCAACGTCAATTGCTGCGTTAAAAACAACCCAATTGCAAATTACTGGGTTACAACAACCCAATTACTGGGTTAAAACAACCCAGTGGCTGGGTTAAATAAGATATAACCCAATTGCTGGGTTAAATAAAATATAACGCAATTGCTGGGTTAAAAACAACCCAGTTCCAAATTACTGGGTTAAGTAAAATGTAATCCAATTGCTGGGTTAAAACAACCCAATGGCTGGGATAAATAAAATGTAACCCAATTGCAAATTACTGGGTTACAACAACCCAATTACTGGGTTAAAACAACCCAGTGGCTGGGTTAAATAAGATATAACCCAATTTCTGGGTTAAAAACAACCCAATTGCTGGGTTAAATAAAATATAACCCAATTGCTGGGTTAAATAAAATATAACCCAATTGCTGGGTTAAAAACAAACCAATTGCAACCCAATTGCTGGGTTAAAAACAACCCAATTGTTAATTACTGGGTTAAAACAACCCAGTGGCTGGGTTAAATAAGATATAACCCAATTACTGGGGTAAAACAACCCAATTGCTGGGTTAAAACAACCCAGTGGCTGGGTTAAATAAGATATAACCCAATTTCTGGGTTAAAAACAACCCAATTGCTGGGTTAAATAAAATATAACCCAATTGCTGGGTTAAATAAAATATAACCCAATTGCTGGGTTAAAAACAACCCAATTGTTAATTACTGGGTTAAAACAACCCAGTGGCTGGGTTAAATAAGATATAACCCAATTACTGGGGTAAAACAACCCAATTGCTGGGTTAAAAACAACCCAATTGCAAATTACTGGGTTAAAACAACCCAGTGGCTCGGTTAAATAAAATACAACCCAATGGCTGGGTTAAATAAAATGTAACCCAATTACTGGGTTAAAAACAACCCAGCAATGGGGTTATATTTTATTTTACCCAGCAATGGATGGATGGATGGATAGAAGAATACATGGATGGGAGTTCTATTGGTTTAACTGATGGTGTTAAAACTCACCCAACACTTCGCAATACCATATTTTTGCATTTTAATCACCAGATATGACATTTATGGTTCCTTCTCTAATTAATTTTATACGCTTTGGTTTATGATAATATTTGACGTGTCATCAGAGTGTAATGTTTTTTTATTTTTTATTGGGGCTGGTTAAATTCTCTGCATTACTTAAGTTTGTATAGTTTATAGCTGTGGACATATCTAATATCAGTATAAGATGACCTGTGAAGTCACCTGACCTACTTTTGAGCCGTCACTCATGTTTAAGATATATTAATAAACCTGCTCCGCTTTTTTAGTGTTCATATTAAATGTACAGAATTGTAATGCTGGATTTGTTTTATAACAAGATAGGATTTATTTTATGTATTGATGTGAGGTTGTTTTTACCTCCTCAACATGGCCAAAACAAACGCCCACAACGGTGACGCTACACAGCCCTTGGACCTGTCAATCACCTCACGCAGCGATATGATTGGACGGCGGGGAAGGCTTTAATCTCGGGTGCGCGTGAACGCGAGGTCTGTGAGCTGAGCTCAGTGTGAGTGCGCGACGCGGAAGATAAGATGCGCTCCGAACTCTCTCTGCTCCCCAGCAAGAACCTTTAAGGATTATATTTTGTGTGTGTTTTTTATGTGATATTTGAAAACATTTGTTTGTCTTCTTGGGAGATACTTTTTGTCCATCCACAGATGCGTTTCCAGATTACGCAGAGAGAAGTGGGACATGATCACATTGCCTACGGAGTCTGCTGTGTTTAGTGTGGTTGATCTAGTGTGGGACAAGAAGCGAAACCTTAACCCCTTCCCGCACTCACTGCCTCCCGCAGACCCGCAGCGCCAGGCGAGCCGTTTGCCCGTGAAAGTGTTGAAAATGCTGAGCGCGCGCACCGGACACATCCTGCACCCGGACTATCTGCAGCCGCTCCCGTCCACTCCCGTCAGTCCCATCGAGGTAAAGAGGACATTCTCACCTTTGATCATTTTATTTTCAACTCAATGCGTGTAGAAAATACAATAATATTTACCAGAGGTTATAATTAACCCTTTACACTACGCAGTGTTAAAACTATTTTCCGATTAGAAATGGAATTATTATTTTTTTTAATAAAACTTACATATGGCAACTCGAAAAAGAAACAAAAAGTATTAATTTATAGCAAAATTATTCTGTGCATTAATATACATTTCGGACTTAAAAACTCAAAACAAGTGAATAATTATAATTTATAAAAGCTTTTTTACCAATGTTTTTATGCATAAATAATTAGGCTACTATAAACTTCAGCATTTCTGAAGAGTTGCCATATGACAAAGTTCATATTTTCTATACAAAGACAAAGTGTGAACAAAAAAGCATTTAAATCAAAGATGCATAAATACTGGAAAGTGTAAAAAATTACTTTACACTATTTATGCATCTTTTTTAGTCAATTTTGAGTCTTGGGTGCAAAAACAAACATCAGATGTCATGTTAATGGTTTCCTTAAAAACTGACCTACTTCCAACAATGCCGTTTTTTTTCTTCAGCTATAAAGTGAAGGAAAACAATACATGTTGCCATATGGAAACACATTTTATGGCATGTACAGAGAGATAATAAAACCCTCATGACATTTGATTTAATGTCTCTGCAGCATTTTAGATTTAAGATTCTCGAGTCGTGCCACACGTAAATCAACGCTAAACACCTTTTTTATCCTGCAAAATGTGATGAATTAAATGCACATTAATGTGGAAAGCATCAATATTTTCTGTAGGTGTTATTTTAAAGCTATCATATTCCTAAAACTGTCTGTTTTCACAGTTGGATGCCAAGAAGAGTCCACTCGCCCTCCTCGCACAAACATGCTCCCAAATTGGGAAGTCGGATCCTCCGTCCTCAACCAAACTCTCTGCGGTCGCCTCGGACAAGGACAGCAAATCCAGTCCACTGAAGATCAGCGACATCGGAGCCGAGGATAAGTCTAGTTTCAAGCCATACTCCAAGTCATCAGAGAGAAAAGACACGGGTGGAGATAAATCTGGTTTCCGCGTACCGAGCGCCACCTGCAGGCCGGTCACGCCGCGGACGGGCAGCCCAAGCTCCTGCAGCTCCATCTCTCCACAGCCTGGACGGACAGAATCCGTAGATAAAACAGGGAAAAAGGAAAGCGAAGCACGTAAAAACTCCACTCCGGAACTGAGAACTGAGAGCAACAGCGAGGCAAACAAACCGCAGGATGTTTCCAAACCGGTCACGCCCGACAGCGCTCCCACATCCTCGGCCTCGTCCGCTCTCGGATCAGGACTTGTGGCGCCGGTTTCGCCCTACAGACCCGGCCACACCGTATTCCCCATCTCCCCCTATCCCGGAGCGTACGCCGGCTACCCGCAGCCCTTCCTCTCTCTGGACCCGAGCAAGGCCGGCGGCGGCAGTCAGTTGATTAATGCTCAGCTGTCCGGCGCTCTCAGCAGTAAGGCGGGGTCGAGTCCCCTCGCCGGAGCCTCTCCGCCATCCATCATGTCCAGCAGCCTGTGCAGAGACCCGTTCTGCCTGAGCTACCACTGCGCCAGCCATCTATCATCCAGCAGCTCGCACGACAGCAAGTCTGGATACCCCCTCATGTATCCCAGCGCCGCTCTGCACCCGCCCTCGTTCCCCGGACACCCGTTGTACCCGTACGGCTTCATTCTGCCCGAGTCCCAGCAGCACATCTGCAACTGGGTGTCCGCCAACGGACCCTGCGACAAGCGCTTCTCCAGCTCCGAGGAGCTTCTGGCTCATTTGCGGACTCACACGGCGTTCGCGGAGAAGCTCGTGTCGGGATACCCCAACTCTTTAACTCTTCCGGCCTGCCACATGCCCGGAGCCCCGCTGGCGCTCAGGACCCCGCATCACACGCTGGGGCTCGGCACGCGGTACCACCCGTACGCCAAAAGCCCGGGCGCGCCGGTGCCGGTGCCTGCAGCCACGGGCCCCTTTTACTCACCGTACGCACTGTACGGACAGAGACTGACCACTGCGCCCGGCCTCGGATATCAGTGATTTTTATATGCTTTCGTTCACCTCAGGACTAGTGGACCATTATTTATTAAAATTATAGCTTTAAAGCAAATTAAATAAAAACATTTCAACAAGACTCACATGGCTTTATTTAAACATGATAATTCTCTTTATATATATATATAAAACGACCCTCGACTGAAGCCAAGCCGCACTGTGTAATGTCTCATAGTAAAATTTGCATGTTTATTTCTAAATTTACTTGAATACTTATATTTTAACATTTGTGGGGGAGAAATGTTTTTACTGTGCAACTCAGGGAAAAACGAGAGCAATTAAAGAGTAACTCAGTTCAGTCTGTTTATTCGTCTATCTGACTTCTGTATGTTGAATCTACAGCACTGCTTTATTTAGACACTAAAAACAAGATTTTAAACGTTGCGTTTGGCTCAGTTTATCATCTACGTTATTATCAAGTAAGTTACCTGGTTGCCTCAAAATTTTGAGTTCACTGGAACTTTAAATTTGAGTTAATACAATAAACTCAAAAGTTTAATCAACAATAACTCAAAATATTATGTTATCTGAACCACATTAATTATCAAAGTTGATTTGACAAAAGAAAAAAGTAATGATGACAAATCATCCAATCAACACATTTTGGCTAATTCAGACATTTATTTGATTTATGTGTGCAAGTCCGAGTGTTTTCATGTTAAAATACTTTCCCACAACATTTTAAGCTTATGAGGCTAGCCTTTTGAATGACTTTTTACAAGTATTACATGAATCAGGTCATAAAAAATAATAGGTCTAAGATCTAAAATAAATATAATAGGTATACATTTTACATTTAAAAAGTTTTGTTCCTTGAAATGAAAATGAATTAAAAATGTGCTAAGAAGGGATTTGTTTACATGATCAAAACCTATTGGAAATATTAGTAAATCATAAATATCACACATCATTAGGTCATGCACATATAAAATAGCATATGAATTTATTTCAAGGTTCATAAAGTTCTGCTCTGTTGATAAACAGATGGTTTGTTTTCGACAATATAAAAGAAATATCAGTTTTCCTGCTGAAGAGAAAACATCCATCAATTTATTTCTCCAGAAGAGCATCAAACTGCTCCTCCACATTCAATTTGTCTGAATATCAGAAGAAATGACAGATTTATTTATTTAGCAAGTCTTTATGATCAATAATTCATGGACAATCACAGGTTTGTGGAGGAAAAACATCTCAGTAATAACTGAAGCATGACGGAACAAAGCGAGATTTAATTCAGAAAAATCCCTGCACGTGTCACGTCAAACCTTTGGACACACTCTCTCATGCAAATAAAAAAAGTCATCAGAATTATGAAATAACACATGAGTAGTGTGCATACTATCATACATTAGAGGCCAAAAGTGACATTAACTCTTTCTTCAAATATTATTAAAAATGTTTTAAAGATTTCGGGTGACACTTTATTTTACAGTGCTGTAGTTACATTGTACTTACTCAAATAAGTACTGAGTACTTACTATAGGGTTACAGTTAGGGTTAGGTTTAGGGTTAGTTACTCGTACTTATGCATAATTTACTGTTATTAATATATAGTAGGTACATGTAGTAACGTGTAACTGTGGCACTGTAAAATAAAGTGTTACCAGATTTTGTAGTCATATTGCAAAGTTGTGCTTGGAGTCGATTGTTTTATTTGTGATAATAATGCAATGAAACATGACAAATTGTGCGACACAATTTTTGGCCAGACTGTCATACAAAGAAATTATGAATGCAAAAACAAGAGAAAACCAACAAAATATTAATAACTGATTATGTTGTAGTCAATGTATGCTTTTTCCTGTTAGCTTTTTGTTTTTATATGCATTTTATTATTTGCATAGTAAAATAAAACCTGTCTTTTTTGCCAAATAATTTTGTCAGATAAATACCTGAATCAAGTTTAAAGTTTTGTTATTCCCTCATATTTAAAATGATAAAAAAAAACATAAAACATTTTCCTCATGCACTGATTGTTTAATCAAACTTTTAGGGTCAATAAAAACAAATATCCAATCCGGACGTCACTTTTGGCCACCAGTGAACTACTATTATGTAATATCAACTTATGTATAAAGTGTATATTATATATATATATATATATATATATATATATATATATATATATATATATTATTCAGGCAAAGCACAAATATATATATATATATATTGTGCATTATGTACAAATTGATAATATTTAAGAAACTGTTCCTAGTGGGAAATGTTGGTTGTTTATAATTAGGCCGGTATAAAACATTTCACTTTACATGGAAAGATATTCAATATTTTGGAGATACAGAGTCATATTTAAATGAAGAATTCAACTAAAGAGGTTTATTATTTTTAGGACCTGAAAAATCTGCATTTGTTTTTTAACCAAATTAGAACAAGACATGTATATTCAAGAAATCTTCCTTTCAATGGAAAAAGCACATCAACTAAAGCCAGCACAATAGGCTAAATGGAGTAAATAAATTGCATATATGGGCATTTTTTGCCACACCGCATTTTTTGTTTTTGTGCATTTTTGCAATTTTTTGGCTTAAACGTTTGCATTACCATGTGTACTGCGGCATGCAAACTTAAATCACACAGTTCCTTTAAATATTCATCCTGACAGACTCCAGGAGTCACATGCGTTTAAAACACAGCATGTTTTAGTTACAAACCAAACCCACAGCATTTCAGGTCCAAACATGCTTGAGCTGGCAGTCTAACGCACGACTCTTTTAGACTCCTGCTGATCCGACATGAAGACGTGACCGCTGACTGACCACATGTTCATATATTAGTAACACAAAACAACAATCGGTCATGGGCTTCAGCCCGTCTGAACGGCCAAACGATGAATCTTTCAGTGCACTGAGCCACCGGCTGTCGGCTGCTCAAACCACGACTCAGCACAAAAGTCATTATGTTTTTGTCTTGCTTTCCTGTAAAATAACTCAATATCCAAGAACAACATGGTTGAAAAGTAAAAAAAAAAAAAGAATTTTGCTTCTAGCCCTTACAGTTCAAAAGTTACTCACTTTGTTTCAATAGTTATTCGCGGAAGTGCAACTTTGGCCAGTTGGTGGCGCTAGAGGGATCGAGTTAGAAACTCCAAAATTGGTGCGAGTTATATTCAGGCCGTCGTCTATCTGTGTGCCAAATTTCACCATTTTTAAATGTATTGCTCTCCAAAAACCCACTAAAATGTGTTAGATTAACGGTTAGAAAATAACCATTTCTCTCAACATAAAATCTTTCAGTTGACCTTGTTTTAAGGATGTTTGGATAATATCACTGAAAAACAAGACCCAGATAAAGAAGATGAAGATGATTTGTGCATGCTGTAAATCTCCAAACATACACAAACAGACACACTCTCACACATATTGGAGGAGTGAAAGTCTGTCATCCATAAATCATCTTGTCGTCAACACAAATAGCCCAGATTATACACAGATGATCGTTCATTCTGACGGTGTGTTTATAGAACCATTACAGCTGCGCTTCTGTCTGCTACACATACACACCGTTGCTATGTGGTTGCTAGGGTGTTCTGTGCATGTTGCTACAATAAAGGATCCCAATGAGAGTTCTCACAGCGATGCCAAAGAAGAACCCTTAAAAAAATGCATTTGAATAATCTAAAGAACCTTTTTCTGATATAAAGATGGAAAGATTCTTCATGGAACCATCAATGTTATTATTTTTAGGAGGTGAAAACTGAAACTAACAATCTGAAGTACAATTCATGAGTTTCTTTTGAAGCATCAGGTGTTTTGTGGAACCCTAACATGAAATATGAGCAATAGTAATAATAATGATGCTTGACTCATCAGAACAGTCTGGAAAGACTTTTGGGGTGAAGTGAGAAAATGTGCACTGTTACACAGTTGTTTTAAAGCCACTGAAGCGTTGAGCGCAGGTGATTAATGACGGAGCGCTTTCTGCAAGTCTGCGGAGACTGAAAATTAGCCACAGATTGGATACAAATACACTGTGCATCACACGCACACATGGAAACTCTTACCTCTAAACACATGTGCAGTGAGTAAGATAAATGAAGTCTCAACAAGCACTCCACAAACACACGCAGGCCTCCACCACAGACACACACCGTAATTTCCAGAGTATTTAAGCGCATTGAGTCGTGCCAGCGCCGCGGATGTTCGTGCTTTGGGTCGAGACTGCAGTCCAGATTCTCCCCACTGAGGTGTTTAAATCAGGTTTGGCATCGAGTCTCAAAGAGTTTCTCAGGGCTGTTTTCGACAGTCCCTCCAAAGACAGCACAGCAGTCGCCGCTGTAATATTTCACTTCCAGGGAAACAGATGTCCGTTCTTGAGCCCAGATTGATGCGCTGTCTTTCTGAAACGGTTGCATGTGTGTTAGTGTGTGTGTGTGTGTGTGTGTGAGACACATTCTTCTCAGACTAAACGCAGCGATTTCATAACTCATTACACTTCATCTGAGGTCAACATCATATCAAAACTGATCCTTTTTACATTCTTAAGCATCCTGTGATCACTAAAGCTGCATTTATTTGATCAAAAATACTGAAATATTATTCTAATGTAAATCAGCCGTTTTCTCTGTGAATATATAGTAAAAATATAGTAATTTATTCCTGAATTTTCAGCATCATTACTCCAGTCTTCAGTGTCACATGATCCTTCACAAATCATTCTGATATGATGATTTGATGCTCAAGAAACATTTATGATTATTATCAATGTTAGAAAAAACGTTCAGGATTTCAGGATTGTTACTGCTTCATATAAAAAAATAAATAAATAAAGTAAAGAAACCTTCAGGCTAATCAGGAACGCGGCTGCTGAAGTGTGTATGAAGTTGTTCAGGATGATTTCAGTATGCAGGTGCTTCATTCTGAGCACTTTATGAAGAACACGAGGTATTAGAAACACTGCAAACATGTGAAAACTACACGAGACAAACCGCAAGCCTTCATCTGAGCTCTGCTGGCAATAACACGTCAGTGACAGCCGCATGAATCTTCTGCAGCGCTGCTTTCCACATAAACACAAAATATGGCATCATAAAAACAAATATAGCAGAGCGGTGCCATATCTGACCTCTGCTCTGAATACCTCAAATATTGTTTCAGGGGTGAAATCACTCATTTATGAGCACGCCATGTGCTGCTGAACACCAGCGTCTGGAGATGACCATAAAAGTTATGTTTCAATCGAAAGAATCATCATCATCTCGATGTTGAGCGGCTGCGTATGGAAGCCCACTTCAGCCACAGAATATGAGACGAAAAGTTGAAATAATGACTTTAAAAATATAATTACGGCTTAAAAAGTCAAAATTATGACATTATGACAGTGAAAATGGACATAAATTGAAATTATGAGATAAAAAGTCAAAATGTTGACATACTAAGTTGGAATTATAACATGAAAAATCAAAATCAGGACATACTAAATTTAGATTCATAATTAGGAGATATAAAGTTAAAATAATGTCAGTTATGACATACTAAGTTAAAATGACATGCAAAATTGAAACTGAGATAAAAAGTGAAAATTATGACAAGTTGAAATTATGACATACTTAATTGAAACTGACAAATGATGACAAGTTGAAATTCATAATTATGACATAAAAAGACAAATCAAAATTATAACATGCTAAATTGAAATTCATAATTATGTAAAAATGTATTTAGTACAAATATTGACATAAAAAAAAATCATAATTAGGAGATAAAGTCAAAAGTATGACATACTAAGCTGAAGTTATAATACACCAAGTCGAAGTTACAGCCATAGTCAAAATTATTGTCAATTTCAACTTCTTTTCATCGTTTCGACTTTTTAATCTCATAATTGTGACTATAATTCCGACTGTCATAATTTTGACTCTCTTATAATTTTAAATAGTAAATTTCAACAATGTATGTATAATTATTTTGACTTTTGTCATAATTTGTACTTTTTATTCTCATAACGGTCATAATTTTGCCTTAGTATGTCATAACTTCGACTTTTCATGCCGCCGATTCTCTGAATGAAAATGATCTGTTAAAGGTGTGTTAAAGAAGCACGGCTCTGCCTGATCTGAGATCAGAGGAAGGCTTTGGTTCTACCGTCGAGTCGCTCACATGTAAAGCTCAGCAGAAAGCGTTTAACGCCTCTCCTCAATGCGGCCTTTATACAGGCTGAGCTCTCTCGGCTCCAGCGACTCGATTACAAATACCAGCCTTCAAAATGTTGCCCAATTATCGGTTTCATTGGGTTGATGGATGCCAGCTGGGCTTTCAGGCTCTGGACTCGCTTTCAGCCCATAAGTCACTCTGACACGCGTCTCTGAAGTCAATCCAGAGGAAAAGTCCATAAAAATGTTCAAGCGTTGAACAGCAGAGCCATCAGGCACGAATGCCGTCACGCACTTTAAGAGGAACCTGAGATGTGACCGATCACATGATCTTCCTGATCTCTGCCGCCTTCAAACTTCACCGACAGCGTGATGCGAGCGTGTCGGGCGAGATTGAGGGCAGACGATGACAAAGCTGCATTTATCTGATCAAAAATCTATTTGGTCAACTATAATTACACTTTAAATCAGCCGTTTTCTATGTGAATATATAGTAAAGTGTCATTTATTCCTGTGATCAAAGCTGAATTATGAGTCAAAATTGAAATCGACAAAGCATCATTACTCCAGTCTTCAGTGTCACATGATCCTTCAGAAATCATTCTGATATGATGATTTGCTGCAATGCATCCTTGCTGAATAAGTTTTAATTCCTTTGAAAATATGTAAACCATTATGAACTAGTTTTGCATGTTCAGATGTAAAGATCAGTTCTTATCAGCAGAAGAACGGTGTTAAAGTTTGAGGTCATTTTAGGTTTTAGGCTCTGCTTCTGCCACACGGTGAAAGAAAATGCAAAAAGTGCAAGAAAAGTGTATACAGTATACATTTTGTTACATCTAAAGTTAAGAAATAAAAAGTACTGGACTGATTTATGTGTGGAAAACTGAAGCTCCTGCAAGTCATCATGACCTGCAGAAAGTGTTTCAGCCACATGTATTAGATTATAGCGCCACCTGCCGGTGGATCTGATGAACTACAGCCTCTCCTCATACAGGGACACGATGAAACAGCAAAATAAGTTCATTCCTGAGTGCAACAACATCATCTTTCTTTATAAACAACTCTATTGTTATCATACATGTATATATACACACTGATGCAAACCCTGAAATGTTTGATTAAATGTGAAAGTTTTGGATCTGAGCATGTTATATAACCCCAATCTCATCTGCATCAAACCAGCCAACTGAGATTTATTTCAGATCAATAACTCAGCTTCAAGGTTGTCTGGGACGACTAATGGAAAACATTAAAGCTAAACAAGCAAGTTTAATGGCCTCGAGTTTGAACAGAGCATCATTTGGAGAAATCTGCTTTAGATATATATTTTATATTTATTTATTTTTGACTATACAAACATGTATTAAAACGAATATATAGATTGTACTCTTGTCTTTTCATGCATCAAAGCATTGCTCTCAAACAAAGGGATTCCTGTCATGTTCAATATTCATGATTGGTGTTATTAAGCGGACAATCCCCACCCCCAAAACTGGAGCCATTTTACAGAAGAAAGAGAAGAACAGGATCAGCAGCAGAAGAGAAGAAACCACATAAAACTGAATTACAGTGAGTTCATATCTGAATACTGTACGCTTCATATCGCGGATAATGTTTGTTTACTGCAGTCATGCATGTTTCGAATAATCAATTTCGCTTGTTTTGTTAATGCATCTGATTTTGTAACGCATGTTTATCGAGATTTATGACGCCTCAAGTAAACATCAGCATCGTATTATTGTTGTTTATTTGACTACAAGCATCAGTGAAGACGGATTGGGGGGGAAAACACTTAAAAAGATAATTCTGGGGAGAAATATATATATATATATATTATATACTGTTATATATTAATTAACAATTAATATATATATATATATATAACGTATTCTTACACATTACGACCGTCAGTAAATTAAACGCTTTAAATAATAAGACAAATAATAAGAGTCTCCATGTGCAGAGGAGCGGTCATGTGATCTGGATGGCGCTCATGCCGTAGTTCTCAGAGTTTAAGCGCATATAGAAACCAGTCTTTAGGGGCTTTGGTCCAGATACAAAAGATCAGTAAACACTAACTCTGATTGTCACTATACCCAGTTATTGCAAATACACCTCTTAACTTATTCATCGTGTTAATAGGGCATCAGATCGCAAACAAAATCTCTAAAAAAAAAAATAATAAAAAAAAAACATTTCAAACAAAATCTCTAAAAAATAAATAAATAAATAATAATAATAATAATAATAAAACATTTCACCTTTCCTAATCTTATGAGAACGGCTATGAAAACAAACAGAACATTACTCGTACAGTACAAGCCGGTTCAGCCGAGCGCATACACGGTGTTTTACGGTAAGCGAGTTTGTGTGTGGCGGTTGGTCACGCTCACCTCAGTCAGTCAGATGTAAAGATCTTCAGATTGAGGGCTGTAATAATAATAATGTCATCTCATAACTTATCCAGAGAAGCGCTTATAGGCTCAGCGACGCTGGGAGTGATTTTTATAGCGGGATATTATGTGGGTAAGTGCCGAAACCAGAGAACTACAACAGAGGTCAATCGTGTGTAACTTTCCGGAAGTTCGTGTACTTTGATCCAGCAAGACACAATTAAAGGCCCAGCACCCAATTAAACAAAACTTTACAGTTTCAGCCGTGCCTGTGAAAAATAAAGATCATGTGTTATTTTTTTTCCTTGTCCTTTGTAATAAAAGGTAAAATTATTGGGATTTTTTTTTTCTGTAAGAGAACAAAACAAAAACACATTTTTTAAGACTTCCCACCTAAATGGCATACACAAAAATAACTAAGTATAACTAAATATATATACACACACACACACACACACAATAAAAGTGTATTGTATCATTGGATAGTTTTGTGTTGATAATGCAAAGAAAAGTGACAGCATGTGGAATTGCACTAACAAAAAGAAAAACACTATACAAAATATATAAAACTCTCCAAGCAAGTAACTTTTAGTGAAAATAAAACTGATCATAAATGCAAACATCACAATTTTATGTTGAAACTGCAAATAAATATTACAAATAAATAAATACTACTACATTACTACTACTACTACTACTACTAGTTATTGTAAAAATAAAAATAATAATAATAAATAAAAAAAATGCATGTGTAATTGCAAAAAAATACCATCCAAGCAAATAACTGAGGTGTTTCAGTGAAAATACACCTGCTCATAAATGCAAACATCCCAATTTGCACATAGTTAAATAATAATGAAAATTTACACATGGAACTGAAATAAATCTCCAAGCAAGTAACTTGAGGTATTTTAGTGAAAACATAATTTTATGTTGAAATTGCAAATAAATAAATAATAACAATGAAATAACTGTTAAAAAAAGTGGAAAAAGAAGATTAAAATGTTGTTTTATGAAATATACACTAGTGTAAATGACACACAGTACAGCCAAAAGTCATTTCTATCTCTGATTTCACACTTTTTACAGGCAAACGCAAATCTAAATTCTTCAGAATGTCGTCGGGTAAAAGCCACGTGGGTAAGAAAGACGATCCGGTGATGCAGTACCTGCTGAACCATTCCCTGCGGGAACATCCCGCCCTTAAAAAACTCCGGCAGGTAAAAACATGGCGACTGTCTCACCCTAAAAACACGCAGATGTCCATCAGACACTGATTATATGCATTTTATTATTTAAAAAGTAATTTTGAAGATGTCACTACTAATAATAGATCTTTAAGATCAATACGTCTAAGAATAATTTGCAATGAACGTCGTTTTGAATTGTTGTGTTTAGTGAACATCTGATTTGAGTGTTTCCATCTCTAGAAAACCCTGGAGCACGAGTTGAGCCTGATCATGGTGTCCTGCGAACAGGCGCAGTTCATGGCAAATCTGGCCAGATTAATCAAAGTGCAGAAAGCCATTGAAATCGGTACGTGACTTGTTGCATGGATATTGTGTAAAACACTGGTCATGTGCTGAACTCCAGTCGTGTGTGTTCAGGTGTGTATACGGGCTATAACGCCATGAGCATCGCTCTCACCCTGCCTGAAGACGGGAAACTGATCGCGTGCGACATCAACGAGGAATACATCAACATCGGCAGACCCTTCTGGAGACTGGTGAGATACTCGTGAGCAGTTAGTTTCCATGTATACGTACATGTGTATAAGAAAAAAATATATATATATATTTTCATGTCCTTATCAGAGACCATAAACCTTCCCCATCGCCTTTATGTGGGTTAATTTTTAACTTAAGAGACTTTTAACATAGTATCAATGTTTACCCCCAGTTTGCTCCAATAGATGGTCACTGAAATTAATATTCATAAAATTTGCTTTGGATGTTTGCTAACTAACTGTTAACAGTTATTCTCAGTGAATCTGTCTGCTATGATGTTTTATGAATAAACCAATTTATTATAAAGATTTTGGATCTCAAGGTTCATGTTCAGGCTCTATTACATTCATTAACATCATGTATTTAATAATCTTCCTCTCATGTTCTGAAATCTTCTCAGGGTTGTGTTGAGCACAAAATCGACGTGCGTCTGAAGCCAGCGCTGCAAACTCTCGGTAAGATCTGGATTTATTCAAGCATTGTAAAATTCTTCACATCCAAATAACCCTTAAACGTCCGATCGTTTCACCTCGTGTCTGGCACACAAAAAACAGCAAAAAAAAAGGTGAATGAACAGTAGAATCATTGAGATACCATATTTTAATTCTAGTTAAAGTTTTAGTAATTTAACACTAAATGCAATTTGAAGTATTTACAAAAAAAGTACAAATATAGCTGCAAGCAACAATTACCAGGGTTCAAGTGTCTTTCAGCACATGCGCAAAAAGGTATTATGTTTTAATTAGCAAGCCTGTAACCATCTCGATCATAGATCAAAGACAATTTACAGTCAAAAACAGACCATTTACAAAGGATATATACGTTTTAAAGCTTTTTAACAGTTATCGAGGTTGAGCCAAAAATCTAGGACTAGTTTGCAAAAGTAGGTTTTTGAAATAATCTCCAATATTTAACGAACGATTTTTGTCAAACTTCCCCACAGGCCTCTAGGGCCGTGAATCAAACAGGCCCAGCGAGTTTCGTTCCAATCGGCCTCCGTTAACCTTATCTGACAGCCGCTTGAACTTCATTGGTCGACGGCGGCCGTGTTTTTCCAAATACACAAACATCACAATCGCGGCACCTTGGACATAGACACTGCATGCCAGTTTTCAAGTCAATTGGACGGACTGTTGTGTAGCTATATCCATATTTGAAAGTTTTTTCCATGTTATATTGCCACCAAGTGGCCAGTCGGCACATCCTTTTTCACACAACCACAGACCGAGCCCGTACATAGGTGTACCAAGTTTGGTGAAATTACCTCATTTAATTCAAGAAGGATAGCCGTTTTAGTAAAATTGGCCACGCCCACTTCGGTCATTTTGGCGTCCTGTCGTGGACGCGAATCAAAATGTCTACTTTTTTCCTGATAATTATTGACAATCAGACTCCAGAGAATCATTCTGCACTGGTTTGGTTCTGATCGGGTGAAAAACCTAGGATTAAACTGCAAAAGTATGTTTTTCGAAAAATACCCGGAAATTTGTTATGTTCGTCTTGAGCCAAATATTCAAATGATATAAGACACTCTGCGACAAACAGTTTAGGAGTTATGAACAATTTCATACTTTTCACCGCTGTAGCGCCCCCGTCAGGCCAATCGGGGTGAGCCTTGCAGGCGGTGTGATGACTTTTAGGGGGGAACGCTGATCCTTGGAAATTCTAAAAATTACAATAGGGTTTCAACGCTCATATTATAATAAATTAAATCATATCAACTATAAAAATTTGTTGAGGATGTTATGGTGAACGGCCTTAACTAAAATATGAGCAGAAAATTGGATTTGCAGTGTAAACGTGTCCTTTGATAATGTTTGTTTCGGTTTGTTGTTGTTAGATGAGCTTCTGGCTGCAGGTCAAGCAGAGACGTTCGATTTCGTCTTCATCGATGCCGACAAAGTCAACTACGACAACTACTATGAGAAATCCCTGCAGCTGGTCAGGAAAGGAGGAATAATCGCTATAGATAATGTGAGTGTATAACTTTTGGTTGAACCGATGTATCCATTAGCATAGGGCTGAATAACACTCCTGTTCTCCTTCAGGTCCTGTGGAGCGGTAAAGTGGTGAACCCAGAAGAGGGCGACGTCGACACCATCAGCATCGATAAGCTGAACAAGAAGCTCCACCGAGATATCCGAGTCAATCTGAGCATGCTCACTGTGGGCGACGGCCTAACGTTAGCATTCAAAATCTGACGTTAGAGTGATATGATAACACAAACACATTGAGGATATGCTTTGTAATTTCGAAGTTTGACCAAATAAATATGAAGTTTTGTATTCAAATGTTCATAGTGCCAACTACTGATTGTGTTACTGAAAACACTGTGTAACTGTACAATGTATTTGTAGTATAGAATTTTTAAATAAATAAAATTACTGTACTGGAATCCGTCATATTTAAAAGGAACAGTTTGAATATATGTATTCTTAGTTTTAAAAAAGGATTTTGTTTTTAATAAATTTGTGGCAATTTTGTGTTTTTGTTTTTTAATGTCTACGTATTTTTTATTCATTTTTATTTCAGGTTTAGTCTTAGTTATTTTACTACATCAAGTTACACTATGCAACTTTTGGCCCTCTAGCGGTTAAAAAAAAAAGCATTTCTGCGGAAGAATATTGTTTTGGTGCAACAATGTTGTGCTTCGGCTCTGCCGACTGCGGATGAATATGAGCCTTCACAACATAATAATGTTTTACAATAAACTCTAGAGAGCTACATGTGGCAATTTATCTGTTCAATAAAACATCTTACTCACCTGTTAAGTAATAAAAATGCCATCAACTCCGCGTCGCTTTTACAAATCCCTCAGTTCTCGCTATCTCCGAAATCCAAGCCGTTGATTTTTGTTTCATTACGAGCTCTGTCGCGTTCTCTTTTATCCAGCAGATTGTCCTCTGTTCGGCGTTTGTTTAAAACAGTTGATTTCCCGGAAATTTAGCGATCTATGTCAACATTTCTCGCTCGTTGTGACAACTAGCCTCCGCCACTCCCACAACAAATACGCGGCAAAGCAGCCGGAGCAAGATTTCTCTTACGGATATGACGAGACACGCGCTAGTGAGTGATGCACGGGCGCAATTTCCCGCGAAAACCAACCCGTCAGGTCTAAAATATAAACACTTATAATAGGCTTACCACAGTGAATCAAGAAAAGACAAAAACACTTTTTGGAAGAAACATTTATTATATTGACTCGTTATTTACCTATGCAACTCCCTCACCACGCAGGGCGAGTGACGTATGGACGCAATTTCCCGCGAAAACGGACCAGTCCGGTCTAAAAAAACACCTATAATAGTATTACCATAGTGAATCCGGGTATAACAAAAACACGTTTTATGATGTATTGACACATTATTTATATTTTGTTAATTTTGAACAAAAGAAATGTATAGTGTTTCTTAAAATTAAATTAGAAATACTGCCTTATCGAATTACTAAAATAAATGCAAGTTTTTTTATATTTTAGTTAACATTTACATTACTTCAAGTAATGAACATTTAGTTTTCATGCTTTTACTTATATTTAACTATAACCACTGGAAATATTTCGGAACTCATGGAAATAAATTGGTTGCGCATCTCAATTTTTATAAAGTGTGAACATTCAGGTTGGAATTATTAGGTTGTCAAGAATCACAAAATCACAATGTGAAACATTTCCAGTTTAAGGACTTTATTGCAAAGGTTGACATACACAAGGGTGTGACTGTGCGGTTCAGCGGGGAAACGCTCTGGTCGCCCTCATACGCGTCTGCGTGAGTGTTTCTGGAGAGGTTGTGTGGAGACAACAGCAGCTTCGGCTCTCCAAACATCTCACTAGAGAACCCGTTTCAACATGATAAAGCCTGAATACAGAGAGAAGAACTACCACAACAGCCAACAAAAGCGTCTGAACGTCACTAAACAGCAGCAAGTCATAATCTACATTCAAAAGAACATTGAAGGAAAAGGTCAGGCCAAAATTAGACTTCTCATTTACTGACCCTCCTTTTGATCCAAACACATATGCAGCTTTTTCTACACAAGTTAGTAACAGTCCGTCGAGCTCCGAAAAGGACATGAAGTCATATCATTTTAAAAGTATAATTATGATGCTCTCATGTGGTTTCAGAAGAGTTTTAGTGCACAAATCATATGGATTACTTTAGATTGCTTTTTATTGTTATTGTGTTTTTTTATTTTGGAGCTTGACAGTTGTGGTCAGTAGATTGTTGTATAGAAAAGAGCTGTCCAAATTTATCATAATGCAGCATAAAGGTTTGCAACAACATGAGGTTGAATAAATAATAAATTGCATTTTTGGTGAACTATTCATCAGAAGAATCGCCTGTACAGAAAGCACAAAGACTGAAAGCGCTGGTTCGGAGAGAAATATTGACAGTGAAGGTAGTACTGCAAATAAATAAGAGACGACGATTGGGTTTGGGTTCAGCACTCGGTTTAAACTCAACGAGAGACTGTCTTCTGCGTGTGGAGATGTCAGACTCTTCCCTTTCCTGATGTTCCCATGAGTCGGAGATACGGACGCTACGCCTCCAGCTCCAGCCCCAGACCCAGTTTATGGCCTCCAGCGTTGATGCTCTTTCCATCAACCAGGGCGGAAAGAGTCAGCTTCACTCCTGGACACACACACACACACACACACACACACAGTAGCATCAGACGGGTTTCTCACATCAGCACGCAAACGACACGTGGGACAAACTCATGAAAAACTCATGTCCAGCTCACATTTTACCCCCAAATCAAAAAAGAAGAAATTAGAGGTTATATTCCGTACAAAATACTTACAGTCAAACCAAAATGTATTCAGACACCTTTCATTTCATTCATTAACTATAGTTTATTCACTATAGTTTAAAAAAATGGTAATAAAATATGACGATCTCAGAGTTAAACTGTGTCAGAAAAAATTAATCTTAATTATGTCAGATAACACATGGTCAGGTCAAAGTGTCTGAATAATTTTTGGTTCCAAATTTTTATCAGTTTTACTGATAGTCCACTGTATGAAGAATTTCTGTGTATAATATGTCACAGTTTATTTTGCTATCCTCACTTACAGAAATGAACTATAGTGTCCTGCACACACCAGTAAAAATATATCAAAAATTATATCTAGTGTCTGAATAATTTTTGGTTTGACTGTAGTTATTTTGCTTCATTCACCCAGATATTAATTTTAACGTTCACATTGCATAGATTTGACAGAAACACTGTCAGTATGAAAGCACTGCATATGCCTGCGGTTACAAAAATGCTGCACTACTTTTTATTAGAAAAAATAAAATACAAAATTTTATACAAAATAAATTAAATGAAATTTTATACACAAAATAAATTAAAATCTAAACATACATATATATATATATATATATATATATATATGTATGTGTATATATATATATATATATATATATATATATATATATATATATATGTATGTGTATATATATATATATATATATATATATATATATATATATATATATATATATGTATGTGTATATATATATATATATATATATATATATATATATATATATATATATATATATGTGTATGTGTATATATATATATATATATATATATATATATATATATTATATATGTATGTGTATATATATATATATATATATATATATATATATATATATATATATATATATATATATATATAATAAAAATAAAAAAAAAATCACAATTTATACCAAAAAAAACAACAAATTAAATTACACAAAATAAAATAAAAATTAAATTAAAAAATATGTAAAACAAAAAATAATAAATAATATTTTATGCAAACAAATAAAAAAATAAAGCACAAAATAATTTGATAAAACAATATAAAAAAATATTAAGATACAAAAAATAATTTTATGCAAAACAAAAAGTAAAACAAAATATTAAATAAAAAAAACAAAATAAATTAAATAAAAGTAGTAAAAAAAATTATATTTCATACTAAACAAAAATACAATAAAAAAAAATAATAATAATTTTATACAAAAAATAGAACACAAACACGCTCACCTGGTCTGAGGGTCTGAGTGTAGCCGATCCCGACCAGACTGGAATTATTCACTTTAGCCTGAGAGGAAAACGCAGAAAACACAGACGCATCTAGGTTTGGGTTTTACATGTTTCACACTATCCTATTACGGATAATCCAGGGAATCATAGGAAAGGGGATCCACAGCAACAGTGAAACTCACACTAATGGAGGAGCTGGAGTCCAGCATGTACTTGGCGGCGATGCCAAAGCGCGTGCTGCTGTTTCCAGCGGTCCAGGACAGATTCACTGCCGTCTCCAGGTCATCGCTCACTTTCTGATAAATAGAGCCGCCAAACTCCGTCCCATCATTCCTACAACACAAACAGAAGAGTTGAACACACAGCTGTGTCACAGAGAAGCATCAGATAAATGTGGACGACACCGGCGGATCTCGGAAGAGACTGCTGCATCATGGGTTTGAGTGTTGACACATGTTTTCAATTATGTTGATACATAATTGCATTAATAATAATAATGATGTTTATCAAATATTATTATTTGCCATTATTATTAGTTATTCTTAAAATTATTATAAATAAAAATAATTGATATGTAATATAAATATTATTAAATAATAATGGATTGCTAAAGCAGAACGTACACATTAGTATGCAGCTGGAAGTCTCCGGTCTTGTATCCGATTGCAAAGTTGCTGCGTGTCATTTTGGACTTGGCGCTGTCAAAGGTCATCTGGTAGCCGGCGAGCCAGCCCTCGTATCCCAGCACGGCTGTTCCGTGGACGGCGGGACCGGCAAAGTCAAAGTCCACATCACAGCCTACGTTCACGTACTCCCGCTTATAGGCCGACTTCACCTTGCCACTCTTCTTGCTATTAAAATAACACAAATAAACGTTAAAAAAAATCACCTCATCTAAAGCTCACGATGCTTATGACATCATCATACCCAGTGTTAGGTGAGAAGGTCGTGTCAAAGGTCAGCTTCAGTCCTTTGGTGATCTGTGAAACACAAAATATGGTTATTAGAGGGACGCAGTATATTATGCATCAATTTTGCCTTTGGTTGCAAAAGTGAATGCCCCCTAACCTCACCACTGTATTTATAGTTTTTATAATTCCCTCATCTTATTCTGTGGTGTGTGTGTGTGTGTGTGTGTGTGTGTGTGTACCTGGTCCTCGACGGTGATCTCTGTGCCCAGCGTATTGTCCGTGTTCCACTTCTCCGTGAAGGTCAATCCATACTCGGCCCATTTATACTTGGTCTCCAGGTTCCCGCTGACCTTGTTTGAGTCCATGTTAGACGTGCCACATGTTTTAAACTCCTAATAAGGGAAAGAGAGACAGTACTGTATTATACAACAGCCTGCATGGCCTAGACGACATCTAAGGAAGGTCATTACATTTTTTACTAAAGAATATTGTGCACAGAAAGACCAGAAAATGTGAATTAAAGAGTTAATTTGACACGTACCACTCCGTTAGCAGACTTGGTTTTGACATCGAGCTTCACCATTCCAAAACCTTTTCCATTTGCAAAGACACATGAGAAAATATGACACAATATGTATGTTTATGATAAATACGCTTTATGTAGAGACGAGGAACATTACCGTAGCCCTTATTGAAGACGTCCTTCGCAGCCTTTCCGAGGTCTGCGTATGCTGGAGGAACAGCCATTTTATCTGAAAACAACGAAAAACAATGATTTTAATCATCTGTGTTTGAGAGCGGAACTGCAGGTTTAAGATGTGACAGTTTTAAAGTGCCTCTATTATGCCATTTTTAAGGCTCCTAATGTTGTTTAGAGTCTCCTACAATTGATTCAAGGTCAAAAACACTTTAATTTTCTCATAATATCCATCATCAGCATCAGCTCTTTTCTCTCAGTGTCTGAAACACAAAGATTCGGTCTCTCTAAACCCCGCCCCTCTGAGAGCTGCTCTGCTCTGATTGGTCATAAACCAGACGCTCATTATCATATCTGAATCTCAGCTCTTGATTCACAGTGATTCGAAACGTAATGGTTTTACCGTATCAATCTCATCAAAGTGGATTTGCGTTGGCAGCAGAAAACAGCGTCTTCCCAAACTCTTCCAGTCTCAGATACAACTGCAGTGATTGAGGGCGGGGCAAAGAGACGCTGTTCAGCCAATGGGCTGGCATTATGCTAATTAGTTACAAACCCAGCAGGAAGTGAGACTGAATTACTGACGACTCATTTTAGGCAGTTTAGAATCGACTCTTTCTTTTAGGAGACAAAAACTGTAGACCTTTTACATTTACAAACAGCTTTATTACACACTATATGAAAGGAAATAATTAAATATCCTAATACGAGCACATTAAAGTTGACCGTGTACATCATTTGTGCTCCAGACATGAATGATTCCTCAAATCATGTGATGTTGAAGCTAAAAATCCCACAGACATTTGTGTGTGTTGTTGGATCATGTGAGGAGTGTTGTTACGAATCACATCAGGTGTGGTCAGAGTAAACAGACACACCTCATTTATCCAGGATCCAGTACAGAACAAACCTGAAACACACTGGATTCACAGAACACCTGCACCTTTACAACGGTATCCCACAATGCAATGCGTCCAACAGTCCCTTCCTTTTAAACTTTAAATAATAAAATTTTATTCAATCATCAGAACATCATATGAGCATTCATAAAACTTCTGTCAGTAATTTCCTGGGAATTATATTTTAAATAATAATAATCCCTTATAAATTTAATTCTTGCCCATATATGTCCATGTTTATTTGTTACATGCACAACAATATAGCAGGTAAAAGTAATTTCTGGTAGTAAAATTTTATTTATATAAGCTGAACGACAAAACAAATAATCACAAAAATATTAAGAGATTAACTTGATAGCAAAGATCAGTTTTATAAGGATAAACCACCCTATAAATTCAAAACAAAAGCCTCCAGCTGTTGACCTGCAGCCGTCTGTCTGTCATTCATCCTTCACCGAACCGGACCGAGCCTGGCCTGGAGGAGCGCGCAGCTTCGGTTCGAACCTTCCTGATCAGTTTTAATGTTCATTTTAAAGCCCAGACTCACATCAGCAAACACAGAAGAGTTTCACATGTTTAAACTGCACTAACCTTAGAATGCAGGTCGAACCTGTGCAGCTGAACCGGCCCGAGGTTCACCGGCGAGGGATGAAGGAGACTCGCGTCGCGCTAAACGCTAATGCTAACACAGCAGCATCAGGACCTGAGAGCTGCCTCGAATAATGCCTGACCTAAATTATATATTCAGCAGATCTTCTGCTAACAGACATTTACTTTATATAATAATAACTGGACAGAAAATGCACTTTTATGAATTTTAAATTTTATTATAATGGCAGACAAACACATCTAGAGCATCCCAAATCCCACCGGAACACAATGATATTCCACTCAGATCTTCAAAAATACATTTCCAGCCTTAAAAAAGTCCCTAAGAGGCTGAATGGCATTTCCAAGCACTTCACAATGAAATTATCTACAGATGATGAGCAGAAGCTCTAGTTAGATCGTGTTATGCAGCATATTTTAAAAGGAAGTACATCAAATATTTGGCGGCAAACTACGTTCCTCATCCCCGAGCTACCTTTTACAATGTTTTCTGAAATTTTTTTAATTTCTTTTTTAATGTTTTCGATTCAGTATTATATACTGAAAAAAGGGAAATGTCAGAAGTTTTAAACAAATAACATTATAATACCAGCGTTATAATTCTGTACATCTCCATAAAACACGCATGAGGTCTCAATTCTCTGAGCTTAAAGATCTATAAATACACCAAATTAAAATCCTAATGACCTAACACAGAAAATCTCATCAAAACTAGCCCTGATTATGATAAAAAACACCGTTCAGTCCATTTAAACATCCGTTAAGACATGAGATTTCTCTGTTTTACCTTCAGTTACAAACTTTTTTTGTAAACGCTCAAAAACTAATACCCTCATAATCAGTAAATCTGAAAATAAATCAGGACATCAATGAAAAAAAATGTTTGTATAAAGTCTAAGACACGTACCATTGGCAACTGGAATGATGCTGTTAAAAAACTTCCAAAGTTTGGCGAGATTTGCTTTTCAAAACACTCATTAAATGGGGAAAACTTGCAGTAAAAATGACAAAACGGAGTGAATCTCACAAAACCTGTCAGCTTAATAATAATAATAATGTAAAATACTTAAACATCACTGCAATCTTTGATGTTTTGGTTTCAATTTATGCTCATTAAAATAAAAAATAATTGTATTACAGTACTTTTTAAAAACCTCATTAGAATACCCAGTGAAAATGACAAAATAATAATAATAATAATAATAAATAATAGTAAAACAATGTTATAATGCAACAACAAAAATATGCTAATGATATTATGAAAAAAATATTTTTATAAAATATATAATTTGCATATTTTATATATATATATACACACACACATTATATATGTGTATACATATATAAAATGTGTATATATTTGATAAAAAAAAACATATTTTATATATATATATGTATTTTTAAATATTTTGTGAGATTCACTGAAATACAGGGGACAATCTGAAGTCTCAAACACAGAATTTTCATTTTTATATTCCATATAGATACTAATACTGCCAAAATAAAATCTGCACTATGAAAATAGCAACAATAAATGGCAATAAGACCTACTCAGCAATCATAATTGAATTAAAACCATACAGTTTCACACAAAGATCCTAAAAGAACATTGAGATGTTCTATATTGCTTCATCGGTTGATCGTGTCAGTATGTTTACGATGGTGAATGTCTTTGGGAGAAATGAGGAATTTACAACATTAAGTATCTAGTATTATGAAATGAATACGGTCATGCAAACCATTTCAAGAGGCCTAAAAGATTCCTGTCAAGCAAGACTTCTGTAGTTCCAGTTTAGTAGTTTTAGTGTCTGGCATAAAATAAAGAATAAAATGATTTCTTATTTCCATAAATAAGCTGAAATCCACAGTGATGGGAAGAGAAATCCCTTTAAAGACCGACAGCTACAGGAGGAAGCGGAGTGCTGTTGATCGAGGGGTCGGATGCGGTGTTTGGCCTCCTCTACATCATGGCAACGCAAGAATCACAGTACAGACGTGTGCGCCGGTCAGCGGATGAGTCGTTTGAGTAGGGCGGGTCGAGCGAAGGGCCAGCAGTACTCGTTCGGCACGGGTCCGTTGACGTTGCACTCGAAGAAGGAGAACATGGGGAACCAGATGCGCGCGCGGCGGCTCTGCTGGTAGGCGCGCGTGTTGGCCAGCGTGTGGTAGTACAGGAAGAGTCTGGTGGTGATGTAGAACGCGATGAAGACGTCGATGGAGTAATGCTCGTGAGCCGCCAGGATGAAGAAGATCCCGAACAGGTTCAGGACCCACGACAGCGTGTGGATGAAGTTCCAGCTGCGTGGCGTGTCTGTGAACAGAGAGAGATCAAAACTAGGGCGGTCAAGCGATTCAGATTTTTACTTTAATTACCCCAGTAACCACGTAAACAAAGCAGCGTCCCAATTCATGCAGAATGTGTCACATCCGCTCGATGAAGGTTGTCCTTTCGAAGGCCTTCGAAGGATGCAGCCTCTGAATTGGGACTTCAGTATTTAAATGTTTCGGATTTTTGTACTTGCTATGGTGTTCATCACAGCACCAGATCCTCAAATACTTACATTCTGTGACGAAGAAATTGAGCATGGTGAGAACGACGGTGTGTCCGCTGAACATGTAATCTCCACACGTCTGGACGCCGGTGAGGGTCATTCCAAACCCGCTCCATATGGCCACAGCGCGCTGAAGCTTCGCCCACATGTCACCGTATATCTAACACACACACAGAAAAAAAAACATACTAATACAGTTTTGGGAAAATGACTTCACTTTCAATAGAGTTCGCAGGTAACATACCGTCAAGTTAATAGATAATATTAATTGAATTGTGTTTAATCAACAATGTTGGATAAATTTTTCCCCGCATTGAGCTTGTCAAAGTTTACATTTATGCATTTGGTGCTTCTATCCAAAGTGATTTACATTGTATTCACATACATTTAATCAGTTACATGCATGTAATCATGAACACATGACCTCAGCATTGATGAAGCTAATAATGAATTAAATCATAAAACATCTGTACCTTCCCAGTGCACTGCAGGTGTTGACCCGGTACAGAGAGAGACGTCACAAACATAGTGACGCAGCGCAGCATGAAGACCGTCCCCATGAGACTACACAACCGTCTCAACAGGATCGACCTGGAAGACACACACGCGTGAAAGTGGGTCAGGGATAAAAGCGTCTTTGATGGACTGACCTTCGGTTTCTATGAGCCGTCGGATGTCATGATTACAGAGAAACGAGCTCTAACTTTCTCAATACACATTCCAACGTTTATTGTGTACAAATGATTTTTCATTGAAACTCTAAAATGGCGTCTGTCACGTGCGTGTGTATGCGTGTTACCTGTGTTTATGAAGCAGCAGAACTAGCAGCCAAATAGAGCAGAGGATCACGCCACAGGCCTCGGCCATCGCAAAAGCCCAGGGGATTCTGGGTACACTGTAGGGAGAAGAGAACCAGGCGAAAAGTCAGAGACAGAGCGAGCAAAACACAATCCTCCTCCAAACAGATGGTGATTTATGCTGCTGTTTTGTGTTTTCCTGCTCATCTTCAGCTGTCCTGTGGTTTATTTCAGCATGATGGAGAAAATTATCATCAACAGTAAACCACAAACCTCACAGATGTTCTGAGTCTAATGGGTACAACTCAATATAGAGCTGTTTACGTTTATATCTGCTGCCATTAACCTCAATCATCATCAACAAGTGGAAGAAATTAACCATCAAATGAGTTTCAGTCCGTTTCACAGTTCAACAACTGAGATCTGTCACCTTGATATTCATCTCAACATCTATGTATTTACTCTGAATTAGCTTAAAAGGGTGATTTAAAGGGGTGGTTGATTATGATTTCACTTTTTTAACTTCAGTTAGTGTGTAATGTTGCTGTTTGATCATAAACAACACCTGCAAAGTTACGACGCTCAAAGTTCAGATATTTTCTTTTACAGAAATCGCAACGGCTGGTAGGGACTACAACGAGCTTCTTCCTGGGTTAGTGACATCACTAATCCTAAAATTTACATAAACCCCGCCCCCGAGAACATGCAACAAAGGGGGCGGGGCCATGTTGGGCTGCTTTAGAGAAGAGGAAGAGTTGTTGTAGTCGAGTGTTGTTGTCATGCTGTCATTTTACACCGGACTGCTTCACAAACGCTGGATTTGCACAAAAGATTAACATGACGGCACATGCTAGTGGATGAGTTGAATCAACTCCACAGCAACTACATAAATTTATCCACTAACCATTCAGAAACGTCTAAAAGTTGCAACTTCTTCCTGAGTCTCTCCATCAGTGTCGACTCCGGTTTGAACAATGTAAGGATGAACTCTGTCGTCATTTTGGCTGCATGAGATTCTCCAGCTTTGTTGTTGTTGAGCTGTTAAAGCTCCGCCCTCTTCTGGAAAGGGGGCGGGGACCAGCGGCTCATTTGCGTTTAAAGGGACACACACAAAAACATTAAACCCACAAGCGGGATCAACACAGACTCACCTGTCCAGGAAGATGTCAGGTAGCGGTGGGTACGTCCTCATGTCTGGCACTCGCTCGTGGACGATCACCATGACAAACGACGTGAAGCCGAAGACGAAGACTACGTAGACGGAGCTGATGATGGTTTTCCAGTACTCCGGGTCCAGTCTCCGCGGCTGCTGCTTGTATTTGCCGTTGTTGTACTGGTGATACTGGTCACCGCTCAACGCGTCCAGAACGGCATCGCAATCCCGCACAGATTCACCGTTACACAACCAGTCCACTCCACCTGAACAACACGAGAACTACATAAAACACACAAACTAGTACAAAACTTGACAGGATCATCATCACCAGAAACAGCACCTGCACTGTTCTGAGGCGAGTGTCCGTCGTAGGACAGTCCGAGCTCCTCCAACACGTCAGCGTTCTGCTTCTGCAGCTTCCTGAGAGAAACCATCAGCCGTTTGATGTCTCCAAGGACCTTGAGCTCCAGTGGAGGAGAGCGCAGGTCGTACTCGCTCAGGGTCAGCAGGCTGGTTCCGTCCAGACGGTGTTTGTTGCACAGCAGGTCCACGTAATCGCAGAAACCCTCTTCACGCAGCCAGCGGCCCACGTGCTTCGGGGTCCAGTGACGCACGCCGAGCTGCCCGCCGTTACCAGCCATCTCTCGCTCGCGCATCCTCTCACAGGAACTGGACAGAAAACCACATAGAGGAGATTGTTTAATAAAATCATTATTTTTGTTTTGTTTTCACGCACAAAAAAATTAAGGTTGAACCACTGCAGTCACGTCGACTGTTTTAACGATGTCTTTAGTACCTTTCTGGACCTTGAAAGATGGTAATTATGTTGCTTTCTATTGGGGGATTTTTTTTTTTTTTTTAAAAAACTCTCGGATTTCATCAAAAATATTTTTGTGTTAATATCATTTGTGTTCTGAAGATGAACGAAGGTCTTACAGGTGTGGAACGACATGAGGGTGAGTGATTAATGACAGAATTTTCATTTTTGGGTGAACTAATACTTTAATAGTCATTGAGTTTGACGATAAAGACATGATGGTGGTTCTTCTCCCTTCAATAATTGGGTTAATGACGTGACGGGTCATTTTTTTTGTCTAAAGGCACTAATAATAATAAAAATATGACATTCAAAGTATGTAAGGTAGTACAACTAGATCTCTTTTATTGAATCCAAAAGGTTTTAATTATGTTCAAAAGGTCATTCGGTTTAACCGTCCAAAGGCCAATACAGCCATTTCATTTTTGATTAAAATACCTTAAAATGTAATAAATGTATATATTTTTTACTCTGGCATGATTTTATAACAACATAGTGCACAATGGCATTAAAATTATGTGTAGAAGTCGTTGCTTTTTTATGAGAAAAAATGTCTGCAAAAATGAATTTCACTGATGTCATTCGGAGTAACCAATATCAAGTCATGCGGTCAATATCATGTGACAGGATGTGACATCATTCAGCGAAGCAAAGTAACTAACTCGCTTTTAACTGTTTGAAAAATTCATGTTTTCACTTGTTCATACGCATGTCCTGAAACATCAGGTCGTTCGGTACAACCGCTATAAAACATGGAAAATGTTGGAATATTTTAAAAACTTGTGCTAAATATGTTTGATTGTCCTTTTGCTAGCTAACCTGTTAGCATTGTTTGAAAATATTGTCATTCGGTATAAAGTGTGTCATTTGGTAAATTTTGGTTAAACCGAATGACTTTTTTGGTGACAAATTTTGTCCATCTTGTAAAAAAAAAAAAAAAAAAAAAAGACAAAAGCAGTGTTAATTGATTATAAAAACCACAATCTCATTATTAACACTTAATAAAAAAAATGCATTATAGCTCCTTTATGTTTTTTTACACTTTTAAAATCCTTATTCGTTAATGACCCAAATAACCATATGTGAATCTTGAATGACCTAAATGGCATCTAGTAAAAATAACTGGATCATACCTAGACGTGAAATGACTAAAGAACCTTAACTTAGGATTGATCTCATATCACCGTATTCATCCCATTCCCAGAAACATCATCATAATTATCATCTACATGAAGACAATGACATCAGAAGGCAGTAGGAACAGATTTTGAGTAAATAATGACAACAAAATATTCTTCATCACATCCAGATGTGGACGTAAACCAGCACATATGTTGATACTGTGGTAAAACTCTGGTAAAACAGGCCACATTCACAGCACAGAGATCTCATGACTGCAATCACTGAATCCCAGCTGTGCTTCTTGGCTTGAGCTTCGAGTATCTGGATGGTCACCAACTCCTTCATTACGGTCAGTCTGAGTAAGCAGTATCCGTTTGTCCAGAGATGACTGGACGTGAAAAACTGCCTCTTAAATGCATAAGGTGAAAATCTTAAATGCACAAGATGAAAATCAAATCACAAAATGCAGCCACAAGTGCATGTGAAAGAGTAGATTGTACAGAGTTGGTGCATAAAGTTAATAAAATCCAAATACACAGTTGAAGAATTCTTGAATTATTAGCATTAAAAACGTATTACATTTTGCAAGACTTCTTCAGGTTGCTGCTGATGCCGGTCTCCAGGTGTGACCCAATGGTGGCTTTTTGTGACCTATCAGAGGTCGCACTGGTACGACCACCATGTTGCTCAACCGATGAGCGCTCCCATTTCTGTTGCACATAATGCATATGAGAAACATCAAATGGCAAACTAAACGTAAGCGGAACGAAACCGCGCTACTCGTTTGAGCTGCGAAGCGGGGATCGTTTATCAGCTCGGAAAATAATAAACAGCGCAACATTTTTGTTATTCAATGTTTTTATTATTCATTTCAGGGTTCATGCAAACTTTTGGGAGTGAAATTCAAGCTCTTTTCAAGTTTTTCCAGCACTTTGACTGTTATTTTTAATGTGATGATTTGTAAAACTAAAAGTTTAAAGATGAAGTGGCGAACAAACTATTATTTAAAAAGACATGTAATTACCAGTATAACCAGTAGATGGTGGCAGAGGAGCACTTATTGGCTTATTAGCCATTTCCACTTTAGGAAAAGTCACAAAGTCTCATGAAAAACAAAAACTTTTCTTCAGATTGTGAATGAATTAAACAAAGCAGGTAAAGTTTGTTTTTTAAATGTTACTGTTGTCAATAAATTAAAATCAAATGCGCCCACATATGCAATCCGATCATTAGGAAAGCGTTACAATGCAGCCTGAGAAACATGATAAAGATCAGACTTTGCATTCACAAATTATATTTAAATTTCTCAGTATGGGAAAAAATAAATAACTACAAAACACTTCTTAGTTATTAATAATTTAGCAGCACTTTGAAAGCAGTGGTTCTCGACCACAGAACTCTCAAGACAGAAAATAATTTAAAGCACTAATTTTGTTAAAATGAGATGCATTTTTCTCAATTCACCAATTCAATATGTGTGGATTCCCATGAAAATGTATTTATCAGGTAGAAAATTGTGAGTAAAAAACAAATGACTGGAAAAGTTCATTTGTTTAAAAGGACACTAAAACTTCTGGAATACTGAAACTTCCTGTACAGAAACTAGAAGCATTACTGTTGTGGACAACAGGAGACCTTGGAGTCAAAAAGGTCAAGAACCAACAGGCCATCATGTTCTGTTCCCGAATCTCGGTTCATTAGCTCTCAGAAAACACTATCTTCTCCCTGTGGATGACCTCTTCAGGAGCAACAGATCCTCAATGCTTAGATATTTACAGAACATGACAGCTACATTCTTAACACACAACAGGAAGAGAAACATATGAGTTTGTTTGTTTTTTCCGCTGATGTCTCAAACGTCTCACAAATGAAACCGCGCAGAGACGATGGTGCTGGTGAGGAAACATCCTCTTTTCCTGATTAAAACAGCCACAGATCTACGGACACATCAGTACAGCAGGACACCTTTTCTCTGGAAAAAGAAGCTAAAAGACAGCATGCAGTTCAGTGACAAGATGAACATGTGAAAGCACATCTGTGTGCGTTTGCATCACACTTTACTTTGCATATTCTAAACAAATAAGCAAGTCAATAAACAAGATATTTAAATATCATGAATAAAGCTGCACTATTGCAACTGCCATTCTGGTATTTTATCAGTCAAATTAATTTTGTTTTACATGCTGGACCAGCTAAAGTTACTAATAATGAACAATAAAAAAATTATATACTATTAAGATGGGTCGATATTTAAAATATGTGCTTCAAAAGCATCACAGTGGCGGCCACGCCCAACAGAGGCTAAACAACAGGTAGCCACACCCACGCGTCGCCACACCCTCCGCTGACCACGCCCCTCAGCAGCAGAGGGGAATAAGGCCGTTATCAGAAAACAAAAGTAAAGTAATATGAGCCAGTTAGTAAAGTACCTCAGGTATAATTATGTCTCTCAGCTCGTCACACTGAGGACTTTAATCAATACCTGACACGGAGAAGCTTGATAAGGAACGGGTACGAGCACAAAGACCTGTCAGGATAACACTGACTGTGCACAATAATGCTAAGTCTGTTTTTGATATCTGAAGTTGACCCAAATCATCATGAACGAGGCTTACAATCACAACACAGCTCAAAATATTAATGCCATAAATATCACATTTAGTCTGCAATCAGAGACACTAAATGCCTCATTCCCACCCATAAACCCACTACAGCAACAATACTTTACAGATAAAATACGCCTATGACAATACATCACAGCAGTATTATTAGGATATTTCAGTGTGTTAGCATGCTAGCGGCTAGCCTGCTCGCTTCACTTACATTAAACATCAGATTCTTCACTCGGAATTGCGATAAATCTCCTAAATGTCACTCTATCGGGACATCTGTGGTAAATCATTGCGCCCTGACCCAGCTGGAGGTGCACAGTGGATCTGACAGCAGTGGATGTGTGTGTGTGTGTGTGTGTAAATACTGCAGATGAGGTCACTTCCGCTGCTACTCACGCAGTGGCGTCTGCTGGCCAACTGTGGAATTACACCGTCCTGCAGCTTTCTAATGTGTTCTTCATAACCTGTTTAGTGAACTGAACTCCTTAGTCTTTAATATTTAAAGTAATACTGATATTTTCTGAAGAAAATACTGTTGTTGGTGATAGCCAGGCCATTGCTATGGGTGGACACTCTGAAATGGTTGCTAGGTAGAGAGTGGTTTAATTTTAGATTACCAGCTGCACCTGCTCCTGTCACTTCAGATTAAATCATATTTGACAGCAGCAGTATGACATGCTCATATTGTAGTCGTGCTCATATCAAACTCAAGAGATCCACGATGAGTCTGTCTAATGGATGATGATGAGCGTGAAACACCCTCCGTTAAGGAACTGGAGAAGATCCTGTTTGGAGGGAAGAGGAGTGGGAATCATGTGGATGAAGTTTGGCCCAACCTTTTCCTGGGTGACATGTGAGTCGCAGGGATATTATAGCTAACTGAAACTAAAACTAACAACATTCTCCTTACTTGAAATAAAATAAACGAAGCCAAAGCAACATTACTCATCTTCATTTAGTGTAACTTGATGTACTAAAATAAGTACAACTGAAATAAAAATGTATAGTATATATAGTGCATATATATAACTTGCCTATTGTGGTAAAAAAAAAAAAAATCTCAGTGTATATATATATATGTGTGTGTGTACATATATGTATATTTTTGTTTATGCATGCATCAATGTATATATATATATATATATACATGCATGCATAAAAATTTCATGTTAGATGCAATAAATTGTGATTAATCGATTTGTATATTGTGACTGATCAATATATATACATTGCTGTCAAATGGATTAATTGATTCATTTGAATGTGCAAAAAAAGTTGTAATGCCATAAAATGTAGAGGGTCAAATGTCAAACAATAATTTCTCTTTATTCACAATCATACACTAAATTAATCTCTCAAAGTCAGGTCGGATACTTGTTCTCTAGATGAGTTGGATTTTATGGGCAGTATATATTTACCCAGAGATCTGCGTTCTCTCAGGGCCGTCTGACGTTTTAACAGCTGTGTGTTTATGATCTCAGGTCTGTGGCCAATGATCGCTTCAGTCTGTGGAAGCTGGGCATCACTCACGTCCTGAACGCCGCTCATGGGAAGATGCACTGTCAGGGCAGTCACGAGTTCTACGGGTCAACGGTCCAGTATTACGGAGTCCCTGCAGACGATTCGCCATCGTTCAACCTGTCGGTTTATTTTCACCCCTGCGCTGATTATATCAGAGAGGTTCTCAGTTCTCCAGGAGGTAAAACCTGCTGAGCCTCAGACTGTGTTAATCTGCACCATAAACATGCATTAGACCCCCAAAGACTACTGAATCATATTAGAAAATCTGATTTTTATCAATTAAACATAATATTTCAAGATGAACACTGAAGCATGTTTATTTGATTATTCATACAGCATTTTATAGAAAAATCATGAGTATTAAACACGATCATCAGGCTTTTGAGGAAGGTTTATTTGTTGCGATATACTGTAAACACAAATGTGTGAACTTGTGTTCTGCAGGACGGGTGTTGGTTCACTGTGCGGTGGGAGTGAGTCGCTCAGCCTCTCTGGTTCTGGCGTATCTCATGATCCACCAGCGGTTTTCTCTTCTGGACGCTGTTAAAACAGTCAAACTGCACCGCTGGATCTTCCCGAACCGAGGCTTCCTCAAACAGCTGCGGGCCCTGGACCTGACGCTCCGCTGTATGAAGAGCACAACAGAAACATTCCAACATCGTCTTTAATCATCACACCTCAGCTCTCAGTTTTAGAAGGAAAATGTAATGAATTACTTCAGGATTTACAGTGAAATTAGATATTCAGTTATTTAGTTATAATTCAGATGATTAAGAGATTTGTTTTATATTTAACAATACATGTACTTTTACTGTAAAAGTTTTTTGTACTGTGAAAAACAATAAAAAGTTCCTAAAAGTACCTACAATTTATTTTATGTAAATAATTATTTTTGTTTAGTTTTGTTAAATTTGCCCACAGCTTTATTTATTTAATTTTTTTAAAAATTGTTTAACTGGAATTAACCAAAAATCTTTAGAAGATCAGAATAGCGGCATGATTAGCATGTTGCTAACAGGTTGCTAATGTGATTTAACACATTGCTAGCCTTTTTTTTAGCATGTTGTTAACATGATTACCATTTTGCTAGCATATTACAAGCAAGTTTAAAAATTGCTAACATTTTAGCATGTTGTTAACATGCTGTTAGCCTATTTTAGCATGTTATTAACATGATTAACATTTTGTTAGCATGATTAGCATGTTGTTAACATATTGCTACCATGATTTAACACATCGTTAGCATGTTTAGCATTTATGCTTACACGATGTAACACATTGCTAGCATGATTACGCATGTCTTAGCATGTTGTTAATATGATTTAGCACGTTATTAGGATTTGCTAACATGCTGCTAACACAATTTAGCCTGTTGCTTGCATGTTTTAACATTTCGCTAGCATATTTTAACATGTTGCTAGCATTATTAGCATTTTGTTAGCATGCTACTAGCAAGTTTTAAATTTGGTAATATTTTAGCATGTTAACACGCTGCTAAACCTGTTTTAGCATGTTATTAACATGATTAGCAACATGCTAGCACGATTAGCATGTTGTTAAAATATTGCTAGCATGATTAGCATTTTGCTAACATGATTTAGCACATTGTAAGCCTGTTTTAGCTAACATGATTTAACATGTTATGATTTTTTAACATGTTACTAGCATGATTAGCATGTTGTTAGTATGATTAGCATGTTTGCTTACATGATTTAGCACATTGCTAGCATGATTTAGCATGTTACTAGCATGTTATCTTAGATAGTCCTTAAGCTTTGCTAGTGATAGACAGCTTAGTCTTATTCTACAAAAGTCTTGACCCCCTCAATGAAAGTCAATGGGACTTTTCGTAGTTTTGATCGTCCGTTTAATGAAAACCATAAGTCAGATCAGTCAGAAAAAATACAGTATACTGAGTCAGAACAGTCTGAAGGTCGGAGCCAATTTGGTGGTTGTAGCTTGAAAGCCGTAGGGGGAGATACTGTTTTTCAAATTTAGTCTCAGAAGAAGCTTAAATAGTAGATCAGTATGTTGGATTTGTCAAGTCAACATCATAAATATTCTGTCCTTATTTTCTCACCCTCACAACAATAAGAGAATTTTTGTACATCTTCATATACAACAACAATTTACAGTGTCTGTTAATCTCCAAAAAGACCTTGTATTGAGCAGACCTGTGTGATTTCCAATAAACTAGTTTTTTAATCTGAATGCCAATGTAAAAAGATTTCTGACATTCAGCAAAAGATCATCAGTGAACACTGACTTCTTTATGGCTGTTAAAATGAAGTTTTTAATGCCTTTCTGGAGCTTGACAGATGTGGTCACTATAAACTATGAAAGAAAACATAACAAAAAAGGTACAAACATCAGATAATCATGTTCTCCTGATCACCCGTGCAGTGTGTGTACATGTGTGTGTACATGTGTGTGTGTACATGTGTGTGTACATGTCTCTGGGAGTAAGACTATCTGCACACTAAGGCACTAAATTGGGCAACAGCTGTTGTGTTGGATCAGTCAGAGAGCCACGAGTCAAACGCACCGGTCATTATAAACACACTCTCTTCATCTATTTGGCGGGTAATTCAGGAAAGCAGTGATGGCTCGTAAATACAGCAGGAAAGAGTATCTGTCAGTCAAGGACCTGGAGAAAGTTCTGGACTCGTGTAAGTTAAACTTGCACCAAATCGATGAGGTCTGGCCAAACCTGTACATCGGCAATGTGTGAGTACAAGCCGCTCGACAAATCTCTTGAGTCTGTAGAAATCATATTAATACTGTTAAATGTGACTGGTTTTTTTTTCTAGTGAAACAGAATATTCAACAAGATAAAATAGCGCAAGACTTAAATTTGTTTATCTGCAGTTGATTGGATGGTCATTTTATAGAATGGAGGTGAATTCTTCCTTGCATTCTTAAAAATAAAGATTCTTTATTGGCGTCGATGGTTCCATGAAGAACTTTTAACATCTGCGGAATTATTTAAATGTTCTTCACACTAAGAAGAAATGGTTCTTTTAAGAACTGTTCGCTGAAGGTTCTTTGGGGAACCAAAAAAGATTCTTCTATGGCTTTCTGTGAAAACCCCCTTTTGGAACCTTTATTTTCAAGAGTGTAAAGCAAGTAAACCAGGTCAATTTTGATTTTGATATGTGATCATACAGGCTAACCATCTTCTGATGATGTATATATTATTTTTCCCATCAGAGGAATAGCACAGAACAGAAGCGCCCTGCAGAAACTCGGCATCACTCATATTCTGAACGCCGCTCACTCCAAGAGAGGAAGCATTGGGGACCAAAGGTACTACGGCACTAGTTTTGTGTACTGCGGTATCCCCGCTGAAGACTCCACACACTTTGATTTGGATGTTTACTTCAAACCGGCAGCAGATTTTATCCACAAGGCTCTCAACACTCCTGATGGTAAGAAATCATTGTACAACATCAAAGAATACAGCGTGTGCACTTAAAATCAACATCAAACCAAACTAGACGAGTAATGTTCATTGGGACGTATGAAAGTTTTATAAGCTTTAAATTTAGTGAAGTGGAAGGAGAAAGATATTGCTAGCATGAATTAACATGTTTTAACACATTGCTAGCATGAATGAACATGTTTTAACACATTGCTAGCATGAATTAGCATGTTTTGCTAGCATTTGTTAGCAGAATTAACATGTTAGCATTATTTAGCATGTTGTTAACATGTTTTAACATGCTTCTAGCATGAATTAACATGGTTCAACAGGTTGCTAGTTTTAGGTTGCATGTTTTAGCATTTATTAGCATGTTTTAGCATGATTTAGCATTTTGCTAGCATGTTTTAACATGTTGTTAACATGAATTAGCCTGTTGCTTGCATGATTTAGCATGTCATTAGCATGTTTTATCATGCTGCTAGCATGAATTAACATATTGCAAACATGACATGCATGTTGCTATCATGTGTTAACACACTGCTAACATGCATTAGCATGTTGCTAACATGATTTATCATGTTGTTAGCATGAATTGGCATGTCGTTAGCACGATTACCATGTTGTTAGCATTAATTAGCATTTTTGTTAACATGATTTAGCATTTTGTTAACATGTTTTAACATGTTGTTAACATGAATTAGCATGTTTAAACATGATTTAGCATTTTGCTAGCATGAATTAACATGTTGCTAGCATGATTTAGCACAGTGCTAGCATTAATTAGCATTTTGCTAGCATGATTTAACATGTTTTAGCACACGCTGCTATCATGAATTTGCTAACATGTTTTAATGTTTTGCTAACATGACTTATCATGATGATAGCATGATTTAGCATTCTGCTAGCATGTTTTAACATGTTGTTAACATGAAGTAGCCTGTTGCTTACATGATTTAGCATTTCATTAGCATGTTTTATAATGCTGCTAGCATGAATTAACATATTGCAAACATGACATGCATGTAACATGTTGCTAACATGTGGTATGCATTGATTTAACACACTGCTAGTATGAATTAGCATGTTTTGCTAACATGTTATAACATGTTGCTAGCATAAATTATCATGTTGTTAGCATGTCTTAACATGTTGCTAGCATGTTTTAACGTGATTTAGCATGTTGCTAGCATTATTTACCATGTTGCTAGCATGATTTAACATGTTGCTAGCATGTCCTAAACTAGTTGCTAAGCTTTGTTAGAATGTATGAATTGTGGGTGTTATTTTTACCAGCTAGGAACAGGCAAGTATGAGAGACTGCTGTCATGACTTCTATTAGAATCATAAAGGCTGTAATCAGATCTGATCTCATCCTCATAGGAAAAGTTCTGGTGCACTGCATCATGGGAATGAGCCGGTCCTCGACGCTCGTGCTGGCGTACCTGATGCTGTATCACGACATGCCTCTGCACACGGCCATACGCCGCATCGTCCAGAAACGAGCCATCTATCCCAACAGGAACTTCCTGGCTCTGCTGCTGGATCTGGACCTACAGAGGAAGAGGAAACACAGAAGATGTGTCCTGCTGTGAGCCAACACCTACAGGACTGATCACATGATCAAAATAATCAGAACACCATGTCCTGACCAGGCCAGACGTGACAAGTAACTTGTCTCTCTGCACTGAACAAGAACAAATGCAATCGACCTACTTAATATGCAGTACTGAGGAGCTGGAATATGGACCAATGAGATTAGACTGTGGGTGGAGCTACATAATGCAGCACTCCATATATATATATATATATATATATATAACATATATACTACCTCCATGTACAGCGGACTCTGGACCATCACACACGACACAACAGGACCAAAACACCTCAGGATCATGCGAATGTGACATGCATTACTGTTCAAAAGTTCGGGGTCAGCAAGATTTTTTAATGTTTTTGAAAGAGTCTCTTCTGCTCAACAAGGCTGTGTTTATTTGATCAAAAATACAGTAAAAACAGTGAAATATTATTCCAATGTAAATCAGCTGTTCTCTATGTGAATATACAGTAAAGTGAATTTTCAGCATCATTACTCCAGTCTTCAGTGTCACATGATCCTTCAGAAATCATTCTGATATGATGATTTGCTGCTCAAGATACATTTATGATTATTATCAATGTTGAAAACGGTCATATTTTAGTGGAAAACGTGCTACATTTTATTTTTCAGGATTCTTTGATGAATAAAAAGTTCAAAATTAGAAATAGAATCTGACTGCAGCCTTGCTGAATAAAAGAATTAATATTCTTTCAAAATCAAACAAATCTTACCGAACTCGATCTTTTCAAAGTGTATTGTATCGCAATCTTTTATGTGTATTGTACATTAAATATGTCGAAATAAATATTATGAATTGATATTGTGAGTTTTTCAGTGATACATGTGTAGAATACACGCTATATCTACTCCATAAGCATTTGGCAGCAGATTACAAGCAGTATTATTAATTTTTATCAAGTTATCAGATTAATTCCTTACGTGTCAACCATTTAAAACAAGTAAAATTTAAACAAAAATAACAGACAGACGTCAAAGATGAATCAAGAACTCGTTCTTTTTTTATTGCCAAAACTGAATCAGCGAAGCAAAGAGCAACACAAGAATTAACAGAGCTTTAGATGTTGATGCTGATTTTATTGAAATGGTTTGATCACCATTATGATGACTCTGCTTTTCATGTCAGTTTGTGGTTTTTGTAATGTTGTTTGCTAATTTTACACATTTTAAATAGTTTACTTTTAAGAAATTAATTTGATTAGTTATAACTCAGTTCTTATGTTAAATCTGATAAAGCGTATTACTACTTAAGTCAACAAAAAATGTTTAACTGACTTTAAAATACTGCTTTTGAATCACTATAGGCAAAACTATTGATGACTAAATATATTTAAGTACAGTATTTTAACATTACATACATACACATTATGAAAACAAACACTTTTTTTCTTTAGAATAACACGCACTCATTAATTGTTCACAGTAAAACCAGGAACGTGTATTAAGAAAGTAAATAATTGTTTTCATGGTGACTTTCAGAACTCTTGATAACTCATTTTTGATCATTTACTGTACAATTATTTCTGTAGTTCTGAACATTTTGATTCTTTGAATATATATATAGAACAGTTTGTTATAAATAAAAAGCAGGTGCGTAGGAAAGCAAATGAACTCACTTGTGTTGAGAGTGAAGTGTTGACAGATGACGAGGATGTATTTTTATCTGGCCGCTGTGGGAATGAGGTTGTCTAATTTAAGACACTGTTACTCGGACACAGATGAGGCCGACTGAAGTGTGTGAAAATGAGCAGAATCATTCCTCATTTAATCAGTGTGTGATATTACAGAGCGATCAGATGATCTTATATGGTTTCATCTGCTGGCGCTTCTGGATCAGGAGCCCTGAAGAAAGAGTGTTCAGAACAGCCTGAATCACATTTATAGAACGTCCTTACAATGTTATTTTTACCTTCTCAGAACATCTTTATGGTGTTATTAATATTTGCTGAATGTTTTTGGAATGACAAAAACAAGTGTTTGAAATTCTGTATGAAACGGTTCATATACACAGAACACAGTTTTGAGCTGTTTTGGTGGAGTTTGTGTTCTTTTTGGTTTAGAAAATGTAAGCTTCGCTCTTTTTCGGTGAGTCTGCGTGAGGTAATCGCCACTGATAACATGAGCTCTTGAAGCTCCGCCCTCTTCTTGGGAGCAGCAGCTCATTTGCATTTAAAGGGACACACACAAAAACGGCGTGTTTTTGCTCAACCTCAAAAAGTGACAAATTTAACATGCTATAATAAATGATCTGTGGGGTATTTTGATCTGAAACTTCACACACACATTCTGGGAGACTTATATTACATCTTGTGAAAGTGGCGTTATAGGACCCCTTTAATGTTGACCTAAAGGTAAGGTAAAATGAGGTAACACACTCAGCTGTGAAAAAAAAAAAAGTGTATTTATTAATAAAGTTGTTCAAACAATCTGAAGATGTTCCACTGCAGGCCACACAGATTCTGTCAAAATACACAAAAAATGACAAAAATTATTGAAATATTCATCAGTTAGCTAGACGAAATGAGAACATATAAAGCCGTGGGTTGATGGAAACATTCATGGAGTTAGATGAGACTTTTAAAGAAAGGAATGAGAATAAAGAAGAATCAGAGTCATGATAAAACAGTCCTCGGGTATGTTTAACTTTGTCTCAGATGTTTCTCCTAAAACTGACCCAATCAGTCAAAAGTTGTCAAGCTATAAATTATTATACGCTATAAACGTTCAGAGAACATTCAGAAATAACATGTTCATTACATTCTCTGAAGGTATTTCTGTAAGCTGCCGATTACTGGGGTCTTTTTCTGAGGAGAAACCTGGATTTTGGGTTGAAGTGGGAATAACATCAGTCGTTCCTCCGGCGGTTTGGTCACATGCACACATGCAGTCTATATGGTCACATGATCGCATGCACTGAGAGGGTAAAACATGATGTCGTACCTCCCCTAAATCCAAACCTACACTGTGGTGGGACGAAAACTCCCGAAAACGTGTCCTTCAGATGATCAACAGATGACAAAACAACACATTCAGTAAACGGCAAACTTCAGTCAAACATACAGAATAATCCAGGCCATATTACTGTCCAGAAAAAACATTCTTGATGATTATCAGTGCTGTAAGGTATTTTGTTCTATATTACAACGTAAAATCTTATGGAAGCTTGTTTCCAGCACGGAATAAAAATAAAGATAATTGCGACTTTTGATCTCACAATTGCGTGATATAAATTGCGAGAAAAATGTCAGAATTGCAAGACATAAAGTCGCAATTTTTCTCACAATCATGACTTTTTTCTCGCAGTTTGTCACGATCTGGGTCTTTTGTTTTGTCTTGTTAAAGGACTTTTATGTTGAAATGCATTCTGAGTTTGTGTCTGTGTTGCTTTCCTGTTTGGTTTTCATTTCTCTGCTGTCATGTTAGTCACCACGGTCACGTTCATTAGTTCCAGCTGTTGTTCATTATCTCCTCATTGCATTGTGTATTTAAACTCTTGCTTGTCAGTCAGGTTTAATGGGTCATTGTTGGTGTTCATGTTGTTTGCAGGAGGTGCTTTTGTTTTCTCAGTGTGACTTTGCCTTTTGTTAATAAACTGTGTGTGCATTTTTTGCGACTTTTTTCTTACAATTCTGAACTTTTCTCGTAATTGCAACTTTTTCCCTCACAATTCTGACTTTTTTTTCCTCATAATTGCAACTTTTTCTTGTAATTACGACTTTTTTCTTACAATTCTGACTTTTTCTCGTAATTGCGACTTTTTTCTCACAATTCTGACTTTTTCTCATAATTGCAACTTTTCTCACAATTCTGACTTTTTTTCTCATAATTGTGACTTTTTCCTTACAATTCTGACTTTTCCTCGTAATTGCGACTTTTTTCTTACAATTCTGACGTAATTGCAACTTTTTTCACAATTCAGACTTTTTTTCTCATAATTGCAACTTTTTTCTTACAATTCGGACTTTTTCTTGTAATTGTGACTTTTTTCTTACAATTCTGACTTTTTCTCGTAATTGTGACTTTTTTCTTACAATTCTGACTTTTTCTCATAATTGCGACTTTTTTTCCTTGCGATTCTGACTTTTTCACGTAATTATGACTTCAGGAACGAGTTCTCCTCATAGCGTTTCTTACAGGAGGGTTTTTTCTTTTAATTCTGACTTTTTCCCTCACAGTTCTAACTTTTTTTCTCATAATTGCGACTTTTTTCTTACAATTCTGACTTTTTCTCGTAATTGTGATTTCAGGAATGAGTCACATCTCCTCATAGCGTTTCTTACAGGAGGGTTTTTTTCTTTCAATTCTGACTTTTTTTCTCGTAATTGCGACTTTTTTTCCCTCACAATTCTGACTTTTTTTCTCATAATTGCAACTTTTTTCTTACAATTCTGTTTTTTTCACGTAATTGCGACTTCAGGAACGAGTCACATCTCCTCATAGCGTTTCTTACAGGATGGTTTTTTCTTTCAATTCTAACTTTTTTCTCACAATTCTGACTTTTTCTCGTAATTGCAACTTTTTATCGCAATTTTTTTTTCCGTAAAATAATTTTGACTTTTTACTCGCAATTGTGAGTTTATATCCCGCAATTCTGACTTTATAACTAACGTTTCTGACTTTTTTCTCACAATTCTGTGTTTAAATCTAAATTTGCAATTGTGAGGAAAAGTCAGAATTGTGAGAGAACAAAGTTGCAATTACCTTTTTTATTTTTTCTGTGGCAGAAACAAGCTTCCATAATAATAAAATTCCATTTAAACCATAAATTAAAGACCATGATGAATAAATACAGCTTTTTTTAAAAAAATAACATACAGCTGGCGTGTGAATAATGTCACATTAGGAGCATTAAGCAGAATGTGATGTGTTACCAGAGTCCAGCAGCTGATGTAGAGGTGAATGATACGTGCTCAAGTAGCGCGCAGGGCTCAACAGCGCCTCCATCTGGACCAGACGATACACTGCAGCCTGAGGAGGAATCACATCTGCTGCGTCCTTCAGAACTTCATCTGGAAACACTTTAGATCCCTGTTCAAACACACAGATCTCCCTCCTGTGAGGCATAATCCACATCCCTGACAGCGTGCTGTGAGTAGTAAAATCATCACAGGCTCAACTATGTACATGATAACACACACTTAAGCTAATGTTTTGTTTACTGACAAGATCAGAAAAGTGAGCAATGACAGAGCAACCTCTGGTTTAATGCACAAATGTATTTCTAACATCTACCGTCATCTGTTCTGTTGCGTTGAAGAGGTGACGCCCGAGCTGCAGGACCTGGCGGAGAGTTTCGCTCACTAGTTCCTCCGAGCTCTGGTCCTCTGAGACGACGGTACGGCGGCCGTCAGACTCGCTCAGCAGCTTGTAGTTCCACTGCTGGAAGAGTCTGCTGTGAAGGTCGTGGGACACCAGCAGGATTCTGGGCTCCAGGATCAGGCCGCTGCGGGTCAGAGAGGAACTATCAACTTCTGCAGACATAACGACATCTCTTCTCTGATGACGAGGGCGGGGCAACCTGTCACTCACATGAGATCCACCAATAGCAAACCACAACCACGGACAAAATCAAGCCCCGCCCTACATTTGTTCATGTTCCAGACGAATAGCAGATGTTCGGACACTGGCGTATGGCTGTAACGGATGATCTGCGTTCGTCTCACCTGTGCAGGTTTTCCTCCATGTGTCGCAGGTCTTGCAGGACAGACAGCAGCGCTTCAGTGGAACACTAATGGATGAAAAACATCGCGGATTTACATTTTATAATCACTGCTTCTGTTATATGAGGAGATGTGAGACGTTCCTGAACTATTCCAGATTTTGGGAATGTAATGCATTCAGCTAAAATGAAATCTCTTATGTCATCGCAAACCTGTAAGACTTTCTTTTTTCTGTGGAAAATAAATGTTTAGATATTTTGCATTCAGCTGAAGCTCTTGAACCTCATTTTTTGGAAATATCAGCATTAAAGGTGCAGTAAGTGATTTCTGAGGAACGCTGTTGGACGTGGATCGGACCGAGTGCCACTTGTAGCCAATCAGCAGTAAGGGGCGTGTCCACTCATGAGGGGGGAGGTGCCTGTGTCGCATAGTGTGTTGGTGAATTTGGGGGCGGAGCGAAATTGCTTACTGCACCTTTAAAATAAACATGAATTAAAGATAGAAATAATGCTAATAAAAATGACAAAAGCACACATTAGATTTACTAAAACTTAAACTAGTTAATAACCTAAAAAAGTTTTTAGGTGAACATTCTCCTCTTGTGTTCCACAGTGTACAGAAGGCCATATGAAGATGAGTGTGAGTGAACGATGAAGGTGTCGCACCTCGACGACGTTCAGGACATGTTCAGGGTAGAGCAGCAGGACGCCGGTGACGCCTTCTCCCGGACGACTCCTCTGAACGCTGATGTTCAGCCTCTCGAAGTGAACTGAGACACAGAGGAAAACCTCAGAGAGTTCAGAAACAGACTCTTTGGGAAATCTGAGATTGTTCATGTAATCAGATGCTCTCAAACCTCCCACCGTCGTCCGGTCTGCGAGTCCACCGGAGAGACGGCCGACCACGATGAGCCGGTGTAACAGGAACTTCTGCTCGAGAGACACAGACAGGACAGGAAGTGATGAACGACAAACTTGACTGACCGTTTGACTGTGTTGTTCACGGGTTGCTGAGAGAGTTTGAGTTTATCAGTGAAAACGAACTGAAATAATAACAAATTGTACCCAGCGGTTGGGTTAAATGTTTTATTTACTCAACTATTGTTTAAAAATGACTATAAATTACTGGCTTAAAATGAACACAAAATAGGTTTGAAATGAAAAATCAGACACATAATTACTAGAGGCAACAATAATAATCAAAAAGGTGAACATTTATTAATAAGCAATTATTATTTATTAAACATATTAATAAATGTTAATTTCCAACCTATATTGGGTTCATTTTAAGCGAGCAATACAGTCATTTTTAAACAATAGTTGAGTTAAATAAAACTACCCAGCAGGCTGATCAAACATTTAACCCAACAGCTGGGTTTGTCCATTTTTAACTCATGAGTTCTCTTGTGAAGCTCAGTCTCTACTTTCATTTAGATCTCTAAAACATCCATTAATGTCAGTGAAATCCTGTCATTGTCGGCACTGACCAGCTCGTTGTCCGGCCGTGTCCGTCTCCGGTGTGTCAGCCGGCGGTGGAACAGACTGCTGCCGTTCTCTTCCTTACTGGAGCTCTGCATGTCTCTGTCTGTCTGGATCTACTGTAGCCCTGCCTCTGTTTACCGGCTCCTGGAGACGCTGGTTCTGCCCCTGGGGCAATTAAACCTGAATCATGACAATCCCAGACGGACCGTGCCTCTGATGCCCATCAGCCTGATCCCGTTTATATACGACAGGCTGAGTGACCATGACTACAGCTGGACAAACTACAGCTCTTGTTTCAACATGAAAGCGTGTGTTTCTACGGCACTTTTCATCCTGAGGATTTCTAGAGAAGAAACTCTTTTAAAACTCTCAGAGTTTGTCCACTGCAGCATCCATACATGATCACAGGAGAATTCCTTCATTTTCCCCCCTGAACCATCATGAAAATGTCACTTCCATCACATTAAAAAAAAAATCAACATTTATTCTGTGATGGAAATTACATTTTAAGCATTAAAAAAAAAACTCTTACTATTCCATGGCTAAAATTAATGTATGTAATATTGTCATAATTTATGCATAATTTGGCAAAATTAGAGCTTGATAAGAAATAATGCACAATAAAATATTCTGATATTTTCCTATATTTTTCTTTTATTTCACTCTTTGTTTAGATAATCATATATATATATATATATATATATATATATATATTTTAGATTGAAAGTTTAAATCTGGTATTTTAGTATTTATATATTATTTTTATTAGATTTTTAAAAAATATATTTTTAGTTTAAATGTTAGTAATTTTGTCTCTTCTGGCATTTTTATTACATTTTATGTATTTCTATATAGGTTTAATTTATTTTTATTTCAGTATTTAGTCATTTTACTTAAATTCAACTTAAACTGTAATTTTAATATTAATATTTAATCTAATATTTGCATTAATTTCCGAAAAAGTTTTAATTTTCCAGACATTAAAATCTGTACTTAAACACTGTAAAAAATTATTTTCATGATTTGTGATCACAACATTTTTTCAACGTCAATAATTAATGTGGTTTCTGTTGATTAAATCAATCGCCTTCATTGTATTAACTTAAATTTTTAATTTCAATGAACTCAAAATTTTAAGGCAACCAGGTAACTTACTTTTAGTTAAGTTAAATCAGCAATTCTTTTTTACAGTGAAGACAAGGAAAAGTTTCCAATCCAGAAAGTTCTTTCTAAATCTGTGAGTTGTGATATAAATCAACCCGTGGCACACAGATGCGTCTGAAGAAGCTCGGGGTTGAAGTGTGCACTGAAGTGTGCACTGAAGTGTGCACTAGTGCTGTGAATGCGGGTGAGGGTGTTGTCGAGTTGTAACCCAGCAACCGTTCATGAGCAGAAATCTGACACGCTCCTCCAGAGAACAGAAGAACATCACAAACCTTCCTGCCAGTCCTGTGTTTCTCCATCAGCCGGCCGAACAGAGACACTCTGTCCTCCAGCGATGATCTGCCCAACTCTGCGTCCAGTTCCCGGGAAGCCATGAGTGGCGTGTGTGTTTGCACTGGTTGCTGAGCAACATCAGTGGAGGGGGCGGGACCGTCCCTTAGTTTGCATGCATGTTAGTCCCCTTTTCCTGTTGATCAGTTCCCTGACTGTTTCCAGGTGTGTCTTTTCAGTCTTGTGTAGCCCCAGTGTGTTTTCATTGTCAGGTCTTGTCCTTTCTGTGGATGTTGTTCAGTTGCTATTTCTCTATTAAACCACTATCTGCAATCAGATCCTGCTCACCACGTTACATTAAACTGATTAGATACACCTTATATAAATGTTCATATAACTTTCTTTTTAATGCCAGTATAACTGGTGTCTATTTGAGTGTACAATATTCAGAACTGCACAGTGTAGAAGGACTAGAAATACAGATTTTCAGCAAATGTATAAATGCTACTTTAAATTAAAATCTAAAAAGATAATAAAAGTTTATAATAAAAGAGTTTATTGAATAGTCTTAGTTGCGTATGATTCAATGCTCAGAAAATTACTGCGTCACAACCTTGAAATGGAATAAAAAAAGATTTAACAGCAATAGAAAGTCATATAAAAACATAAAATGAATCACAATGATAGTAAAATGATGAATGGATAAATTATGTAAATCAAATAATAATGATAAATCAATGATAACTACGTAAATGGCAAGTGATTATAAACGATTATGAAATTAAATATAAAAACAAAAGAAAATAATCTTTAAAATAATAAGAAAATAAAACACTGTGTATGGTTGCTTTCTTAACGTAAAACAGGTTGTTGTTGTTGTTGAAAACCCTCCGATTCTTCACATAATACGGCACTTCAAGACTTTAAAAAGAAAAAATTATTCTCGGTTCTTGAGATGAAGAGGCTAGAAAACCTGAACTTTCTGAACTGTGGAGACAGAAATGCAGAAAAAGATTTCAAAGTCATTTCATGTCAAATCTGTGATGTCATTTTGAGTGAAAAAGGATATTCGGTGGTGTAACTGTAAAGGGCTTTCACACCGAGAACAATATCAGCGTGCACAATAATGTTCTGTTCATTCTAACGTTTGATTCTGATTCATCAGAAAAAGTTGTAATTCCAACGACATCCTTCCTAAGTGTGATTATCACTGTAGTTGTGCTGCAGATTCTGCTTTTGTCATAGAATCAGAATGATTATTAAAATGATTATTTCACCAAAAATGACATTTCTGTCATCCTCTCCCTCATGCCGTTCCACACCTTCGTTCATCTTCAGAACACAAATTAAGATATTTTTGATGAAATCCGAGAGGTTTATGGTCCAGAAAGACATCGTTAAAGCAGTCATGTGACTTAATGTCATGAAGAGACGAGAATACTTTTGTGCTATTTTAAAACACTGCTTCATGAAGCTTTACGAATCTTTTGTGATTTTCAGTAAGTCATAAGTGTTTCGAAATTTCAATAGTTCACGTGACTTTGGCTCCGAACCACGGATTCGAAACAAAAGATTCGTAAAGCTTCATGAAGCAGTGTTTTAAAATCGCCCATCACTAGATATTATCATAAAGTTGTTGTTTTTTTGGGCGCACAAAAGTATTCTCATAACATTAAGGACGGACCACTGCAGTCACATGACTGTCTTTCTGGACCATAAACCTCTCGGATTTCATCAAAAATATCTTAATTTGTGTTCTGAAGATGAACGAAGGTGTGGAACGACATGAGGGTGAGTGATTAATGACAGAAATTTTAATTTTGGGGTGAACGAACCCTTTAAAGCTCATCGCTCTTGGTGTGAATGGGCCTTAACAGAGATTGTAATGTCTTGTGTGACGAAGAACACTGAAGATTTTGATTCAGACCGTGTCAGTGTGGTCACCTCACCTTCCTCATACAACTCTATGCGGTTCTCTTCAAGAAAATCCATCATTTTGTCTTTTCTGTCAGAGATGGATTTCCTCACTTGTCCAAATAAGTCCAGTTGACAACTCACATTAACTCTGTGTGAATTTTCACACTTTTGAGGATTTGGGAGAGATTTAATACTCTGGTGAAAGGCACAACAAAACACGGGATGCGTTAATGTTAATAACAGACCCATTTAAAAGCATTACTCTACAGGAAGGAGGATGTTAAAGAAACCTGGAGGATCAGGAAGTCGTCTTCAGAACTAAGAAGCATCTGAATGTTTGCATCTCTCTGTTGAAGCTCAGAAAGCTCCTGCTGCAGCTGCTCTTGAACTTTCTCAGCCTGACTCACGGCCGTCTCCTCCTGAGCTCTGATCAGATGGATTATCTCACTGCATTGGGCCTTAATGGAGTCTGTCAGCTCAGTACTGGCTTTCTCCATGTCTCCCGCTGCTTCCTGGGCAGAGCTCTAGCAAACGCAAGGGATTTGGAGAGAGCATCCTGCCTTAATGAATGATTCTTAAAACTTATTTGTGTAATTTGTACATTTTAGGGCTTTTCACACTGCGGGTTATCATCGCTTTAAACTCCGCTTTTGACCCTGGGTAAAGGAACATTTAATGCAGTAATTTATGCACGTGCTATCGGAAACTTCCTACTTCCCACTTTGTGATTACGAGCTCAAGTGCTTTGTTGTCGGAAGGAACAGGACTCATGGAGGACGCCAGCCTAAAATCTTATTAAAGCCAAAATGATATTAAGCATCCCATTCACTGACAACAATAAAAACATCGATTCTAAATAATCCGCTTGCTGATGTAATTTTGGTGAAATACAGGCTATTTTCTAAAAAATGCTGGGTTAAAAACAACCCAAGTTGGGTTAAATATGGACAAACCCAGCAGTTGGGTTACATGTTTGATCAACCTGCTGGCTAGTTTTATTTAACTCAACTATTGTTTAAAAATTACTATATGGCTGACTTAAAATGAACCCAAAATATGTTGGAAATTAAAAATCAGATAAAAAAAAACAGCCTCTGGTCTCCTTCCTGGTTTTATGAATAGGATTAATTGTTGACCCATCTACGCAATTATAACTGCATCATTTATCCAGTTGACTATAATATGCATAAGCAGAAATCAGGAATAAAGTAAATATTTCATTTATGAGCCAAACTTGAGAAAATGGCACCATCTGGTAAAAAAAAGTAACATTTGACATTTCAAATTTAATTAATTTGAAGCCTTTCCACAAAATGAAAGCCTGTTAACAAAGACTGCATCATTTTATAATTAAATGGCCCCTGGATTTAATAAAAAAAAACAAAAAACATGGGGACATGTCCTTAAGGTCCTGAGAGGAACTAGTTTTTGTACCTATAAAATTCCAATAAAAATACAAACCTGAGCCAAAATGTATACAGTTGGCAAAATGATCCAAAAAACAAAACTGAAAAAGGCAAAAATATCTATAAAATCGCAGAAGGGTTAAAATAATGTTCGATTGATGTAGGCTTTGAAAGAGCTGAGCTCAACCCAAAACTCACCCTGATCGTCTCCACTGATGTTGTGAGCTCCGTTAACTCGCTCTCTCTTCTCTTAATTCTCGTTTTCAAGTTACTGTGCATCTTCTCGATCTCTTTCTGTGGACAAACATGTAATCAGCTAATGCCTACTAATGATGCCCCTTGTGTGGATAGAATTCAGACACAGAATAAATGAAATTTTTGATATCAAGTTAGTTGAAATTCCAATTTCTCATATCAGAAATACAATCCTTACTAGTAAAAAAAAAATCATAATTTTTGATATCAATAATGGCATTGTTACTAGTGAAAATGTCAATTTTTGATATCAAGAATTAAATTGGCAGTAGTTGAATATGGAATCCCAAGTCTGCCAAAATTAAAAATATATCATACATAAATACATATACAAAGAAATGTGAAAAAAGCAAAAATAAATAAATAAATATTTAAATAAATATACACAGAAAAATAAATCATTATTTATAAATTTATTTCCTTATTTATGTATGTATTTATATTTTTCCACATTTGTTTATTTTTTCTTTTATTTATTTATACATTTATTAATTTCGATTTTTATTTATTTATTTATCTCCATATTTGTTCATTTCCACATTTCTTTATTTTTACATTTATGTATTTCTACTTTTCTTTGTCCGTATGGTAATGAGGAGGGCGTGGTTTACCTCAGACATAGCAATCGAGCTCAGAGTAGGCGAGAGCGAAGCGTTGAGGCCACAGCGACACCTTGTGGTGTGCCTGAAATATGGTAGCCTACTGACGCTGGGATGAATGATTTGGATATGGCCAAAATCTTATATCTTATATCACAATGTTTTTTAAGTATTTTAAGCGTTTGTCACATGTTGTGCATGTAAAAGTAGGAAATATGAATTTGTGGTGTCGTTTCAAATGCATTGATCAAGTCAAGTGACCTTTATTTATATAGCGCTTTTTACAATGTAGATTGTGTCAAAGCAGCTTTACAGTGATAACTGGTGAATAATTTTGGCTGCACAGCAGCTCTTAAAGAATAGTGTCAATGCAGGCAGATCAAAGCACTGTTGAATATCAAATATCAAGTGTCAATGATCAATATGCTTGCGTCGACTTCACTGTAGCCTATATGTGCGCTGCTTCGATCCTTTCCGTGTTCTGACGGTGTCCGAATCTCAGCCCATTCATTCAAATGATTAATAATGGGAAATAACAAGCGCTTCCCTGTTATCAGATCCGCTGAAGATGTTGCTGTTCATGTTTGCCAGCGCAGGACATTTTACAAATCCAGACCAGACGATGTTCCACGTGTCATGTCACACAGTACAGTTAGGGTGATATTACTTAACCCGTGATATAAGATTCATCCCAGCGTCAGTAGGCTACACTTCTTGTATTTCAGGCACACCACAAGGTGTCGCTGTGGCCTCAACGCTTCGCTCTCGCCTACTCTGAGCTCGATTGCTATGTCTGAGGTAAACCACGCCCTCCTCATTACCATACGGACAAAGAAATGTAGAAATATATAAATGTAAAAATGAACAAATATGGAAATATACATAAATAAATGAATAAATGTGGAAATAAATAAAAATCAAAATGAATAAATGTATAAATAAATAAAAGAAAAAATAAATAAATGTGGAAAAATATAAATATATACATAAATAAGGAAATAAAATAATTATTTATTTTTGTTTTTTGCTTTTCCATGTAAATTTATTTATTTATTTTTTAATTTTGGCAGACTTGGGATTCCATAGGGTTGAAACGTCAGTTGTTGATATCAACTATTGAATTGCTACTAGTAAAAATGTTCATTTTTGATATCTGAAAATGTATTTGCGATATCAATATAATTTCAGATATCTAAAATGGCTTTCTTACTAGCAACAATCAAATTGCTGATATCAAAAATTAACATTGTTACTAGCAACAATTCAATTGTTGATATCAAGAATAGATATTTTCACTAGTAACAAAGTAGTTACAGTCCCCGTGAACCGGAAGTTGCAAACAACTTTTCTCCAGTGTTGTGACGTATTTCCAAGTGAAACGGAATATTGAATAGAGGGCGGAGTTTTACTTTAGCGCTCCTCCTCTCCATCTCTCGCTCATAGCAGACTAGCGGTCGGAGGGGGAGTGGTTTACGCGTTTTCAACCCAACTGATGTCATTAGAGAAGGGGCACCGTTGCAGAGGGGAGGAGCATTTTCAGATTTTGATTAAATATTACGAAGCCAAACAATTTTTGACACGGATGAATTGTTCACCACAAAACTAGCAATTTGAGCTAACAAAATAAATAAGCTCAATTTTGCTTTCATGTGTACTTTAATGATATCAACAATCACTAGTAAGAATTGTATTTCTGATATGTGAAATTGGAAGAAATCAATTCCTGATATCAACAACTGATTTTGAATGGCAGCCTATGGTGACATTTCACTTGTGAAAATACAGATATCAAGACTTGGAATTGTTGATATCAAGAATTCATATCCTGAAAATGAATAAAAGTCAAAACGGCTTGCATCACCTTTTTCTGACCTGAATCAACACTGAACTGAACTGATCTGAATAATGACACTATCGTCATTGTTTGAATTAGTCTCATATTTGATTAAGTTTGCATCAGTTCTGTTGCCTGTTTCTTACTGTAAATCTGTAATATGATTCCTGATAGACTGCATTTACCTGTTTCGTTTGTCTCTCAGTGGCAGCTGACACAACCTCGTGCTCTCGGTGTTCCTCCAGAACACAAAGCAAACACGCAAACTCTTTATCTGTCTGGCAGTAAACTTCCAGCGGTTTCTTGTGAGTAGAACAGATCATCTCCTTGATCGCACAGGAAGCCGTGACTAATTTATGGCCCTCATATGCTGCAGACACATGGTGGGGCTTCAGGTGTAGCTCACAGAAAGACACCACACACACCAAGCAAGATTTCACAGCTTTGTACTTTCTCCCTGTGCAGACATCACACGGCACATCATTGAGCTCAGCGTAACAAAGAGTGGCTTCAGGCATCATATTCTTTAGTTTTTCTATCAGATCTGCCAGCCTTGTGTTTATATAGAGAGACGGTCTTCTTGGACTGAAGGTCCGTGTGCACCGGGGGTGGGGGCAGCTGTAGACGGATCTGTAGATTCGGTCCTTCTCAGCTTCATCATCCCAGTGGTCTCTAATGCAGCTCTTGCAGTAACTGTGTCCACAGGGAATGGTCACAGGATCCCTGAGCATATCCATACAGAGTGGACAGCAGAGCGCGTGAGCAGCCACCGCCATCTCACTGTGCAAACAAAGTCCTTTTCGGTTTCGGTTTCGGTTAAAAGATGAGAATGTGACTTCCTTGTTCTGGGTTTTATGGGTGTGTGTGATTCACTGTATTCACACCGAGATGTGTCGAAGTACATTTACTTGAGTACTAGCCATACACTTTTTGTAGGCCTACTTTACCTGAGTATTATTTTTTTCTGGAAACTTGTGACTTGAACTTCACTACATTTGAAAGACAAATATCAAAGACTATAATTATAGATAGAAGATTCACACTTATTAGTTACGAATGAGAGAAACTGCAACGCGTAAAATGGTGGAATAGGTCCCGCCTTCTAAGTAAAAGAGCCAATCGCTGATTGATAAAGTCATTACGTCACTGCAGTCGCAGTTAGAAGCTCCGGTTCCTATAGAGACCTGAGACTCGCGCTTAGGACTACACATGCGCATTGTCTCGTCTAGCATGAAAAAAAACTTTTTTAACGCTATTTGTGGGACAGTTCATGTCAGATTTTGTTGCTGATTTGAAATATATGTCATTTAATTGTGAGTTCGCCAAGCAGTTTTTTGTCCTTGAGTACAAAGTTAGAATCCCATGGCGTTCCAGCAGGTAAAATCTGTGTTTTTTTGCCGGGGTTTCCCTAGTAAAATTTGCATCCCAGGGGCTAAATATCATGTTATTTGATAATTAGTACTGGGATAAAAGTTTACATTTCTCATATACACACTGATGTCTGTGATCAAAATAAAACATTTGAAAGTTAAGTGGACGCTTGAAATAATGATTGTACTGATTCGCCACCAGGTGGCGACAAGAGACTGTTAAAAAGTGTATTTGTCATTCAGAACATTTGTTCAAAAAATGCTGATTCATTCAGTAATGAAACAAGTATTATGAGTGAGTCATTGAATCATTCGAAAAGATTTTTAAAAAGTAACATTTTATAATAGACTGCAGCAACCTCATTAGTTAATTACATGTTATTAATATTTTGCAGAACCTTTAGGAATTTAATTTTATTGTGGGGGTGGTAGGTAGGAGTGATAAATAAATAATAATAATAATAATAATAAAAAAAGATGATTCAGTCATTTCTATAAGATTTGTTAAAGTTAAACACTCTTAATAGTCTTAGGTTGCATAGTGACTCAACATGACATTAATCTCAGCAGCAACAAAAACTCATACAAATATATTTATATGAAAGCACTTTGTGCTGTGTATGGCTCAGTTTACATTTGCTTCAAAGCTTAAGTGAAAACAGCAAAACACAAAAGAACATAATGTTGCATTGATCAAAATGAGCACAGAAACACTTAAAAGTGAAATAAGACGGTAAACTCACATTACAGTTCTGGACTCCATTAACGTTCTCAGAACGTTCTGGCAAAGTTATGAACAAACATTAATAGAATGTCCATTCAAAGTTGGCTGATCTGTAATAATGTTCTCAAAATGTTAGAATAAAAACATTTTTTATACATCCATGGAATGTTTTGTTTCTGAAATGTTTCAGCTGGACGTTCATGTAACATTTTTTAACTGTTACAATTGTTCAGAGAAAATTCAAATGTAACATTCTCATAATGTTTGAAGAATGATACAATGGAATGTTCATAAAGAACTTTTTAAAAACTGGGTGTTCTGAATGTTCAGAAATAACGTATATTTATAACTTAATGCTAACTTTCGCAAAACGTTCTTATTTTTGTTAGCTGGGAAGAAATCCTGATCACTTCAAAACTGTGTGGATAAAAAGGCAAATCTGATACAGTAACAGTATAAATCTGATTTTAGAAATTCACCCGTATATATAAAAAAATATGTATTTAAGTGAAATGGTCAAGCTTTTTAAAAAAAATATAGGATCACAGTAAGCATGATATGTGACCCTGGACCACAAAAACAGTCATTATACATCATCTGAAAGCTGAATAAATTGGTTTGTCAGGACAGGACAATATTTGGCCGAGATACGACTATTTGAAAATCTGGAATCTGAGAGTGCAAAAAAATCATAATATTGAGAAAATCGCCTTTAAAGTTGTCCAAATGAAGTCCTCAGCAATGCATATCCACTCACAAAATAACATTTTGGATATATTTATGGTAGGAAATTTACAAAATATCTTCATGGAACATGATCTTTACTTAATATCCTAATGATTTTTGGCATAAAAGAAAAATCAATAATTTTGACCCAAACAATGTATTGTTGGTTATTGCTATGACTGGTTACTGGTTACTTATGACTGGTTTTGTGGTCACATATAGGGATGTGTTTCTGCGCTGGTCACTCATTGAGCTTCTCCACATTCAGAATCAGTCCTCCTTCTGCTCTCAGAACCAGCTGATAGAGACGCCGCACCGGTTTGGGTCCCGGCAGAATCCTGAATCTGGACAGAGTCTGAGCGACAACCACCTTCATCTCTGCCATGGCGAAGTTCTGCCCGATGCAGTTCCTGCAGAAACAGAAGAGCGAGAGCATGAAAACCATGAAGTTTTCGTTTGTGTTTGTTTGTGTTTTAATAAGGAACGTACCTGGGTCCTGCTGAGAAAGGAATGAAAGCGTGAGGAGAGCGTCTGTGTGAGTTCTCCGGGTCGAAGCGCATGGGGTCGAACACCTGCACAGAGACCAGATGATTTCATTAGATCTGTGCGTCTCAGCTTGAGTTAAGATTGAGTCACGGACAGCAGAAAAAAATTAACATTTCGACTCACCTCTGGATCGGTCCAGACCTCAGGGTTACGGTGGACACCATAAATACTAATCAAACAGAGGCATCCTGCAGACACACACATGCCTCAATGTGAGACTTATTCCCCCATGATGCAATGCTGCAGCAGTGTGTGTGTGTGTGTGTGCTGCCGTTACCCTGTGGAATGACACAGTCTCCTGGCGTCTTCATGTCCTGTGAGTAGTATCGTGTCAGCGCCAGAACAGGCGAGTGAATCCGCAGACTCTCCTTGATGCACATGGTGGTGAACGGCAGCTGACTCAGATCCTCCCTACAGCCAATCACAGCGCAGAATCACAGTGAGATAGTATTTCATTCCACATGTGTTCAAAATAACATACTACCACACTGTTCGTACTATTTGCATCCAGTTGTGATCTCAGAAATAAATATGGTTATTTTGAATTTTCAATACAGTTTTTTTTTAAATAATAAAAAATATATATATATATATAATTATTATTATTATTTATTTATTTTTACAAAAAAACTTGAAAATGCAAAATAACCATATTATATTCAAACTAATAAATAATGAAAATATTAATAAATATATATAAAATACAATATATATAAATATATATTAATAAATATATGTAAGGAATAATTGAAAATAACGCACACTCGAGGTGGTAATGCGGCCACGACACGAAGCAAGTCCTTAAAACACTCTTTAATAATAAATATTAAAAATATATAGACATTTAAAAAAAACTCAAACTAATAAAAAGACAAAAACAAAATTACTAAAAATTAAATTAAACTAAACTTATAACAAAATAATTAATTCAAAATATTAATAAAAACTATAATAGTAAATAGCATAAATTGTTTTATTGTTTTATATAAGCTGCATTTTAAAACTTAAATTTATTAAACAATTTTATATATATGTCTATTTTTGTTTTCTTTTAACTACATTTTTTAAAATTTTAACTACATTTAATAAATATGCATATAAATGTCCATTTAAAGAAGTGTCACAATGTCAGTTTTTGTGTTTGAATTATTACATTGATAACTGATTCCTTCATTTTGTTTTGAAGTGTCGTCCATATGATGAAGTCATGCGACAAACAGTGTATCATACGACTATTTATGTTTATGTGTTGTAGAATGCACACTTGTAGCAGAATGCATACTGTTTCACATACTATTTTTTTTAAATGTTCAGCATGCAGTATTCAGCATCAGCTGTTCATCTAAATGAGCTGCACTGACCAGCTGATGTCTTGTGTCTCTCCGTCCCGCAGCAGCGTCCTGACCTCAGCACGACAGCGCTCCTGATGATCCTGATGCATGGCCAGATTGTAGAAGATCCAGGAGAGGGCGCTGGCGGTGGTGTCGTGACCTGATGCAGACGGCAGTGATGCGTTCATCATCCAAACCAACAGCAAACCAATGAATTTATGAACACCGACTCACCTGCGAACATGAACATATCTGCATGTGCCTTGATCTCCTCGTTTGTGAGTCCCTCGCCATTCTCATCCTGAACAGCAGAAAACCACACTAAATATAATACCTTGATGAACCTATCAGTAACAAATATAAATACCGACCAAAAGATTGGAATAAATAAGATGTTTTTTAAAAAAAATAAGTCTCTTCTGCTCACCAAAGCTGCATTTATTTGATCAAAAATACAGTAAAAATAGTGAAATATTATTCTAATGTAAATCAGCTGTTTTCTATGTGAATATATAGTAAAGTGTAATTTATTCCAGTCTTCAGTGTCACATGATCCTTCAGAAATCATTCTGATATGATGATTTGCTGCTCAAGATACATTTATGATGATTATCAATCACCATTCAAAAGTTTGGGGTAAGAAAGACCTAAAAAAAATAATAATAAAAATAAATTACTACTTTTTTTTCATCAAGGACGCATTAAATCGATCAAAAGTGACAGTAAAGACATTTATAATGTTACAAAGGATTCTAATTCAAATAAATGCTGTTCTTTTGAACTTTCTGTTCCTCAAAGAATCCTGAAAAACAACAATTAAAAATGAAATGTTTCTTGAGCAGCAAATCAGCATATTAGAATAACGTTAACAAACCTTGATGTTTCCTAACCTGAAAGCTCAAAGTAATTGTAAAAGCTTGAAATGAGCTTCTATTGTAATAATTCTGTAGTGTTGTTAAAAACAACTTGCTTTTGACAGAAGCAGTAAATCGATGAGGTCCGTGTCCTTCTTCTTGTATCCTCCTGTGTTTTTCGCGTGGCTATTCCCGGATTCCTGCTGTTTGAGCTGGGAACGCCGTTCTTGAACAATTTTAGCAGTGAAGCTGTGTACGATGTCGCAAGCCTTGCGAAAGAGCCGTCCCTGTTCGGAGCGCCAGTACAGCCAGTCCCAGTGATACGGCAGATAATGCTGTCTCTGAACGAGCAGTTTAGACAGATCCAAAATAGCTGCAATGTATTCACTGGGTTCCCTGCGGGACAAGGGACAGACGCTATGATTGTGTTCTGTTGTGTATGACGTACGTACGAACACGCGCTCACCCCTGAGTGTGACTGTCACAGCTGAAGGTGCATTTGAGCAGACTGTCCAGAGTCATGGAGCTCATGTGCTCAAACATGTCCAGGCTGTTCTGTCCTTCGGCCAGCAGGCGGCACCATTTAGTCTGAAATAAAACAAACACATGCAACCACAGAAGTCATACAGTTCCTCACATAGCAGTACAACCTTCCGCTCTGATACAACAACGAATGAGATCGCACATAAAACAGGAAGAATACATGCACACAAGTGTACATCTCACAAAAACATCACTATTTCACTGTCAAATCGGAAAAAATAAGAAATTATATTTCACCTATAGCTTATTTTAGGTACATTAAAACACATTAATGGGAATTTGTCATGGAAATAATGTTAAAAATATATTAAATTAGTTGAAGTTGAAGTACTAAAATAACTAGGTAACATTAAAACACATTAATGGGAGTTTGGGGGGGAATTGTCATTAAAATAATGTCACAATCAGGGTTATTATTGTGAACTAAAACTAAAAACAACAAAAAAATAAATGGAAAAAAAATTAAACTGAAATAAAATATTAAAAACGTTGACTTATTTTAATTCTATTATATTTAATTTAACGCATTATTTAGTTTAAGTAGTAAAAGAACTAATAAAAATAACAAAAACATCAAAATAACTAATTAAAAATATTAATGAAACTATAATTAATTATACTACAATGGCACAATCTTAAAAAAAATGTATTTCTTTTTTGTGCTTTCGTAAGATTCACCCTCTTTTACTTCCCTTTTTACCAGATGAATGTCTTTAGGCCTGGTTTCACAGACTAAGATTAGGATCAAGCCATATTTCAAGATATATGTTGCTAGTTAAAACAGCTCAAACGTGCATTTCAGTCACTAGATCAAGCCTTATCTGTGAAACCAGGCCTTCAAGTTTTAGCTGGCAGATGATCTGATGAGATACAGGTAAAACGCTGTGAGACGTGCTGAAAAGCTTGCAAGCGTCGCCAGAAACTAATCTGTCATCATAGGCTCCGACTTTGCCGTATTTCTGCCAGTAAAAACAGCTTCAGTTTTGGTGTGAATGTTTAGACCTGGTAAAATGTTTAACGTACATGCATGATGTTGGTGGACTGGTTAAATATGTGGACATATTTTTTGAGGATGTCAAAGTGGAACGCTGGAGTTAAGAGTCGGCGGTGGCGTGACCATTCCTGACCGTTCTGGAGCAGAAGACAGTGACCTGTAACACAGAAGAGCTTGTAATGAAAACAAAATGAAAATGAAATGTTTCTTGAGCAGCAAATCAGCATATTAGAATGATTTCATCACGTTAACAAACCTTGATGTTGCCTAACCTGAAAGCTCAAATTGTAAAAGCTTGAAATGTGTTTAGATTAGAGTTGCTGCTCAAGAAACATTTCTGATTATTATCAGTGTTGAAAACAGCTTCATATTTTAGTTGAAACCGAACAGAATTTGTTTGAAATAGAATCTTTTGTAACATTATAAATGTCTTTACTGTCACTTTTGATCAGTTTAATGTGTCCTTGATGAATAAAAGCATCAATGATTCAATGAAGCATCAGTGAAAACATGAACAAATGAAAAATTTGACCTTCTTCAAAATCACCACTTTTAGTCTAGATTGGGAAATAAAGAGAGTATGTGAATTGTGTGTGTGTGTGTGTGTGTGTGTGTGTGAGGACATCGCTTACCCAACCAGGGTTTCATGAACCCATAAAAGATCTTGTCTTTGAAAGTAATGTTAGCTGCCAGAACAAACATAAACAGTTTAATGTTATTACACACTTCTGGGAATATTTTGCAAGCAAATTCACTTATTAGGTTCCATTTCAGACTCTAATAGACAACTATTTTAGAATACAGTAATGGCAATTTAAGGGGAAAATGTGATTGTCTGTGTTCATGATTTATGGTGTTTAATTTGCGCTGTGTTTTCCAGACAGACGTGCATGTCTTACCCGAGGCGGTCAGAAGTGATTTGATGTAGTCTGGGTGGAAAAGACGGACCATGTTATAGAAGGGACCCAGATACCAGGCACAGGAGTGAACGTACCTCCTGACCAAATCATCAACGGCCTGCAGTCCCGCTTCATTATGGCCCATCTGAAACACACAGCAGCTCGTTCAGTGGAGGAAAATCTCTCGCAGGCTTCCGCTGAAACATTATAATTACGGCTCCTGTGGCTTTAACACTCGACATGATGTGTGTAGTGTGTGTTTTATGTTCTGCTTCGGGGGAAAAGTTCAAAGGAAAAAATAAAAGAAATTCATTTGATTAAAAACAAAGGAGAAAATAATATAAATTTAGATAAATACATTTGATCAAAGGGGGGGTGATGTAATGCTATTTCATGCATTCTGACTTATTTACACTGTTAAAGAGTTGCATTCTCATGCTAAACATGGCCAAAGTTTCAAAACACGAGTTGGACGTATGACAGAGTGTTTCTGTGCCAAATACACAACTTCCGTCTGTGTTTAGTTGGGAATCGGCGCACAAGTGCATATAATGTAAACAACATGAACGTTTTTGTTCCCTTTTCATTTATAATGATGTCGCAGCTTGCAGACGATCTCTACACAAAAGCTGCGCACACTCGTGACTCTTTAGCTCCGCCCACGACACGCCTCCAGGAGCTCGGCTTTTTCCGGAAAGACTCAATACAGCGTATCTATCTTTGATAATTATGATAAAACTAAAGACTTTTCATATATTACTCTATATGTACTCAAGATTAACATGAGATTGGCAGAAGCTGTGTGTTACCCCCCCTTAAAATAAATATGAAAATGCATTCAAATAATACAAATGTAAATAAATAAATTTGATAAAAATAAATAAGAAATGTATTAAAATAAAATAAATTTTAACGAGACATCTATCATTCTATCGTTCTTTTTTCTTTCTATCAGTCGTTCTTTCTTTCTTTCTATCTATTGTTCTATCTATCATTCTTTCTATCTATCGTTCTTTCTATCTATCGTTCTATCTATCATTCTTTCTATCTATCGTTCTTTCTATCTATCGTTCTATCTATCTATCTATTGTTCTTTCTATCTATCGTTTCATCTATCTATCTATCTATTGTTCTATCTATCATTCTTTCTATCTATCTATCATTCTTTCTATCTATCGTTCTATCTATCTATTGTTCTATCTATCATTCTTTCTATCTATCGTTCTTTCTATCTATCGTTCTATCTATCTATCTATTGTTCTATCTATCATTCTTTCTATCTATCTATCATTCTTTATCTATCGTTCTATCTATCTATTGTTCTATCTATCATTCTTTCTATCTATCATTCTATCGTTCTTTTTTCTTTCTATCAGTCATTCTTTCTTTCTATCGTTCTTTCTATCTATTGTTCTCTTTCTATCATTCTTTCTTTCTATCTCTTATTCTATCGTTCTATCTATCTATCTATTGTTCTTTCTATCTATCGTTTCATCTATCTATCTATCTATTGTTCCATCTATCATTCTTTCTATCTATCATTCTTTCTATCTATCGTTCTTTCTATCTATCGTTCTATCTATCATTCTTTCTATCTATCGTTCTTTCTATCTATCGTTCTATCTATCTATCTATTGTTCTATCTATCATTCTTTCTATCTATCTATCATTCTTTATCTATCGTTCTATCTATCTATTGTTCTATCTATCATTCTTTCTATCTATCATTCTATCGTTCTTTTTTCTTTCTATCAGTCATTCTTTCTTTCTATCGTTCTTTCTATCTATTGTTCTCTTTCTATCATTCTTTCTTTCTATCTCTTATTCTATCGTTCTATCTATCTATCTATTGTTCTTTCTATCTATCGTTTCATCTATCTATCTATCTATTGTTCCATCTATCATTCTTTCTATCTATCATTCTTTCTATCTATCGTTCTATCTATCTATTGTTCTATCTATCATTCTTTCTATCTATCGTTCTTTCTATCTATCGTTCTTTCTATCTATCGTTCTATCTATCTATCTATTGTTCTATCTATCATTCTTTCTATCTATCTATCATTCTTTATCTATCGTTCTATCTATCTATTGTTCTATCTATCATTCTTTCTATCTATCATTCTATCGTTCTTTTTTCTTTCTATCAGTCATTCTTTCTTTCTATCGTTCTTTCTATCTATTGTTCTCTTTCTATCATTCTTTCTTTCTATCTCTTATTCTATCGTTCTATCTATCTATCTATTGTTCTTTCTATCTATCGTTTCATCTATCTATCTATCTATTGTTCCATCTATCATTCTTTCTATCTATCATTCTATCGTTCTTTTTTCTTTCTATCAGTCATTCTTTCTTTCTATCGTTCTTTCTATCTATTGTTCTCTTTCTATCATTCTTTCTTTCTATCTCTTATTCTATCGTTCTATCTATCTATCTATTGTTCTTTCTATCTATCATTTCATCTATCTATCTATTGTTCTATCTATCATTCTTTCTATCTATCTATCTATCTATCTATCATTCTTTCTATCTATCGTTCTATCTATCTATTGTTCTATCTATCATTCTTTCTATCTATCGTTCTTTCTATCTATCGTTCTATCTATCTATCTATTGTTCTATCTATCATTCTTTCTATCTATCTATCATTCTTTATCTATCGTTCTATCTATCTATTGTTCTATCTATCATTCTTTCTCTCTATCATTCTATCGTTCTTTTTTCTTTCTATCAGTCATTCTTTCTTTCTATCGTTCTTTCTATCTATTGTTCTCTTTCTATCATTCTTTCTTTCTATCTCTTATTCTATCGTTCTATCTATCTATCTATTGTTCTTTCTATCTATCGTTTCATCTATCTATCTATCTATTGTTCCATCTATCATTCTTTCTATCTATCTATCATTCTTTCTATCTATCATTCTATCTATCTATCATTCTATCGTTCTTTTTTCTTTCTATCAGTCATTCTTTCTTTCTATCGTTCTTTCTTTCTTTCTTTCTTTCTTTCTATCTATTGTTACCTTTCTGTCTATCATTCTATCTATCGTTCTTTCTATCTATCATTCTATCGTTCTTTTTTCTTTCTATCAGTCATTCTTTCTTTCTATCGTTCTTTCTATCTATTGTTCTCTTTCTGTCTATCATTCTATCTATCATCATTCTATTGTTCTTTTTTCTTTCTATCAGTCGTTCTTACTTTCTATCGTTCTTTCTTTCTTTCTATCTATTGTTCTATCGTTCTTTCTATCTGTCATTCTATCTATCATTCTTTCTTTCTATTGTTCTTTCTTTCTATCTATCATTCTATTGTTCTTTTTTCTTTCTATCAGTCGTTCTTACTTTCTATCGTTCTTTCTTTCTTTCTATCTATTGTTACCTTTCTGTCTATCATTCTATCTATCGTTCTTTCTATCATTCTATCGTTCTTTTTTCTTTCTATCAGTCGTTCTTACTTTCTATCGTTCTTTCTTTCTTTCTATCTATTGTTCTATCGTTCTTTCTATCTATCATTCTATCGTTCTTTTTTCTTTCTATCAGTCATTCTTTCTTTCTATCGTTCTTTCTATCTATTGTTCTCTTTCTGTCTATCATTCTATCTATCATCATTCTATTGTTCTTTTTTCTTTCTATCAGTCGTTCTTACTTTCTATCGTTCTTTCTTTCTTTCTATCTATTGTTCTATCGTTCTTTCTATCTGTCATTCTATCTATCTATCATTCTTTCTATCTATCGTTCTATCTATCTATTGTTCTATCTATCATTCTTTCTATCTATCGTTCTTTCTATCTATCGTTCTATCTATCTATCTATTGTTCTATCTATCATTCTTTCTATCTATCTATCATTCTTTATCTATCGTTCTATCTATCTATTGTTCTATCTATCATTCTTTCTATCTATCATTCTATCGTTCTTTTTTCTTTCTATCAGTCATTCTTTCTTTCTATCGTTCTTTCTATCTATTGTTCTCTTTCTATCATTCTTTCTTTCTATCTCTTATTCTATCGTTCTATCTATCTATCTATTGTTCTTTCTATCTATCGTTTCATCTATCTATCTATCTATTGTTCCATCTATCATTCTTTCTATCTATCTATCATTCTTTCTATCTATCATTCTATCTATCTATCATTCTATCGTTCTTTTTTCTTTCTATCAGTCATTCTTTCTTTCTATCGTTCTTTCTTTCTTTCTTTCTTTCTTTCTATCTATTGTTACCTTTCTGTCTATCATTCTATCTATCGTTCTTTCTATCTATCATTCTATCGTTCTTTTTTCTTTCTATCAGTCATTCTTTCTTTCTATCGTTCTTTCTATCTATTGTTCTCTTTCTGTCTATCATTCTATCTATCATCATTCTATTGTTCTTTTTTCTTTCTATCAGTCGTTCTTACTTTCTATCGTTCTTTCTTTCTTTCTATCTATTGTTCTATCGTTCTTTCTATCTGTCATTCTATCTATCATTCTTTCTTTCTATTGTTCTTTCTTTCTATCTATCATTCTATTGTTCTTTTTTCTTTCTATCAGTCGTTCTTACTTTCTATCGTTCTTTCTTTCTTTCTATCTATTGTTACCTTTCTGTCTATCATTCTATCTATCGTTCTTTCTATCATTCTATCGTTCTTTTTTCTTTCTATCAGTCGTTCTTACTTTCTATCGTTCTTTCTTTCTTTCTATCTATTGTTCTATCGTTCTTTCTATCTATCATTCTTTTTTCTTTCTATCAGTCATTCTTTCTTTCTATCGTTCTTTCTATCTATTGTTCTCTTTCTGTCTATCATTCTATCTATCATCATTCTATTGTTCTTTTTTCTTTCTATCAGTCGTTCTTACTTTCTATCGTTCTTTCTTTCTTTCTATCTATTGTTCTATCGTTCTTTCTATCTGTCATTCTATCTATCATTCTTTCTTTCTATTGTTCTTTCTTTCTATCTATCATTCTATTGTTCTTTTTTCTTTCTATCAGTCGTTCTTACTTTCTATCGTTCTTTCTTTCTTTCTATCTATTGTTACCTTTCTGTCTATCATTCTATCTATCGTTCTTTCTATCATTCTATCGTTCTTTTTTCTTTCTATCAGTCTTTCTTACTTTCTATCTATTGTTCTCTTTCTATCTATCATTCTATCTATCTATCATTCTTTCTTTCTATCGTTCTTTCTATCTATTGTTCTATCTTTCTATCATTCTTTCTATCTATTGTTAAATTTCTCGAAATATAAATTCACATAAAGAAATTAGATTAAAATAAACAAGAAAGTGTGTTAAAATAATGTAAATTCAAATAAATAAGTGAATTATTTATTTGAATAATATAATATATGCACAGTGCTGCAGGAACAGTAAGAGTATTCAGGTAGGATGACCACGCCCCCTCAGAACAACAAGATGCAAATAGGCCTATGGTCAGCAGAACGGCAAACCCTTGATGGATCCTCAAATTACAAACAAACTCTGACGTGTTAGATAACGATGTTTTTAAATACTAGTTCCTGGAACAGATTCAGCGACTGAATTACTGTTGTTTCAGCTGATGAACTGAGCTCGTGTATCATTTCACCAGAACACGTTTTTCTGCTTTGCCTGCCAAACACATTTCTTACGACACATGCTTAGTTGTACAACTTTACAGCAATGCAACATCACTCCTTTTAGTTGTTTTCCTCTTTTCAAAGGACATGTTCCTGTTGTTCTCACTTGAGAAATGACATTTCCTCTGCTGACTGAACTGCTGTAAACCTCTGCAACACTGAAGATCTGTCCTTTTCAACAAACGCAAAAGTAATAGGAAAACAGCTGCTGTAACAGTATGAAAATGCAAAGATAAATATGTCAAAAATGCACAAACATCAGATGTTCATGTGTAATAAATGTGCGCTACATTATGATGTTTTTATGGTGATTAATGACTATCATATCGATATGTATACACTTATATATATATATATATCTCAGGTGAGCAGATGCAGGTAAACTCACTAGTCCCATGTGTCCCATCAGCCAGTTTCGCTGCGGCGGCTGGTTGAAGCACCTCAGCGCGCGCCGTTTGATGGCGAGACGCGCCGCGAGCGCGCACAGGAGCGCCGCCGCGGAGAGCGCGAGGATCCCGGACACCGAGCAGCTGTGGAGCAGCGCGCGCAGAAGCCCGATCAGAGACATCGAACCCATCCTCCAGAACCTGAGGAGAAAAACAATGACTGTCCAACGCTTATAACCACATGAGTGCACCAATCAGAAACTGAAATCATACGCGGACAGTGACGCGTTCTCACGCTAAAAACGCTTTAAATACTGTAAAATGTCGCAGGAGACCTTTATGATGAGCGGCTGAAGCGTTTCTAGTCCAGTGAAGTTCTGCAGTTCCGGGTCCTGAGGATCATCATCATCACTGTACATCATACACTTTGACAGGATTAATGCACGTGACTGAAGGTTTATGACAAATGTTTTGGTCATTACGGGACAGAATTTATAGGCTACATAGGACAGAATTGTTCTGTGTATAAATATTAATATTGATAATATTAACTTATTGAAAATTATATATTTGTATCTGAATCTAACAGAGACTCGAATGTTCATATTCATGACATTAATGAAAGTGTTACAGTGTTTTTGCACGTTTGTTTTCAACAGATATTTAGTTTCATATGAGCCGACAGATGGCGCTGCTGTGATATGAGGTGCAGCATATTAATAACAGATTCTGAGCAAATCAATCAATTTATTTATTATTATCTTTATTTATTTATTTTGGTATAAATAACAGACTGTGTTTGACCATTATTAATACTAAAATAACTAACAAAGTCTATCTATCTATCTATAGTTCTTTCTATCAGTCGTTCTTTTTTCTTTCTATCAGCCGTTCTTTCTTTCTTTCTATCTATTGTTCTACCGTTCTTTCTATCTATCGTTCTTTCTACAATTTTTTCTTTCTTTCTTTCTATCTATTGTTCTTTCTTTCTATCTATCGTTCTTTCTATCTAGCTATAGTTCTTTCTATCGTTCTTTCTTTCTATCTATTGTTTTATCTATCATTCTTTCTATCTATCTATCTATAGTTCTTTCTATCGTTCGTTATTTCTATTGTTCTATCGTTCTTTCTATCTATCATTCTTTCTACAATTTTTTCTTTCTTTCTTTCTATCTGTTGTTTTATCTATCATTCTGTCTATCTATTGTTCTTTCTATCTATCGTTCTATCTTTCATTCTTTCTATCATTCTTTTTTCTTTCTATCAGTCGTTCTTTCTATCTATCTATCATTTTTTCTTTCTACAATTTTTTCTTTCTTTCTTTCTTTCTATCTATAGTTCTTTCTTTCTTTCTATCTGTTGTTTTATCTATCATTCTGTCTATCTAATGTTCTTTCTATCGTTCTATAGTTCTTTTTTCTTTCTATCAGTTGTTCTTTCTTTCTATTGTTCTCTTTCTGTCTATCATTCTTTCTATCTATTGTTCTATCGTTCTTTCTTTCTTTCATTCTATCAATCGTTCTTTTTATTCTATCGTTCTTTCTACCTATTGTTCTATCGTTCTTTCTATCTATCATTCTTTCTACAATTTTTTCTTTCTTTCTATCTATAGTTCTTTCTTTCTTTCTATCGTTCTTTCTTTCTATCTGTTGTTTTATCTATCATTCTGTCTATCTATTGTTCTTTCTATCTATCGTTCTATCTTTCATTCTTTCTATCATTCTTTTTTCTTTCTATCAGTCGTTCTTTCTTTCTATCTATTGTTCTATCGTTCTTTCTATCTATCTATCATTTTTTCTTTCTACAATTTTTTCTTTCTTTCTTTCTATCTATAGTTCTTTCTTTCTTTCTATCTGTTGTTTTATCTATCATTCTTTCTTTCTATCTATCGTTCTTTCTTTCTATCTATCGTTCTTTCTATCTAGCTATAGTTCTTTCTATCGTTCTTTCTTTCTATCTATTGTTTTATCTATCATTCTATCTATCTATCTATAGTTCTTTCTATCGTTCGTTATTTCTATTGTTCTATCGTTCTTTCTATCTATCATTCTTTCTACAATTTTTTCTTTCTTTCTTTCTATCTATAGTTCTTTCTTTCTTTCTTTCTATCTGTTGTTTTATCTATCATTCTGTCTATCTATTGTTCTTTCTATCTATCGTTCTATCTTTCATTCTTTCTATCATTCTTTTTTCTTTCTATCAGTCGTTCTTTCTATCTATCATTTTTTCTTTCTACAATTTTTTCTTTCTTTCTTTCTATCTATAGTTCTTTCTTTCTTTCTATCTGTTGTTTTATCTATCATTCTGTCTATCTAATGTTCTTTCTATCGTTCTATAGTTCTTTTTTCTTTCTATCAGTTGTTCTTTCTTTCTATTGTTCTCTTTCTGTCTATCATTCTTTCTATCTATTGTTCTATCGTTCTTTCTTTCTTTCATTCTATCAATCGTTCTTTTTATTCTATCGTTCTTTCTACCTATTGTTCTATCGTTCTTTCTATCTATCATTCTTTCTACAATTTTTTCTTTCTTTCTATCTATAGTTCTTTCTTTCTTTCTATCGTTCTTTCTTTCTATCTGTTGTTTTATCTATCATTCTGTCTATCTATTGTTCTTTCTATCTATCGTTCTATCTTTCATTCTTTCTATCATTCTTTTTTCTTTCTATCAGTCGTTCTTTCTTTCTATCTATTGTTCTATCGTTCTTTCTATCTATCTATCATTTTTTCTTTCTACAATTTTTTCTTTCTTTCTTTCTATCTATAGTTCTTTCTTTCTTTCTATCTGTTGTTTTATCTATCATTCTGTCTATCTAATGTTCTTTCTATCGTTCTATAGTTCTTTTTTCTTTCTATCAGTTGTTCTTTCTTTCTATTGTTCTCTTTCTGTCTATCATTCTTTCTATCTATTGTTCTATCGTTCTTTCTTTCTTTCATTCTATCAATCGTTCTTTTTATTCTATCGTTCTTTCTACCTATTGTTCTATCGTTCTTTCTTTCATTCTAGCGTTCTTTTTTCTTTCTATCAATCATTCTTTTTATTCTGTCGTTCTTTCTTTCTTTCTATTGTTGTATCGTTCTTTCTTTCATTCTATCGTTCTTTTTTCTTTCTATCAATCATTCTTTTTATTCTGTCGTTCTTTCTTTCTTTCTACCTATTGTTCTATCGTTCTTTCTATCTATTGTTCTTTCTTTCTTTCTATCTATCCATCTATATGCTGACTAGCATCTATCTATCTATCTATAGTAGACTGAACTACATTTCCCATGATGCGTCGCTGTGCGCGTGAAAGTCTCTCAGCAGTGGAATGTTTGGAATGTGTTTCCTGTGTTTGGCATCATGAGCGCGAGAGTCGCGGAGCTCCGCACTTCAGCTCAGTCTCTCCGCTTTTCCGTGTGTTTCTCGGAGCTTCAGTCCCGCAGAAGAGTTGCATGAGCGGGTCTGCGGAGCTCCAGTGATGGCCGAGCCGCTGCTCAAACGAACCTTCTCCAAACTCCGGGCGAAAGAGCGATTCCGCCGCAAGACGGACCCCAAACTCACCGGTGAGAGAACAAACCACAGCCAGACCGCTGCAGAAATCTGTGTTTAAATATGGTTCTGTTATTATTACAGTGCAGATGAAGCCTTGTTAAAAATGCAAAATAATAATCCTGCTATTATTCTAAAACAAAAACGAATGCTGAAGAACAGATTAGAGGTGAAATAACTAAATGAAAAATGAATTTGCTGCTGTAGATCTGTGACTTAGGTTCAGTTTTAAAGAGAGTTTGTTAGTTTAAAAACATCTCTGCACATCTATAGGCTACTTTCTATATGTTTACACTGTTATTATAATCTATAGACTACTTTTTTCTTATATCTATCTATCTATCTACCAGAGTTTAGACACATCCACTCATTTTTTTCCCACGGTAGAATTAGTGTGAAGTCGTAAAAACTGATATATTTATCATAGATGTGTGTTAAATTATTTCCAGCTCACATTCATCAGGTGATTTTAAATATACATGATTTCTATATATATGCTCCAATTCATCCATTAAATATATATATATATAAAGTTTTGTAAATGCACTAATTGTAGGTCAAAATGAATAGCCACAATTTATATTTGTCTACAGAACTTTTTTTTTTTTTCCCTTCAGATGGAAAGTTTTGAAGCTCATGAGCAACAGTGTGTCCAAACCTTTGACTGTAATTGATTTGTTTCTTTTGGAGAAACGCTCATGTTTTACAGTATATCTAACAAAGAGAGCTCTGTGCTCTGCTGTAAGGCAGCGTTAATGCTTCTCTCTCATGATGAGGTGATGTCGATGGACAGCGGCTGACTAATGCTGCTGGATCTCCAGAACACCATTGTGAGTTCGTTACATAATGCGTCGAGGAGCCCGACGTCGCTCGCTTTCTGTGTAGTTCCTCCTGTGCAGTAAATATGATGTACATGAATATGCACTTAAAGTAAAGGTTCTTTAATGGCATCGAAATGTCTACATTCCATTTCACAAAAGGTTCCTTATAGTGGAAAAAGATTCTTTAGATTATTCTTTACATTAAGAAAAAAGGTTCGTTTTTAGAACTGAAAGGGGAACTGTGGCACTGCTGCGAAAAAAAAAAAACCTTTTATTTTTAAGAGTCTAGTCTGCTATAAACATTATGACTTTCACTTGAACCTGAATGACATTTCTAAACCCACACAGAAAGAATCTTTTGTGTATTAATTTCTTGACTCTAACAAACATTACATTCAAACTCAAAGTGACTGTGATGATCGAGTTCACACAGCTCTGGTTTTCTTTCATGTGATCTTAAAGACTGATCAGTTAGTTTGATTGTTTTCATGTGTATTCTTACACTGCGTTCCCGTCAGTGTACTGCGGTCTGTAGGATGAGTTCATGAGATAATCTCAATAGTCTCAGAAGTCAGAGCAGTCCTCTTTCTGTCTCTCTCTCTTTTTCCCTGTCTGTTATGTCTAAAATAGGGAAAGCAGTTTGCTGGCTGGCTTGTGTGTGTGTGTGTGTGTGTGTGTGTGTAAACAGTGGCAGTTGCTCTCAGGCTGTGTGTTGTCATCATGCTGATCTACAGTCAGTGTGTCACTATGTGAGGAATGAGACCGAGAAATATTGATAAGATTCAGAGAAGAAGACCTGTCTGACGCGCGTTACTGTCTACATAGGCAGCTCCCTTCTAAGGCAGCATCTTAACTGAAATGAAATGCCATATTACATGCAAAAAAAAAAGTAAAGGTCTTAATGCTCAATTTTGGATTTTGCCGATATTTTGGCCGATGTTGATACCGATATGCATATCTTTTTTTTCTTTGCTTGGAAACAACACCAAGTCTCCCCTGTGCATGGATTATGAACAAATTATTTTTCATTTCAGTTAGTTTTGAGCAAAAACTTTCATTCAGGTCTCCTTACCAAAAGGTTACTTGTTAGAACACATCATTTTTTTTTATTTTGGCCGATAATATCGGATATCTGACATTACTGTTTTGCGTTATTTGTTTTGAATCTGCCAAATGCAATGCATTCTGGGATTGCATCGTCCACAAAGGATGCATGTGATGCTGCCTTAGAAGAATATAGTTTGCCTAATCCATTAGGAATGAGTGAGAAAAACAGCGACGCTTAAAGTATGTGAGAATAAGAGTCGGAGAGAGAGAAGGAATGTGAACTCTGCGCTTGGGAATACTGATCCCAGCTGCAACTTCACGGCTGTTGAGAGCATATCGCTGCTTCCCAGAGGAAGAGTTCAGCCTTGAAGGAACCTGATGCTGTGTGTGTGTGTGTGTGTGTGTGTGTGTTCATCAGTGAGGGTCAATAGACTGCTTCATCACTGTGCATCTGTGAAGCACATGAGAGTCCAAAACAGAAAACTCTTTCTGCTGGATGTGTGTCTGTTTTTCTTGATCTTTGATTCATCGCCACACAGAGTTTGTGCCCGCAGCACTTCGCAAAAAGATCCGCAGTTTCCCAAGAATTGAATTGCCTTCTGTGAATGCGTGTTCGTATTTATTTGCCATCATCATGTTCCAAACTCATATGACTTTCTTCCAGTAGTCCGTATGACTCGTGCAATATATGCCAAGTATTATGTTATTTTAGTATTATTTATATAATCTTATAATATTTATTAAAATCTTTTTTTTATATTTCCAGTTTTCATTTTAATTGTAGTTTAGTTTTAGTAATTTTATCATGTGGTTTTGGCATTTTATTCGTTTTTTTTTTTTTTTTTTACTTTAATTTATTTTTAGTTTTAGTAATTTTTTTAAGTATTATTTCATTAAGCTGTCAAGGTAACATTACTAAACTTTAAAAAAAAAAATTTAACATGTTATATAATTTCAGCTTTATTTCAATTACTGAAAACTATTTTAATAAAAATGGATGAAAAATAAAAATGGATGAAAGCCAATAACCGATATATTAGCCAATAGCGATAACCGATTAATCTTTATATTTGAAAGCCGATAACCGATATATTGGCCAATAACGATAACCTATTAATCTTTATATTTGAAAGCCTATAACTGATAAATTGGCCAATAGTGATAACCGATAATTCTTTATATTTGAAAGCCGATAACCGATATATTGGCCAATAGCGATAACTGATTAATCTTTATATTTGAAAGTCGATAACCGATATATTGGCCAATAACGATAACCTATTAATCTTTATATTTGAAAGCCTATAACTGATAAATTGGCCAATAGTGATAACCGATAATTCTTTATATTTGAAAGCCGATAACCGATATATTGGCCGATAAATCTAAATCCAAATTTTGATTTACTTTGAGAGCCGGATTCAGCGTGTTAAAACACGGGCGCACAAAGTATTCACAACATTCTACTACAGTCATGTTCTCATTATAATTTTATGTAGCTTATATGACAGATTTGTGCTGCACATGTTGCACTTAACTGTATTTTCCTTTTCGAAGTGATTCAATACCATCATGGTGAACAGTGCACATCTGAAGTGTCTCAGCTGAAGAAAATAATACTGCTTTAATATATCGGTCAAATTTTCTTATCGGGTCTATAACGGTAACATTAACATTAAAGCATTTATCGGCAGATACCGATATCGTGCATCCCTAGTTTCAGTTTATTAGTTAATATTTCTATTTAGCTTTAATTAATTTTAGTTCAGTTTTACTCATTTTTAGTATTTCAAATTTAACTTGTTTCATTTAGCTGTCATGGCAACGTTTCTTATTTTCGTTTAATTTTTTATCATGTTTAAGTTTATTTATATAAATAATAGTTTAGTTTTAAGGCTGGAATACACTTATGATACTGATTGACAGTCTGGATGTCATGTCGTGTATTCCAGCCTTAAGTTAACGATAACAACACTGATTCTGACATCTTGAGGAACGTTGGTTCAACAGAAAAGTACGGCATGTTCCCGCTGCTCCACATTAGAATGTAAACATCCACACTTCATATGTCTTTTTGCTTTATAATTTCTTTCTCTGGTGGCCGTTTAATGGTTCAGGATCTTGACTGTTTATACAAAAGGATTTAAGTGCAAACTCCAGTCAAAACTGATCAGATCTCTATCTATCGTGACTCAGTATTTCATTTATTCGTTCATTATCTGTAAGCTCACAGGCTTTGACAAGCATGTGGGATGAGTTACATGTTGTCGTTTAATACAAATCACCAACCTCCATGAGCGAGGTACACCACTAATGCTGAAAATAATAGAGCTGCAGATAACTGTGAATGTAAACCATTGCGGTCAGTATTAATAGATGAGTTTTGTCAACATCTGCGTAGCTTCAGCAGGATTCATCCAGGTTTGCTGTCTGTTTCTCAGAGGAAAAATATTTATGTAGTTAATTCTATTTTAACGACTTCCTTTTCCTGATGTTCTTCCTGAAAGCGCAGATTCACAGCTTGATCAGAGAACAGCTGTCTGAGCTTTCAATAAAGTACTGTGGCAATACTAACTATATACCATGGTATTTTATATATATTTATTTATTTTTGTATTTATTTGTTTGTTTTATACATCAAAATATATATTTTTATGAAATATTGAGTATTTTAATATATTTATGTTAATTTAATTATATATATATATATATATATAATATATATATATTGTTGCAAAAAATATATTTTGTATATACATGTACAAAAATAACATATATATATATATTTGTGTGTATATATGCACAATTATATTTTATTATATTATTATTATTTATTATATTTTATATAATAAAATAAATATTAAGCATATATATATATATATATATAAACTTGTTTTAATACATGTATATAATTAATTTTTATATTTATTGTATATTATATATTAATAACTTATATACATTTTTATATGTATTCATTTAATTTATTGTATTTAATTTAGAGGGGTCAAGAACTGTTGTTTTATTGTTTTATAATGTTTCCTGGGGTGCACTTATAATGTTAGTCATAATTAAAAGCCATTTTTGTTTTAAGGGGCGTGTCTGCTGCGAGACTTCAGTGTAAACGCCCACTGCTGTGATTGGCTAACATATTTGCATATAGAATAGCTAAGAATTACTCTCTCGAAAACTTTTAGCACGTTTTTACTATTACAGCTCTCAAGATTAACTAATCATGAAAAGTGTTGATTATAGCGTTATATTTAGATTGTGGCATGAAAGGTTGCAGCGATGAACAGCCGATGAGCGCATGAAAGCGGTGATCTCGTCATTGCAACTCAATTTCTGCACAGTAACGAATGCTTTCATCATAACTAACAGTGTAAACGCCATATAAACAAGAGATTAGTTGAATAAAATGGGAGTTTTGGCGCGAGTCCAGAACTCATTCATTAATAAACTCGCTCTGTTTGATTGACAGCTCCAGCGATTGTAAAGGGAGCGTTCTTTGATTGCTTTACATATATAATTTAAGCACCGTTTCAATGACAGATTATTTTCATCCTACTAAGAGAAACAAGGTGAAGTTGAGCGTTTAGTCACTGGTTTGATTTACTGACACAAAGATCATGTGACTGTACATGAATCATTAACATCAGATCAGGCATCAGAATGAACACAGTTACTCACATGTTGTTGCATATCGTAAAAGTCTGTTTGCACCGAAATGCGTTTGATTTACCAAAGAATCCACAGTGAAATGTACCGAATACAAATAAAGCTGAGACATTCACATTGTTGAACATAAATACCATATTCCTCGCACGGATCCTTTGAAAGGTAATGTTATTTTAGTCCTGTATCGCTCTTCTCTCCTCCTCATCTTACTAACACACCAGTGGGCGGGGCTAACATTGCAATGATGGTGTTGATTTCTTCTGTGGAGGCAGAGTTTCACCTATCTATAGACACATTCCAGGATCAGTCGTTCTCTGGGCCTGGTGTCAATAAAAGCTTTTATTGGACTAACAAGGACGTTTTCAGTTCTGAAACAGGATATTCTTATAGTACGATGACCTCTTTTATATCAAAAGCTCAAGGAAAAGCTGATTTCTCAATTCATGACCCCTTTAACTATGTTGCTTACAGCATATATACTTCCAAAAAACAAACAAAAAATAATTTAGTTTGGTCTTATGGGAAAGCATACTGATTTCGTGGGCCTGCTTCCAAACAGAAGTAGAATGTAATGTGCGGTTTGAGGCACTCTGTGAAAATATGTAAGCAGAAATGCAGCTGTCAGCGTCTGGTCATACTAATAAACTGATAATGCTGTTCTGGGACGTATCTGTCATGTGGCGTCTGGGCCGATGTTTAATTCTATAATCCTGATCTAAACAGAGAGGAGACCCACTTCCAATCTGAAAAATAGAGCATCGCATAAAATGTTCCATCTGCATTACTTGTGATGGACAAACTCAACACAGACTCAAAAATGTGTGGAAAATGGTATTTTCGGCATCAGAGCTAAATGAATGGACTGTTTCTCAGTGGGACTCGAACCGCGTGTCCATTGCTTTTCTGTGTGAAACTGAAGCAGCGATAAATCATGTGCAGGAATATGCAGCACTGATTAATTGTTAAGATAAGGAGCTCATCCTAGAACAGCACACAAAGTTCACGTTGAGTCCTTCAGATGAAACATATTGTTTGTTTTTTCTTAAACTCTCACTGGTCTAGTGTTTCTGCTCAAGTCGAAGGATCTGACCATTAGACAAGAAAAATTACAGAGAACATTGACTGCAGATGTTTAGAAGCGAGTTTCCTCTCAATCTAACGACTGAGGACGTGAGAGACTTTCCTCGGATCTGATTCGATGGTTGGAGCTCTCAGAGGAAACATCTACACGGGGGATCTGAGGCTTGAAAGTATTGTATTCCCTTTGGATTAGGCCTGTGCTCACTCTCAAAAAGCATGCCCAGTTTAAATGATCATGCATATTTATTTTGGCTTTATTATTGCTGCTCTATTAGAGGAAGTAACTCTTAATGCCTTGAGATATAAATGTTCTGAAACTGAAGATCTGCTTCCATGTTTTTAGTCTTTCCTGATGCGATTATTAATAGTTTGGCTTGTGTTTTCGGGGCAGAAGAGAGCAGTACAGCGACAGGATGTCTCAAATTATGCTGCAGAGATGTGGGCGACTGAAGGGGGGAGGGATCGGCATTCTGGGAAAAACTCTTTAACCGTTACGCCGTGAATATTCTCAGCAAACATTTCCACTAATTATTTCACACTGCCAAACATGGTAAATAAACAAGCATGCAAACAAACCTTTACAGTTTGGATTATTCATCACATTTTATCTTTCAACAAACCCGTTGACTGCACGAATCTGTCATGCATTAGAGGTCAATTTGATCTGTGTTTGATGCAAGCTGAAAAGACACCAAAATCTAAAACCCTAAAAAATGGCACACAGATGTTCTTTATATGTATTCTGGCTCTCAATTGACCAACAAAACTAACACTTCTGTTACTTCTCCAATTGGTCATGTTATCGGTGATGTAAAAATGGACAAATATCTGCTGATTGGTTAATCAACCTACTCGATATACTGAAGTTCTGTGTGTGAAGGTTTGTCTGTCTTGGGTTGGGTTCATGTGGATATTTACAGTCGTAACAATCTAAATAGAGACAAAGCAGTTTATCAATGTGCTGTTTAAACCCAGAAAAGGCTTCATAAACACATACACACACAGACTGGTAGCGTCAGAGGTGAAGTCCAGCGTGCCGCCCGTGAGAGTGTGCTTTGTGTGAGCGTGTGTATTTTGGGGTGTTGTAATGAATAGTGAATAGGGTTAAGTGTGTGTGTCCAGCTGTGAAGGAAAGCCCTCAACACAGACCGCTCATTGAAATCCTCTCAGCGGCCCAACAGCTGTGTTTCTCACTGAAATCGCTCCCTGTTTTGGCTTTCTGTACTTCTGTGTATGCATCTTTTGCCCCTTTTTTTTTTTTTTTTGTACCTTTATTCTTCATCCTAATTTTTGGGTTTGATTCTCAAGGAATGCACCTATAACACCCCTTTCACAAGATGTAATATAAGTCTCTGGTGTCCACAGAATGTGTCTGGAAATTTTCAGATCAAAATACCCCACAGATCATTTATTATAGCTTGTCAAATTTGCCCCTATTTGGCTGTGAGCAAAAACACGCCGTTTTTGTGTGTGTCCCTTTAAATGCAAATGCACTCCGCTTTCCAGAGGAGGGCGGAGCTTTAACAGCTCGCGCTTCAGTTGCTCAACAACAACAAAGCTGGAGAATCTCACGCAGCCAAAATAAGGGATTGTCAGTAACGGTGTTCAGCCTTACATTGTTCAAACCGGAGTCGACAACTTTTAGATGTTTCTGAATGGTTAGTGGATACATTTATGTAGTTGCTGATTCAACTCATCCACTAGCATGTGCCGTCATGTTAATCTTTTGTGTTGAAATGACCCTCGTTTGTGAAGCAGTCCAGCGTAAAATGACGGCATGTCAACAACACTCGACTACAACAACTCTTCCTCTTCTCTAAAGCAGCCCAACATGGCCCCGCCCCCTTTGTTGCATGTTCTCGGGGGCGGGGTTTATGTACATTTTAGAGTTAGGGTGATGTCACTAACTCTGGAAGATGCTCATTGTAGTCCCTACCAGTCGTTTGTTGTAGTCTTTAAACAGCGAATTCTTTAAAAGAAAATACAGTATCTCCCTTTGCATTGAACTTTGCAGATCAAACAGCAACTTTACACACTAACTAAAGTTAAAAAAGTGAAATCATAATCAACCACCCCTTTAAATGTAAATCAAATGAATCTCTTCTGCGCCTTCCCTCAGTCTATCTGTGCATTTTTGTCTGTGATATGTCTGATGTCTTGTGTAGCTCTAGCTTGTTGCTTTCTGATTCTCTCCCTCTCTTTTTCTTGGCTGCTTTGGCAAAACAGGAAGTCATCTGCTGGCCCACTTAACGTACTGTAACACTTCCTGCTCAGGGAAGCATAAAGGGGTCTGTGTTTTTCTGTTTTCACCTTAAAGTCAATTTGGCTTCTGTAATGTGACACATTTCAGAGTAAACCAGGATATTAATTGAGAAAGAAAAGTAGGGTGGGAGTTGAATACCGTTAATTGAAAGCTATATGACAGAGAACACTTGTGGTGCTTTACAAGGTCTGCAAAAGTCAAACTTCGTACAAACATTGAATTTGAACTTTTCCTCTGGTGTAGGTATCAGATGACCAAAGAAAATTTCAGACGAGCGTGTTCAGTTCTGTGCTGTGTTCCCAACTGATCTGGCTCTTTCCGCACCCTAAAATAGACTTGATCTGTCAAACTTTTCGTCAGATCTTTGAGCAGTGTTTAAGCAGCATTAGTGGTTTAGGCATTTGGTTGTGGAGTGTTGTCTTGGCCTTGTAAACTAGCAATGGTTTTGACACACTCATGAGCAGTGCTGACTAAAGAGCGATCGAAAGAGATGTTTTTATTCAGCACTTCCAGAGTCATGCAAGCCAAGAGAGATAATGCGCAGAGCACACACACAGGAGTTATTCATGGCTTCTGGAACTGGATAAGATATTTGGCTAACTGTGTGTCACAAGCCACGTTCATAATTTCAAGAGGGGAAAGAACAGACGGAGAGAGAGGGGAAAACGGGAGGAGGGAGTTTGGAGAAACTTCCAGATGTGCCAGATGGGAGGGAGAGGGAGCGAGGGGAAAGGAGATGGTAAATATCTTCACCCCTCCTCTTGATGTCTGTTTTTGGTCTTTTTTAATTCTTTCCAGTCGCCCTCTCTCTTCTCTACTCTTAGTCCGTGTACGTCACTGTAAACTCATCTCAGAAATGTTGTTTTAGGGAGGAATCAAACCCTGTAAAGGTTAATAGCCCCCAGTTTCACTTTTACTTGTGGTATTTGCTGTTTCTGAATGTTGCAAGTCTCCAGTGATCTATTCTTCATGTTAGTCACTCTAATCCAGACAAATATTTCAACACCAAATAAGGCCAAATACTCCTGCTATGGTAATGATTGCTGGTTTCTTTCCTCTGCTTTAGAAGTGACAGAAAAGGTGGACCTTTTCCAAAGTTCTCCATCAACTGCATCCACCTCAGGCCACGCTGAGACAGAGAGCTCCACCTCAGAGGAGTGTACCAGACGCTCCCAGATCACTGTCTCCAAAAAACAGAACTGGGCCAAACTTCCCTCCACGTGCAGAGACCCTGCCAGCACAGATCTTAGTCCTAGTCTGGTCTACGGGCCACAGGACTGGGATTTGTGCTCTGGAAAGGCTGAGGCCTCAAAACAGGCCTGGAGCCAACGGACTTTGAGTGAGGATGGCTTAAAGAGAAATCGGAATGATCTTGAATTGGAGTTTGGATATTCCAGGACACCGTGCAACTCAGTTGACGCCGGTTTACCAGAGTTGACCCCTCCATCTGCAACTTATATGGATGTGTGTGTCTCTTCCAGCTCAGCAAAAATCTCTGGGCAAGGTGCCTACCTCCAGCACCTGGACAGAAGCAGTCGAGCCTGGGTATTGTCCACAGGAAAGCCCCAGGCATCAGATGAAGCCCAGAATCCAACCAGAATCACAGAGTGGCGACAGGGCCCAGATGGAGATGGAAACATTTGGTACAACCCCATTCCTGAAGAGGACGACTTGAGGGCCAGCGGAGAAGCAGATCAGGAAAAATACGGAGACCCGTGGAGAAAGAGAGAAAATGAGGGTTTGGCAAAGGAGAAAAGAGACCAGAAACGAGCAGGGGGTTTGACCCTCACCGGCGTCCATCAAATGAGAGACATTCAAACTGAAGTCGACGTCATCAGGGCGGATAGTTCGGGTATGGTCAGGTTTTCCATTATGTAAGAGTTTGTCACAAACTAAGCTGCATTGCCAGCACATAAAGCTGGTCTTAAAATGAGCAGTACTGTTTTGAAATTATATTTATAGTAAGTAGACAGAAATGCTGTGTTATGTTTTGCTGATTGTGCTTGGCATTCAAAAAAATGGGATGGAAAGCAACCACATTACATGTAATTATAAGTTATTTTCTAAAACTTAGTGAGCTGCCTACCTAGATAGCATTTTAAGGCATCATATGTGTGCTCCGGAGGTTCTTCCAAAAAGTAGGCAGCATAATTATAATTGGGCTGCCTTTTAAGATCCTTCTTTTGGCCAAATTCTAAGTCAGCAACAGTTGTGGAGAAGGCAATCCCAGAATATGCTGCATCACAAATAGTTCAATATAATTAAAAACTGACTGCTTTACCCAATATTTGTGTGTGTATTTTTATGTTTATGTTTTTATGTTCAAATATATATATACATAGCCGACTTACCCACGTTTTTTGACAGTTTTCTGCATACCTCCACCACCCCGTCTCCTCACACTCACCTGGTTACTATTCTAACCAGAGAACCTGGGTTCAGGTCAAAATTCAAAGCTCGAAGCCCTGCCCTCGGACAGCATGCCAAATATGCATACGTTTTTATTCTATCTGATTATTTGTAAGTGTGAACTCATGAACCAATACCACATCTTTAGCCTAGTGGCATACTAATGCCCAACTCTGTGGGAATTTATTGTGAGTGGAGTCTCTGGAGCACTTCACGTGAACCACTGTTTTACTGTCTACGTAGAGCAGGAGTTGGCACAACTCTGACCCTCAAGGCCTACTGTCCTGCAGAGTTCAGTTCCAACACTGATCAAACTCACCTGTCTGTAGCTTTCTAGTAATCTTAAAGACCTTAATTAACATGTTCTGAAGTGTTTGATACAGTATCTCACAAAAGTGAGTACACCCCTCACATTTCAGCAACCATTTTAGTATATCTTCTCAAGGCACAATACTATAGAAATGAAACTTGGATATATTTTAGAGTAGTCAATGTGCTGCTTGTATAGCAGTATAGATTTACTGTCCTCTGAAAATAACTTAACATACAACCATTATTGTCAAAATAGCTGGCAACAAAAGTGAGTACACCCTAAGTGATAACAGTTGTATGTTGTTTAACCATGCAAAGCCACATGTCCTATTCATCATGTTCATGTTTTTGTCTGCTTGACAGGACCATACAAATGTGTGGATCTTGTATTAGAGCAGTTAAAAGTTGGTGCTTTGAATACAATTTTCTCATACTGACCTCTGGATGTTCAACATGGCACCTCATGGCAAAGAACTCTCTGAGGATTTGAGAATTAGAATTGTTGCTCTCCACAAAGATGGCCTAGGCTATAAGAAGATCAGTAACACCATGAAACTGAGTTACAGCACAGTGGGCAGGGTCATACAGAGGTTTGGAACAGGCCTTGCAAGGGTCAATCAAAGAAGATGAGACCTTGTGCTGTGCGTCAGGTGCAGAAGCTGGCTTCACAAAACAGATGCATGAGTGCTGCCAGCATTGCTTTAGAGGTTGCAGAAGCGGAAGGTCAGCTTGTCAGTGCTCAGACCATACGCTGCACACTGCAACAAGTCGGTTTGCATGGCCGTCGTCCCAGAAGGAAGCCTCTTCTGAAGCTGGCTCACAAGAAAGCCCGCAAACAGTTTGCTGAAGACAACCTGTCCAAGAGCATGAATTACTGGAACCATGTCCTGTGGTCTGATGAGACTAAGATAAACTTGTTTGGCTCAGATGGTGTCCAGCATGTGTGGCGACGCCTTGGTGAGGAATACCAAGAAAACTGTGTCTTGCCTACAGTCAAGCATGGTGATGGTAGCATCATGGTCTGGGGCTGCATGAGTGCTGCTGGTACTTGGGAGCTCTGCTTCATTGAGGGAAACATGGATTCCAACATGTACTGTGACATTCTGAAGCAGAACATGATGCCCTCCCTTCAGAAACTGGGCTGAATGGCATGATAATGACCCAAAACACACCGCCAAAATGATAACTGCGTTGCTGAGGAAGCTGAAGGTGATGGAGTGGCCAAGTATGTCTCCAGACCTGAACCCTATTGAGCACCTGTGGGGCATCCTCAAGCAGAAGGTGGAGAAGCACAATGTGTCTAACATTCAGCAGCTCCATGATGTCATTATGGAGGAGTGGAAGAGGATCCCAGCAACAACCAGTGCAGCTCTGGTGAATTCCATGCCCAGGAGGATTAAGGCAGTGCTAGATAACACAAAATATTGACACTTTGGACATAGTTTTGACATGTTCACTTAGGGTGTACTCACTTTTGTTGCCAGTTATTTAGACAATAATGGCTGTATGTTAAATTATTTTCAGACGACAGTAAATTTATACTGCTATACAAGCTGCATATTGTCTACTCTAAAGTATATCCAATTTTCATTTCTATAGTATTGTCCCTTGAGAACATATAATAAAATGGTTGCTGAAATGTGAGGGGTGTACTCACTTTTGTGAGATACTGTAAGTGTTGGGGCTGAAGTCTACAGGAAAGTGGATCTCAAGGGCCAGAGTTGCTCATCCTTGTAGAGCATTCCAAATCAGTTTATGACAGGGTGTCCAATCCTGCTCCTGGAGGGCAAACTTCCAGCTGAGTTTAACTCTAGCCCCAATTAAACACACCTGGACCAGCTAATCAAGGTCTTTAGGATGACTAGAAACTTCAGGCAGGTGTGTTGGAGCCAAACAGCAGGAAGGTGGCCTTCCAGGAGCAGGATTGAACTCCCATGGTTCATAAGGTTCCAGGTTTCTGTTGCCCAGTGGGCTACCTATGTAAGCAAGGCAAGGCATCTCACTATGTTTTAAAACTGACTAGTACAACTTCTGCTTGCCTGTCAGGGTGTAGGACCATCTTAAAAGTTGTAATTCCCTGTAAGTCTCTAACAGTGTGTTTCTTTGGGCTCAGATCTGGTTGTACTACAGTCGGACTGTATTAGCTCTTCTAGTGGTGTGAACTCTGACAGTTCGGGGGCACCAAAGAAAAGCCCAGGAGAGGGAGGAAATGGCAGTAGTGTGATCGACAGAATCAAGTCTCCAGGAACGGTTCGGCGGCTCTCTATGAAGATGCGGAAACTCCCAGAACTAAGGCGTAAGCTTAGCCTGCGCTCGTCCCGTAATCAGCGTCATGGACAGGGCCAAGGAAATACCAGCAGTGCACCAGGAGCATCAGATGAGGCTTCACCACCAAATGCACGCAAAGAATCATCCAACATAATCAGCAAGTATCACCTGGACTCCAGTGCACCTGCAAGGCCAAGACGTCGATCCTCTCGAACACGCTCTGCTAGTAAAGGAGGGTATCTTAGCGACGGAGACTCACCTGAGCTCCTGCCGAAGGGTCAGGGGTCGAAAAGGTTGCCTACACCACCACCACACCGTGGACCACAGGATTCACACGCTGTGGCGGATGCAGAGTCATTCCGCTTGTACTCGCTGACGGATCAGCCTCGCTGCCCTCAGAGACTTTCAGGGCTGCTCACGGTGCATCTGCTGGGAGTCGAAGAGCTACTGCGACCCCCTCGGAATGACGCTACTAAAGAAGTCTTCTGTGCCATTCAAGTGGACGGGGTCACCCGGGCACGAACGTCCCTGCTTACCTGTCGAGGGGCGTGTCTCCCACTAAACCACACCTTTAACCTGGAGCTTGAGAGGGCACGGCTGCTCAAGCTGGTCATCTTGACACCAACGACACCCAGCACAAACAACGTGCCTTCTGCGCCTGCCGCTCCCGCGCGTAACCGTGTGTGCTGTCTGGGTGCTGTGGCTATACCACCCCTCTTCAAGGGTAAGAGAACAACTCCTCATTTGCGAATCAAGTCACAAAATTGATAGTTCTCTAAATTCTGATTGGATAGTTCTGTCATCACTTACTCATGTTGTTCCAAACCCCTACAATTTTCATTTATCTTCAGAACACAAATAAAGATATTTTTAATGAAATTGATAGAAATCAGCAAACCAATGAGGTTCATTCTGGCATGTTACACCAGCACAGTTGAGCTTCTACGAGAACCAATGAGGTTTGTTTCTTGCGCATCAAGCAAGAACAGTTGAACTTCTCTTTATGTTCGCTGAACAATGTTTATTTGTGAATAAAAGCTTGAATTAAATCTGTTCATTATATAAAGTGATTGTGTCTCTTCAGAGGTATTGGGATAAACTGCTCCATTCATAAGGATTTTTTTTTTTTTTTTGAACTGTTTGAACCATCAGAGTTTTGGTTGAACAGGCTTTCAATGGAGGAACAGAAATTCTCTCAGATTTCATAACAAAGTATCCCCATTTGTGTTTCAAAGATGAACCAAAGTCTTATGGGTTTGGAACAACACGAGGGTGAGTAAATGATGCTGGAATTTTCATTTTTGGGTGACCTATCCCTTTAAGATCGCAAGTATCGGTTCAATTCTGTAGTAACTCATCACGTTGCAAACCATAGGCCATAATATGGATGAAATGATAGCAAATATATCTACCGTTATAACAAATTTTACCATTGCACTGTGTATATACACAACCATACCACCCAGCCGTACCATTCATTGGCTTTGATCTTGCACTGAGCCTCTTATCTGTTTATCTTTTCTCTTTCGGTCTCTCTCTCCTGCAGCTTCTCGCAGTCAGCAGCTGTGTGTTCGTCTGGAGCCTCGTGGTTTGCTGTATGTGAAGTTGACCCTTTTGGAGCAGTTTGTGACCCCGTTCCCCCGCCTAAGTGACCTGCCTCCCCCTACGGTGTTCGGGGTGGAACTGCGCCACCTGGTGGAGAAGGAGGCGTCTGCACTCAAAGTGCCTCTGATCATTCAGAAGTGTGTTTCTGAGATCGAGAGGAGAGGATTGAGGGTGAGACAAACTCAGACAGGGTTGTCTCTGTGTGAGAAAATAATTAATATAATTTAAACAGTGTATGTGCCAAAGCAATGATAAATGATCCTCAGTTTGGCCCACACAGACTGCTGTGATCACTGTGAAGCGTTTTGATCTAAGTATTGAGAAATGTGTCCTAGTGATTAATGTCTGAACTAAGAGACTGAATGTGTTTCTGTGTGTCTGTAGGTGGTGGGATTATATCGTCTTTGTGGTTCCGCAGCAGTGAAGAAGGAATTGCGCGATGCGTTTGAGAAGGACAGTGCAGCAGTTACCTTAAACGACGAGCTCTATCCTGACGTCAACGTCATTACCGGTCAGTTAGCCTAATATATTTTGTGGCATGCTTTTTACTTAGTACTTCAAGGTATTGCTTTGAATATATGGATTTTTGTAGATTGCTTTTTAATTTTATGGTCAGGCATTCTGAAGGACTACCTGCGTGAGCTGCCGTCTCCTCTCATCACGAGGACCCTGTATGAAGTGGTATTAGAGGCCATGATGGTTCGACCGGCCTGCAGAAACGACAGCGACGCTCAGCGATCACAAAACACTGTGGCACTGCTGCAGTGTCTTCCTGAACCAGAGAGGGTAATTCATCCAGTCTGTTTGAGTGTCTGTAAACCTTTAAGACATATGCATGTCTGTTTACACTATCGTTCAGAAGTTTGGGGTTACTCTGAGCAAACAGATCTAATAAGAAATGCAAACATTTAGATTTTTTTGTCATTTATTTCTTAAGCGATTTATCACTATTTCATTGTCTTCTTACTTGCACGGCTGTCCGTGCTTTTGCCAGACGTAAGTCTGAGCTTCTTCCTGAGGAAGAGAGGATGTGATATTATGTAAGAGTACTGAAGTATTTGGGCGAGAGGGAGGGTGTGTGTGTGTGTGTGTCTGGCTTTGTGCCGCTGTACATGGTTTGTTTGTGAGCAGCAGAACCAGCAGCCTGAGGGTTTCCAGCATTGTCCAAAACAAACTAATTGGGAATGAGAACCTTCTGCCCCTCCTGCTCTCATACATTCATACTCTTTCTTTTCTCATCTCTTGTTCATCATTTAGAAATGCCTGGGTCACTTTTAGGAGTGTGCATAATTTTACTGTGTTTAAGCATCCTTGAAATCAAAATGGGCTTGATTTGCTTTCTTAAAGGGACTATATGTAAGAATTTTCATTTATTAAAGGGGTGGTTGATTATGATTTGACTTTTTTAACTTGAGTTAGTGTGTAATGTTGCTGTTTGATCATAAACAACATCTGCAAAGTTACGACGCTCAAAGTTCAGTGCAAAGGGAGAAATTTTCTTTTAAAGAATTCTCTGTTTAAGGACTACAACAAACGGTTGAACAAACAAGCTTTTTCCCGGGTTGACATAAGACTAAATAAAATTTACCCGAGAACACACAACAAAGGGGGCGGGGCCATGCTGGGCTGCTTTAGAGAAGAGGAAGAGTTGTTGTAGTCGAGTGTTGTTGACATGCCGCCATTTTACGCCGGATTGCTTCACAAACGAGGCTCAATTCAACGCTGGATTTGCACAAAAGATGAACATGACGGCACATGCTAGTGGATGAGTTGAATCAACTCCACAGCAACTACATAAATTTATCCACTAACCATTCAGAAACGTCTAAAAGTTGTAACTTCTTCCTGAGTCTCTCCATCAGTGTCGACTCCAGTTTGAACAATGTATGGCTGAACACTGTCGTCATTTTGGCTGCGTGAGATTCTCCAGCTTTGTTGTTGTTGAGCAACCGAAGTGCGAGCTGTTAAAGCCCCGCCCTCTTCTTGAAAAGGGGTGGGAGCAGCAGCTCATTTGCATTTAAAGGGACACACACAAAAACAGCATATTCTTGCTCACGCCCAAATAGGGTCAAATTTGATATATATTATAAGCTATAATAAATGATCTGTGGGGTATTTTGATCTGAAACTTAAGACCTTCCCCAGCTTCCTAGGTTGTCTATGAAAGCCTATGTGGAGGACTTGAGATGTTTTTGCCGGGATTCTCATAAAGATGTGACGTTTACGTGCTTCTGTTCAATGACACATGAAACAAATACTTATACAATGTTCAGGATAATGCTGAAAGAGTCATTGAGAGGAAAGCGCACAGCACATATTTACTTATTCATCTAACCATCGCTCTCAGCAGAGTAGAGAAGTTCGTTAACAGGATATCGCTGCAAATTATGGTATTTCTAATTACTTTTGAATGAGAATGAACAAGAACTTTGGCATGAGTATATCGGCATTGAATCAAGTACGTTACATATGCACGAGTGCGAGCATGAGCAATAAGTGGCTGGCTGCAGTTCACTTTACGGCCACCGGTGTTGCTAATAACAAGGCTTTTTGAATTCTACATATAGCTCCCACTGCGAACAATTCATCAATGCACATTATTCTAAACGAAAATCCCTTGATGCGTAAAATCAAATCATATCTTGTTGTATATCTCACAGAAGTAACTTTAGAACTTCCTGTTTGATTTTGTGTCTTCTGAAGGCAACTCTGTCCTTCTTGCTGGATCATCTGAGTCTGGTGGCATCTTACAGCGACAGCAACCGAATGACGTGCCAGAACCTGGCTGTATGCTTTGGGCCGGTCCTCCTGACGCCCACCCAGGAGTCCTGGCAGGCCGGGCTGACGGCACCTGGCTCAGGGGCCATGATGGGGTCCGGGGCTGGTCGAGGAGGGCGTAGCTTTGCACACAGTGAAGAGATTGCCAGCGCCGTGGACTTTAAACGACACATAGAGGCTTTGCACTACCTCCTGCAGCTCTGGCCTGGTAAGTTTGTGTGTCCCAAAAATGATCAGTTACTCTCTTAAATGTCATTTTGGACCTGTTTGACTTATTTCTTCTTTCACTGCAAAAAATAATTTTCCACATGAAAAACACAGTCATGTGTGGGAGATTTTATCCACGCTTTTTTCTCTGAATGTCCTCTGGTTTTGATTATCATTCCAGCACCACTCATGCAATGAAATGTCATGCATATAATCTAATAATCATTGGCTGCGTCTTGAAAGGTCATCTTTAAGCGTCATGTTACGACCCTTGACTTGCGTGTGGTAGCTGAAGCATGTTCTCATGACGCAGCACATGTGCAACACGCAGGAGGAATTTCAGTAACCTGTGACAGCTGTTGGCTATTTGCGTGCCACGTGTTCAGAGTTTGATGCATGAACACACTATTGTCTTCTGTAGAACTGCTTTATTTAATGAATCAGATTATTTTCATAATTGACAAATTTTGCCACATCGACAGTCATTGAACTGAATTTAATCAAAACTAAACTGAATTGATCTAAATAATGACTATTGTCTTTTTAGAGCTTCTTTACGGCAGAATTTGAATTAGTCTCATATTTACTGAAGTTTGCCTCATTGATTCTATTATTTTCCTGTTTATTACAGTAAAGCTGATTTTGAAACGATCGGTCTTGTATAAAGTTCTATAGAAATAAAGTTGACTTGACTTGCACATCTGCCACATGTCAAGCATGTAACGACATTTCATGTCCTTTTCTTCACAGTACCCAGAGGACGAGTGACGGATGACTCTGACCAATCACATGTCATCCCGTCTCTGGCATCCCAGAGTTCCTCACTGCGGCGAGCTCAGCGCGTGCCACTGCGAGTCGAGCTTCCCTCGGTTCAGGATGTGGTGGTTGTTTCCCGTAGGGGGCGTGGCCGCCTGGAAAGCCCGCCCTGCAACCGCTACGCTGGTGACTGGAGCGTCTGTGGGCGGGACTTCCTGTCGAACGACGAGGCAGATTACGACGAGGTGGCGGGCAGCGAGAGTGACGACGACATGGAGTCGTCGAAGAAGGGGGATGTGTGGGCGTCACCTGACGGTTTGTACGTGGATGACTTTGCTCTGGACTTTGACGCGCCGTTCACGTGCCGACTGAGTCTGAAGGACTTCGACACTCTGATTTCAGACTTGGAGAGAGAGTTAGCCAAACAAATCAACATCTGCCTCTGAACCAGGACTCCAAGGTCATTTTGAGCACTTCTGTCTTCCAGAACAAACACAAATGCATGCTTGACGTCATATAAGTCGCTTTGGAATATCGCAGCACGTTTCAGATGATAAAAAATGCGACTTGTATTCCGGAAAAAAATAAAAGAAGTCAAGCAAGAAATGTATTTTCATTGTTGGGGTATTTGTGCCCATCCTAAAGTATGATGCAGCGTTTGAACATTTCATAGCAGCTACTGTAACGTGATATTCAACAAGCACAAAAACAATGTTTTTTTTTATTCATCGTTCTTCTGAAGGGGAGGCGCGTATCGATTATTATATCAAGCTGTAAATGCATTATAACGCAATATAAACACTAGTTCTCAATGACGCTGAAGGATGACGGCAGGCAGTACGTCTGCGTTACGTTTGTGTGAAGTTTATTTTATTTAAAGCTCTGTGTACGACTCTTATTCCAGAAGGCTGGTTTGTGTCTCCGTGTGAGAAACCAGCAGCGTTCGGGCCAAGATTTCATCATTCTTTCCACCGGGACATTCCGTTACGCGTTTCACTGCCAGACTCTCTTTGGCAACAGCTTTTCTGACCAGCCTTATTTTCTATTCCTGTGTAATGCTTAATGGTGGACGTATTTATTACATTCCCTCGAGGTCACGTTAAAGGAACGTTCTGGGTTCAGTACAACTTTACAGCATTTGTGACGTAATGTTGATTTGAGAACGAGAAGCCAAAATCAATATTTGATGCAATGGCGGTTAATTGATGTTATGACATAAATGCTGTCATTAAAAGTTAAGGTTAAGTGTGTCATTTCTAAAACAAACAGAAAAGCAATGACTCATTTGGTCAAAACACTCATTGGTCAGTCAGATAGCCCCGCCCCCATACTCACGTCATTGGTTGAGTCAAAGTTGGCATGCAACTCTAACACGATACAAAAATGTCCCATTAGTTAACTAACAATGAGCAATACATTTGTTACAGTATTCATTAATCTTTGTTAAGGTTGGTTAATAAAAACACAACTTTGCATTGTTAGTTTGTTAGCTCAGGTCCATTAAATAATAAAATTAAATATTATATATATATATATAATAAGTGCTTTAGAATTATTTTTCATTGTTAGTTCATGTAATGAACAAATGGAACCTAAAGTGTTTGAACTAATTCAAAAGTATCCAATCATCTTTAGCTTGTACTGAACTCAGAACATTCGTTAAAAACCGAATTTATGTTTGACAATCAGCAAAAGCAAAGCTTGGCCAGAGACGACTATAATATAGTGTTAATTTTGACTGAATTTGCACAGTTTATGCCAAAATAATTGATTCAGGTTTTTTTTATTTTTTTTATTTTTAGAAGACATAAATGCTAAAACGATGAATCAGGACATGCTAATATAACCTGTATTGTCATGCCAAAGACTGTTGTGATGGATTATTGCACTTCTGGTTGTGCTTTAGCTGATCTGAGGTCAGTCCATTACTGAGAGCAGCTTTATCCTTCATATCTGCACGCGGTACAAATAATCTCAACTGTGATTTGATTCTAAAAGCCACAAATGGAATATAAAGGCCATGACTGAGCCCACGGGCTCCCTATATGCAAACTGTTTTACATGCTTTATTTGAATACAAATTTTGTTTAGTTGTATAAACAGTATTATTATGTTCTATTATTGCACCTGTAACATTAAGCACTTCTGTCTGTGCTCATGCATAGCCACAACCCAGCGATACACACGTCTACTGTGTGTGTGTGTGTGTGTGTGTGTGTGGATAATGTACCATTCAGTGTTATGTTAAAGAAATAAAGCAGTGTTCCGTTTCTACAATGAATCAGTGTGTTTTCTCTGGATCAAACCATCCTAAATGACACTTTAAAGGGATTGTTAACAATGTTCCAAGCTGATGATGATAAAATATTCACTGCATTAGCATTTGTTTTGCATTACAAATATCTAAACATTCTTAAATCAACATGCACAATTGCATTAGATATTAAGTATTGTTTTCTAAACATTCTGTTGACTATAAGTAACTTTGCAACTATGTTATGTCATCTAGCAGTCGTTAGAGTATTAGTAGACTGTCTGTACCTCAACTTTTCCTACTAACCCGAACACTAACCTAACAGTCTACTAATCCTTTAATGACTGCTGGTTGACATGTAGTTGCAATTAGGATGTCTAAAGTGGACGTTCGAAATAAAGTGAAACCCAAATATCTGCCAATATGGTCCGAAAAAAACTTGAATTGAGATATTTAAGACTGCAGATTTATGAATGTTTAGATATTTGTACTGGGATAGTAGAAAAAGAACATCCATTTTTTGCAGTGTTCATTTTTGGCCGGTGTTCCTTAAATGAGTCAAACTCTGAAACCTCTGATAGTTTGTTTAATCTGTGTGTGTGTGTGTGTGCTCACTGAGGTTTGGACTGAAGGCTGTGATGTTTTTGAATAAGTCAAACTCATTTCAGCACACGTGAATCATCACACGGCTCATGTTTCTCCTGTAGACTTTAACTGTTGGGAATAGAACACTAGTGTACTTCTCACTGCATTAGAAATAATGTTCGTATTCAGTGTGTAATCAGTAATGCTTCATATCAAAAAAAGTTTATTATATATCTTTTCATTCTTATCATTTTAAAGCATAGTGAACTACTGAAACTGTTTATCAGTGTGAAGTGAGTGATTACAGTGATGTGTGAATGTGTATCACCGCTATTGATCGGTAATCATCCGTACGAGTGTGTTTATCCCAGAGACAGACACTTCCTCTGAAGCGAGCGCGGCCTCACTCCCAAACACCCGTCTCTCTTCTTCACCGCACTCCTGCAGAGAGACAGGCGTCATGATGAATCTGAACAAGCTTTAAGGTCCATTCACACCAAGAACCATAACTATATTAGCGGCAACATCATTCTGTTTATCATAGGTGTGCAGTTTTGTCTTCTGTCGCTTTAAATGCTCACACTCTTTAAAGCAGGATGGATTCTGATTGGCTGTCAATGTTTTCAGCTGGAAAAAATCATTCGGAAAGTGATTGTTCCTCTGTGTCGTTATTGTTATAGTTGTGGTTTGGACTCTGATATTCTTTTATATTTGGAACGATTTTTAGAACTATATCGTTATAGTTATTGTGTCGTTGGCGTGAACAAGCCTTTACTGTGTTCTTGATTAATACGCAGCATAATGTTCACATCTGAAGAGATTTTTAGTTGATTTTTTATAATCTTTCTGTGATGAAGTGTTGCAGGGACTCACTGAGAGGAACAGACGGTGTTCTGACTGAGACGAGGCCGCAGGATCCTACAGGAGAGACACAGAGAGCAGGTCAGTCAGGGGTTCATGTGCCGGAGCAGCTCTGATCGTGTTTCATACCTCGCCGCTGAGCTCTTGGGAATCGCATTCATCATTTTTGTTTGCCTGAGAACAAATGAAAAGCAGCATGAGTGTGATTATGTTCATGTGTCTGACACATTACATGCGTCCAACTGGGATCATCTAGTTTCATTTTGAACTTGAACTTGACAGGTTTATAAAATCCTGTAAAACTTGTGTGATGTGGGTAATGGTAAAGTTTGTCATCAGAAGCTGATTCTCACCTCTGAGCCTTCCTGTCCAGCGTCTTCTGAGTGGCCGAGGACAGAGTCCGTGTGTTTCCAGGACTGTCTTTCTCCTGGTCAGAAGGAAGTGATGTCAGTTTTTGTGCAGGACGCTGTGAGAGAGAGAGAGAGTGTGTGTGTGTGTGTGTGTGTGTGTACCATCTCTCTGAGTGTCCTCTCTCTGTGTATCTCTCTGTCCTGCTGAAGAAGACGAAGTCTGTCTCTCAAAGGCCACACAAAGAAGATCTGATGGACGTCATGCAGCGCTGCCCGCAGCTGTGACACACACCAGACAAATGAAGAGAAAAATAATCACACATGAATAGAGTAAAGCTGTGCGTTACGCAGATTTGTGCGTTACCTGCGCTGTAACCCGCTGCTGTAGTGTCAGATCCTGATGGGAGACGGAGGCTCTCTTCTGCTGGGAATCCGTCTGGAACGAGTGGATGAACGCTCTGGAGTCCTGCAGCACATTCACACTCTGACTGACAGCAGCTGGTATGTTTAGGAAGTACTAGTGTGTGTCTTTACCTGTACGGTTTTGCGCAGGTGTGTGATTTTCTCTGTCTGTAAGAGTCTGCGTGTTAGAAAACCTCGAGCCACGGCCGTGAGACGACAGAGAGGCTCCACACACACGTCCTGTACAACGACTGGGTGAGTAACTCACAAGTAAAAATGCAAATATAAAAAACACATATATTTATAAAATACCCGGCAAAGTTTGGAAACATCAACATTTTTTATATATTCTTGACTTCTTCTCACCAAGACTGCATTTATTTGATAAAAAATGCAGTAAAAACAGTAAAATATATTATTAGTATTTAATGAACTGTTACTATATGTGAATATACAGTAAAGTGAATTTTCAGCATCATTACTCCAGTCTTCAGTGTCACATGATCCTTCAGAAATCATTCTGATATGATGATTTGCTGCTCAACAAACATTTGTTTATTATCAATGCTGAAAACAGTTGTGCTGCTTCAGATTTTTGCTACAAATTTACTGTATTTTTGATCAAATTAATGCAATGATGAGTAGAAGAGACTTCTTTATATATAATATCAGTGTTACTGATACCATACACACATTTTTATTTAGTCTATTATGTTTTTATGGGGCTTTTAAATGTCCCTCTTTTTCTCTCTCTCTCTATATATTTTAGTTTATTTAGTTGTAGTTATTTTAGTACTTCAACTAAGATGAGAAATGTTGGCTAACTGAAATAAAATGTTTAAGTTTTTTTATATTTCCTTTTATTTCAGTAGTGAAAGTAATGAAAACTATCTATCGTATTTTTAGAACTTTTTACTAACTTTTTGAAGCACTTTAAAGGAAGCTGGCCCTCACCTGTGTGTGTGAAGTGTGTCTCGTCTTCCGGCTGAGCTCCAGCGCTGATGACATCATGCTCTTCCTGCTCTGTTCGTTCAGCTTCCTCTGGAGCTGCTGCACACACACCAACATCAGCTGTCTGTGTTTTTGCTGCATTATCTCTCTCAGTTTACAGAAATTCATTCTGTTAATGTTTATAATACCTTAAAGCCTCATACTGCAGGTGTAGTGCTGTTTGGTGTGTGCTGATACCTGTGTTTGTCTCTCCTGTGCTGCGAGGAGCTCAGAGATCTGATGAGCGTGTTCTCTCTCTAAACGCTCACGCATCATGTCTAAAGCCTGAATCTGCTGCTCGACTGCGAATGCACACACACACACACACACAGATGTCAGAAGAGCAGGAGGAAACCTTTAAATCACCATACAAATAATGCAAAATTTCCTTAAGAAAATATGAGTTGTGCAATACTACAACACTTGTTGGTGTGTCAGGTGACCAGTGCATTGATCTGCAGCTGCTGAAGTGTGTTTTTGAGGGTTGATCAAGTGTTGTAGTCACACCTTTTACAACAAGTTTCCATTTGTAACTTCATTAGTTAACATGAACAGTTGTGTTTTGTGAACTAATGTTAACAAAGATTAATAAATACTGTAATAAATGTAGTGCTAATGGGACTTTATAAAGTGTAACCATTTTATTTAACCATGCCAGTGTTATTTTAGTAGTAATTATAATTTTTATTGATATTTGATCGTTATCGTGTTCACTGATGTGCGCAAGAAATGTGTTTTGTTTAGCTTTAAGTCAAGTACACCTTGATGTCCCACTAACCTCCAATCTCATCCTGCTGCTGCGAGTGTCGGATCGGCCCGACGGAGCCCGGTGAGGGAGCGGACACCACCTGCGGTCTGATCAAAGATGGCGAGGGGCTTTCCACATCATAGGACCGGTTGAGGGGCGCCGGAGGTGAACGACGGGCCGGTCTGGTGTTCTCAGGGCTCACGTCTTGTGTTGAATCTAACCTGGTCGTTTCCTTCCGGCTGCTGGGTGTGGAGGTAATGATTGACAGCTGTCTGTCACTGAACTCTGAACAGCTGCAGTTCCATTCTGCACCAGAGGGGGCAGGAGAAGATGCTGTGAAAACCGATCGCTCCATTGGACGTTGTTCGTTATGACCGCTTCTGGACAGATATTCAGATCCGTTCGTGCTGAGCTCAGACTCGCTGACGGGATGAGAAATGAGGATGTTTCTGGTGGTGTGCAGTTGCGGCCTCCGTGCTCGGTGTGTGAGAGGGCTGCAGCTGGGCTGAGGACCGGGTAACTGAGCGTAAGAACCCGTCAGACTGAGAGAGAGACCGGACAGGGTGGAGTCAGGGGACTCTGGGTCAGAACCGCCACTGGACTCGTCAGACAGCAGCTTCTCCATGCGCTGGTTCAGCAGTCGAAGGGTCTCTCTCTTCAGAGAGCTGCTGGGACTGAGGTTCTGGTTCTGAGCGGGGGCCGTGAACGGTCTGATGGAGCGGATCGGGCTGGTTTTGGACCCATGAGATAGAGACAGGTCTGATGTGATGCTGTCCGGCTCGTTCTGCGTCTTTTTCAGCTGCAGGAATACAAAAGAGGTTACACATTTCTACAGAACTAGTTCTTCATTTGGACAACTGGATCTCCACCAGCAGATGCTGCAGTGTTTCTGTCATATCTTTAAAAAAAGAATTAAAACATAAAAAAAACATGAACTTATTTTATTTCTGCTAGTTGCCAAGGCAACATTCATAATTTTAGTTTAACCTGACGTACTAAAATAACTAAAACTAAACCTGAAATAAGATTGGATATTTAAAAAACTAATACTGATAACTAATAAAAAAATGACCAAAACACACAACAACATGACAAACTTTAACTACAACTGAAATGAAAACAGAAAATATAAAAATACAAAATAAATCAAAATCTGAATAAAAACTATGGAAAGTCCCTATAAAAAAATGAAAACTCAATGTGTAAGTGTGTTTGTGTGTGTGTGGAGTGTGTGCGTTTGTGCGCATAAGTGAGTGTGCATGTGTGTGTGTGTGTGTGCGTGCATGCCTGCACATGTATGTGTGTGTGTGTGAGTGTGTGTGTGTGAGAGTGTGTGCGTTTGTGCGCATAAGTGTGTGTGAGTGTGTGTGAGTGAGTGCGTGCATGCCTGCACATGTATGTGTGTGTGAGAGTGTGTGTTTGTGCGCATAAGTGTGTGTGAGTGTGCATGTGTGTGTGTGTGAGTGCGTGCATGCCTGCACATGTATGTGTGTGTGTGTGTGAGAGTGTGTGCGTTTGTGCGCATAAGTGTGTGTGAGTGCGTGCATGCCTGCACATGTATGTGTGTGTGAGTGTGCGTTTGTGCGCATAAGTGTGTGTGAGTGTGCATGTGTGTGCGTGTGAGTGCATGCATGCCTGCACATGTATGTGTGTGTGAGAGTGTGCGTTTGTGCGCATAAGTGTGTGTGAGTGTGCATGTGTGTGTGTGTGTTAGTGCGTGCATGCCTGCACATGTATGTGTGTGTGTGTGTGTGAGAGTGTGTGCGTTTGTGCGCATAAGTGTGTGTGAGTGTGCATGTGTGTGCGTGAGTGCGTGCATGCCTGCACATGTATGTGTGTGTGTGTGTGAGAGTGTGTGCGTTTGTGCGCATAAGTGTGTGTGAGTGTGCATGTGTGTGCGTGTGAGTGCGTGCATGCCTGCACATGTATGTGTGTGTGAGAGTGTGCGTTTGTGCGCATAAGTGTGTGTGAGTGTGCATGTGTGTGTGTGTGTTAGTGCGTGCATGCCTGCACATGTATGTGTGTGTGTGTGTGTGAGAGTGTGTGCGTTTGTGCGCATAAGTGTGTGTGAGTGTGCATGTGTGTGCGTGTGAGTGCGTGCATGCCTGCACATGTATATGTGTGTGTGTGAGAGTGTGTGCGTTTGTGCGCATAAGTGTGTGTGAGAGTGTGTGTTTGTGCGCATAAGTGTGTGTGAGTGTGCATGTGTGTGCGTGTGAGTGCGTGCATGCCTGCACATGTATGTGTGTGTGTGAGAGTGTGTGCGTTTGTGCGCATAAGTGTGTGTGAGTGTGCATGTGTGTGTGAGTGAGTGCGTGCATGCCTGCACATGTATGTGTGTGTGAGAGTGTGCGTTTGTGCGCATAAGTGTGTGTGAGTGTGCATGTGTGTGTGTGTGTTAGTGCGTGCATGCCTGCACATGTATGTGTGTGTGTGTGTGTGAGAGTGTGTGCGTTTGTGCGCATAAGTGTGTGTGAGTGTGCATGTGTGTGCGTGTGAGTGCGTGCATGCCTGCACATGTATATGTGTGTGTGTGAGAGTGTGTGCGTTTGTGCGCATAAGTGTGTGTGAGAGTGTGTGTTTGTGCGCATAAGTGTGTGTGAGTGTGCATGTGTGTGCGTGTGAGTGCGTGCATGCCTGCACATGTATGTGTGTGTGTGAGAGTGTGTGCGTTTGTGCGCATAAGTGTGTGTGAGTGTGCATGTGTGTGTGTGTGAGTGCGTGCATGCCTGCACATGTATGTGTGTGTGTGTGTGAGAGTGTGTGCGTTTGTGCGCATAAGTGTGTGTGAGTGTGCATGTGTGTGTGTGTGAGTGCGTGCATGCCTGCACATGTATGTGTGTGTGTGTGTGAGAGTGTGTGCGTTTGTGCGCATAAGTGTGTGTGAGTGTGCATGTGTGTGTGTGTGAGTGCGTGCATGCCTGCACATGTATGTGTGTGTGTGTGAGAGTGTGTGCGTTTGTGCGCATAAGTGTGTGTGAGTGTGCATGTGTGTGCGTGTGAGTGCGTGCATGCCTGCACATGTATGTGTGTGTGTGAGAGTGTGTGCGTTTGTGCGCATAAGTGTGTGTGAGTGTGCATGTGTGTGTGTGTGAGTGCGTGCATGCCTGCACATGTATGTGTGTGTGTGTGTGAGAGTGTGTGCGTTTGTGCGCATAAGTGTGTGTGAGTGCGTGCATGCCTGCACATGTATGTGTGTGTGAGAGTGTGCGTTTGTGCGCATAAGTGTGTGTGAGTGTGCATGTGTGTGTGTGTGAGTGCGTGCATGCCTGCACATGTATGTGTGTGTGTGTGTGTGAGAGTGTGTGCGTTTGTGCGCATAAGTGTGTGTGAGTGTGCATGTGTGTGCGTGTGAGTGCGTGCATGCCTGCACATGTATATGTGTGTGTGTGTGTGTGAGAGTGTGTGCGTTTGTGCGCATAAGTGTGTGTGAGAGTGTGTGTTTGTGCGCATAAGTGTGTGTGAGTGTGCATGTGTGTGCGTGTGAGTGCGTGCATGCCTGCACATGTATGTGTGTGTGTGTGTGAGAGTGTGTGCGTTTGTGCGCATAAGTGTGTGTGAGTGTGCATGTGTGTGCGTGTGAGTGCGTGCATGCCTGCACATGTATGTGTGTGTGTGAGAGTGTGTGCGTTTGTGCGCATAAGTGTGTGTGAGTGTGCATGTGTGTGTGTGTGAGTGCGTGCATGCCTGCACATGTATGTGTGTGTGTGTGTGAGAGTGTGTGCGTTTGTGCGCATAAGTGTGTGTGAGTGTGCATGTGTGTGCGTGTGAGTGCGTGCATGCCTGCACATGTATGTGTGTGTGTGTGTGTGAGTGTGTGCGTTTGTGCGCATAAGTGTGTGTGAGTGTGTGTGTGAGTGAGTGCGTGCATGCCTGCACATGTATGTGTGTGTGAGAGTGTGTGTTTGTGCGCATAAGTGTGTGTGAGTGTGCATGTGTGTGTGTGTGAGTGCGTGCATGCCTGCACATGTATGTGTGTGTGTGTGTGAGAGTGTGTGCGTTTGTGCGCATAAGTGTGTGTGAGTGTGCATGTGTGTGCGTGTGAGTGCGTGCATGCCTGCACATGTATGTGTGTGTGTGTGAGTGTGTGTGAGTGTGTGCGTTTGTGCGCATAAGTGTGTGTGAGTGTGCATGTGTGTGCGTGTGAGTGCGTGCATGCCTGCACATGTATGTGTGTGTGTGTGTGTGTGAGAGTGTGTGCGTTTGTGCGCATAAGTGTGTGTGAGTGTGTGTGTGAGTGAGTGCATGCATGCCTGCACATGTATGTGTGTGTGAGAGTGTGTGTTTGTGCGCATAAGTGTGTGTGAGTGTGCATGTGTGTGTGTGTAAGTGCGTGCATGCCTGCACATGTATGTGTGTGTGTGAGAGTGTGCATGTGTGTGTGTGTGTGTGAGAGTGTGTGCGTTTGTGCGCATAAGTGTGTGTGTGTGTGTTCGTGTGAGTGCGTGCATGCCTGCACATGTATGTGTGTGTGTGTGTGTGTGTGTGTGTGTGTGTTTGTGTGTGTGTGAGAGAGTGTAGTCTCTCTGTTGAGGCTCGTGTTCAATCATGCTTATAATCTAAACTAAATTTCCAGGGTAACAGGTGTCTGTGTTTACAGAGCTGTAATATTACCACAAAATAAGCTTTATAATCCCAATAATACTACATCTGCAGTTTAGTATTAGTTTCAGCATGACCATTTTGCACCTTACACAAAACCCTTATTCCCTATAAAGGTAAAGATAAACACACATAACATAAGATTGATAATATCTCACAGCCCTGTTTTATTTGTAGTAGACGTTAGAGATGTTCAGTTCAGTGTTGATCAGTGTAATCTTGTGTTAATGTGTGTAAACTCACATGGATGTTGTTGAGAATGTCCTGCACTCGCTGCAGAAGAGCGTCTGTCTGTCTCTTCCTGTCTTTCGCCACGGCTGTCTGTCTGTCTTCAGCCATCTGAACACGCAGCTCTTCACTCAACTACACAAACACATTCAAACCAGACGTTATTCTCTAAACTAAACAGCAAATGAAAAACCCAGACGCACATTCAGGTGCTTTTTTACGGTCTCTATCGTCACTCTGTTTGGAACATATTACATTTATTAACATGCATATCTATAATCCTACCGAGAATTGGTCGTCTGTGTAGTTTTCCGCACGCTGGTCAGAGTTACTACTGTGTCGACTGATCCTCACTGTCTCTATGAAACCGTGGCATTACATCACACAACACAAGCATGAGAGGATCCGAGGAGCGCTTCAGAACAACACACCAACACAGCTGAGACTCGACTGGTTTCGTTTCTCAGAACTTTTAAAAGGCATCTATAGAATTTCTTGAAAAATGAATATATTCAAATATTATTTGGAAAATATGTTGTTTCTATTAAGTTACATTATGATGTTTTTTCCTAGTCATTATAATTCTTTGCTGATTATTATGTATTAATTTATATGATTTTTATCAGTTTTTATTTATTTAGTTCTGTACTGTTAGATTTATTATTTAATCATTTATTTATATATTATGTACTTTTATTTATTTACTTTAATATACATTTTTATTCATTTGAATCTTATTTTTGTATACTCGTTATAGTTCTGTACTGTTAGATGTATTAATTACTTACTTATTTTATCTGTTTTTATTTACTTTAATATAAAATTGTATTTATTTTAATCTTATTTTTATTCACTCATGGTTCTGTACTGTTAGATTAATTATTTAATCATGTATTTAGTTATATATTTCATCTATTTTTATTTACTTACTTGAATATAATTTTAACTTATTTGAATCTTATTTTTTATTTACTCATAGTTCTGTACGATTATATTTATTATTAAATTAATTAACAATTTATTTTTACTTTAACATTTATTTTAATCTTATTTTTTTATACTGTTCTTCTCTAAACTTTTTTTCCCCGAACGCCAGTTTGAAAACCCCTGGACTAGTGTGTTAGATCTAGATCTGTCTGTTTATTGTAGTCCATGTTAACCAGTGCTCATCTGTATATTAATATATGCATTATTATTTAACAAAAATCTCATTATGTCAGTGTTATTCTCACCACAGGCTCCAACAGCCTCCTGCCGTGGAAGTGGATGTCGGACAGCGCCCTCTGCCGCTGAGGAGCGGTACTGCAGCCAGGCGGCAGCAGCGTGTTCAGTGTCCTGCTGTAGAACTGCTCATAACTCTCCATTTCTCTCAATACGAGACACTAAACACAGCTAAAAAATAAGCATTCGGACACTGAAGTTAAATTAAATGATCTTAAATAAAAAATATTTAAACTACACGACATTAAACGGTATGTTTTCATACCATGAAGAACAATTTAATCACTCACCGCTGTTCAGCTGAATTCTCTGTCTAAGACCCGATGCTAATACTGTATCTCACACATACAGTAACACAAAAATGAGAGTTTGTTTTGTTTTCTGTTCGTTTTTTCTCTTTCATTTGCCTCGCGCTCTTCTTACGCGGGCATCACGGCGGTTATAGATAGACGCGTTGCATAGCAACCAAGGGGAAGCCCCGCCCCCTGCCGCACGATTCGTTTTAACTGCTTCAGTGCTGCGCAGCGCTCACGCAGATCATGAATGAATAATAATTATTATTTTTTTTAGTTTTATAAATACGAATAATAAAATCTCAATATTATGTCCTCGCATACAGCCCTTAAAATGTAAAGAACACTGAATGAAATTATATGGAACTCTGTTTGGTCACGTGTGCAGCCGGCGGGCGGTGACGTCACGGGTGCCGTTATCTTGGGCAGATGAGGTGAGAGTGACCGACCGCAGACACACAGCAGGACCGGAGAGAGACGCCGCTGCCGCTCGATGATGATGACGATGGAGATGCAGTATAATAATAATAATAACGGATATGGTCTGGAGGAGTACATGATCCAGGAGGATGATTGGGACAGAGACCTGCTGCTCGACCCCGCGTGGGAGAAACAGCAGAGGAAGGTCAGAGTTCATTCATCAATAATTATTACAATAATGAAAATGGGCGCCGTAAATGATTTGAAAAATAAAATAAACAATAGTGTAAAATACAATCCACAAATTCAACACAAGCGATAAATAAACTGACAATAAGCTATTATAAAAATTATTCCAATTGAAAAGAGAAAAACAATTAATAATGAAGTACGGTCAAAATAAGATAAATCTAAAAAAAAAAATTAATTATAAAATATTTAAACTACTGTAACAAAAGATAAAGTTCTAAATGCAAAATAAAAGTACAGAATAAATTTAACACAAGCGGTAAATTAAAAACAGTAAGCAAAGTTAAAGTTGTTTATACACATTTCATATGCAAAATTAATTTAAACTAAAAAGAGAAAGTAAAAACAAGTAATGTCAAATCATTAAAAATTTTGTCGGTTAATGTGTGTGTGAGAGTGTGTGTGTGTGTGTGTTTGTGACATATAAGGACACAGATGTGTATAATGTCATGGGTATGACAGGTATTACAAGGAGAGGGTGACTTATGAGGACATTACCCATGTGCCCATTTCTCGAAAGGCTTATAAATCATACAGAATGAGTTTTTGTGAGAAAGTAACACAGATTCCTGTGATGGGCAGAGTTAGGTTTAGGGGTAGTGTAGGGGAGAGTACAGTATGTACAGTATAAAAACCATTACGTCTATGGAAAGTCCCCACAATTCACAAAAACAAACCTGTGTGTGAGTGTGTGTGTGTGTGTGTGTGTGTGAGAGTGTGTGTGTGAGTGAGTGTGTGTGTGTGAGAGTGTGTGTGTGAGTGTGTGTGTGTGTGTGAGTGTGTGTGTGTGTGTGAGAGTGTGTGAGTGTGTGTGTGTGTGTGTGTGTGTGTGAGAGTGTGTGAGTGTGTGTGTGTGTGTGTGTGTGTGTGTGAGAGTGAGAGTGTGTGTGTGTGACTGAGTGTGTGAGTGTGTGTGAGTGTGTGTGTGTGTGTGTGAGTGTGTGTGTGAGTGTGTGTGTGTGTGAGTATATGTGTGTGTGAGTGTGTGTGTGTGTGTGTGAGTGTGTATCCTCTAACAATAGCTCCGAGTGTCTGTGTGTCGTGACACCTGTGGACAGATGCGCAGTAACACATGATGATGATGCTCTAATTTTATCTGTGGAACGGTCGGTCAGTGCGGGTCACTAATCCACTGTCCTTGATGCCAAATTCATGTGTGTCACACCTAAACTCTTTCACCTTCCCTTTTAAGATGAACCTTTAGCGGGAGCGTTTCCAGAGCTGCTCTGGAAAAACTAATTCATTCAGTTAGTGGTTAGTGTGAACTCTGCGATTGTTTTTTTATTTAGAACAATTTTTAGAACTAAAAAAAACTCTCTATTTATATTCTCGAGAGACAGTTTTTCCACAATGAAAATCCTCGGAGCGCTTGTAAAGTGCTCTGCCTTTCCCAGGGTACAGAATATCCGTCTGACAACACTGAGAAAACATGCTGAACTAAAGGAGTGCAGTGAGCTGACAGATAGATGGAGTGTGTGAAGAACAGCTGATGAAATGTGACTCCTGCTTCTCTATTGTTGTGTCTGTGTTAATGTAGGTGAATCTGAGGAGCATCATCCGTCCACACGACCTCCTTCAATCTTGACTGAAACTCAAAATAGCACTGTATGTGAATCAGAAGTGATCAGATGTAATTTTGGAGTTCATAGAAACTCAATGCATACTTGATTTCACTTTAAACAGACGAACCACAGATGTGAGTTCTGCAGGGGGCGTTTTGTGCTCCCAACGCCTCGGCGTGAATGTGATGAAACGCGTCAGGAGCGGTTTTCCCTCTGGCATGTGCACTTTATAGGTTCACTCGTATTTCAGAACACGTGTGATTTATGAGGGAACAGACCTCGCTGTCATTGACCGGACGGACATTGTGTGCTCGGGCATGATGCACATGCTTTTGTTTTGATGTTAAGCATTCGCAACATAGTTGTTACTCGTTGTTTTAGGCTTCTGCTTTTTGCTTTTGTTTTAAGTAGATCCTCCACATACACAGCAAACTCACAATCACATAAAGTCATCATGAAAGGGAAGTTGCACTCATCTTTTCTTCCCTAATGTGACGTATATCCGAGTGGAACGGTGTTGTGACAAATCGAAATCGGGTCATTAATTATAACTGAAATATTTAACACATAATTACATTAAAGATGATTGTGAATACATGTAGGGTATGCGTGTATAAACTAAGCTATCAGGCTAATCGGGTATCTGTATGCTATGCTAGTACATTAATTCAGACGTTAATGGTCATTATAACACAGTATTTATCATAACATAATTTTGTAGGAATTGTAATCTAGTACCTATTAAAAGCAATTTGAACCAATAGGATCGCTTGTGGTCATAATAGAGACCCTTATTTTAGGGGGGACCCAGTTTGTCACTACAGCAGCTTCTCAAACAAGAACAAATGTAGGGCGGGGCTTGGGAATTGATTGGATGGTTGTGGTTTGCTATTGGTGGATCTCATGTGAGTGACAGGTTGCCCCGCCCTCGTCATCAGAGAAGAGATGCTGCAAGAGGGAGGAGAAGATATTCTGATTCAAGATTATAAGAAACAAAAATAAATCATTTAGAATAAACTGCAATATTCCATTAAAAAAAAATTGTCCATTTTGGGTTCATGCTGAATGTTTCGGTCAATCGAAATGGACGAATGTGTGATAAATAATAATACCTGTCGTCTCTCAGACGTTCACCGCCTGGTGTAACTCTCACCTGCGTAAAGCGGGAACTCAGATCGAGAACATCGAGGAGGATTTCAGGAACGGACTGAAGCTGATGTTGCTGTTGGAGGTCATCTCAGGTACATCAACGATCATCAACGCTCGGTTTGGTTTCTAAAGAAGATGTTTGCAGGTCTGTCTCTGTAACATTGTCTTCTCCTCCAGGTGAAAGGCTTCCCAAACCAGACCGAGGAAAGATGCGCTTTCACAAAATAGCCAATGTGAACAAAGCTCTGGACTACATCACCAGTAAAGGTGTGAAGCTGGTGTCCATCGGTGCTGAGGGTGAGAGACATAGATCTTGTAGTTTATGAATGCTTTGGTCGGACTTCAAAAGTTTAATTTGACTGTAAAGCAAATGTACTGAACTAAACATTTTTATTTTATACAAAATTAGCTGTATGTCCAACCAAGTTTGAAGTTGATATCACAAAAATTGAGAAATTGTCCAATTTCAAAGTGTTTTTCACAGGATGAAACAGGCCGTTCACACCAGGAATGATAATTATATCTATACACCAATGCATGATATCGTTCTGTTTATTATAGGCACGCTGCAGTTCTGTTGCTTTAAATGCTCGAGCTCTTTAAAGCAGGATGGATTCTGGATAGAAAATGTTCCTCTGTGTCGTTATCGTTATAGTTGTGATGTGGAAATAGAATGATTGTTAAAACTTTCCCAGCTATAACAGGAAACGTTCTCAGAACGTTCTGGCATGGTTTATGAACCAACGTTCTTCCAGTAACGTTAACAGACTGTAATCTGGTATTCTCAAAACGTTAGCACAAAAACATTATTTCTGAAACGTTTTAGATGGATGTTCGACTAACATAAAAAAGCGTTCAGAGAACATTCAAAAGTAACGTTCCCATAATGTTTTAAGAAATTATAAAACGTCGTGTTTCCTTAACGTTCGCAAAACTATTAAGCGTTTTAAGTGTTCAGAGAACATTCAGAAATAACGTTTTCATAACTTAATGGGTACATTAAGTTCTTAGAACATCATTTTAGTGATCATCTTTGGTGTGAACAGGGTCTTAGTCATAAGAGGAAAACATTTAGAAATTATGTGACGAACCACTGAAGAAAATAATGAGAACTTCTGAGAATTTGACTGCTTTGAACTCATTGTTTTGTTGCCAAAAGATGTTTGGCACTTTCTAGTCAACAGTTGCATTGTGATTATTTGATCATACTTATATGAAATAATAACTGGGATCATTCTGCACTTTAAATCCTAAGCATTCCAGATTCGCTGTATTTTAACCTTCACACAATTCTGAGTATTTCAAATACTCTAAAATTATTATTTTTTTAAAAGTGTGTATATATATATATATGCATTTAAAACATTTTAATATTTTGAATTTCATTCACATCAGTTATTTGCATGACTTTTACACTAGTAAAAATGTTGAGTGATTCGTCTGTTCGATCCTCAGAGATTGTTGATGGAAATGTGAAGATGACTCTGGGAATGATCTGGACCATCATCCTCCGCTTCGCCATCCAGGACATCTCAGTGGAGGGTATGTGTCTCTCTCACACACACACACACACACACACACACTTACAGACTCAATCTAATGAATCTAATAACATCGATTCTTCGTCAGAAACCTCGGCTAAAGAAGGGCTCCTGCTGTGGTGTCAGAGGAAAACGGCCCCGTACAGGAACGTCAATGTACAAAACTTCCACTGCAGGTACCACATGGTTTATATTCTTTTAAGCCACAGAGACATCTTCCCAATGCATTTACTGAAATAGTTTAAAATCATTTTGTTATCTGTGTTAGTTCAGACTGTGCCAAAGAAATATTCAGTTTTCTTTCGTCCTGTTAACGTCTGATATCCTCACTCAGCTGGAAGGACGGTCTGGCGTTCTGTGCGCTCATTCACAGACACAGACCTGACCTGATCGACTACTCCAAACTCAACAAGGTCTCTGTTAGTGCATGCTAGTCACTGACTCACGGGCATGCAGGGGTTAACTAACAGATAACCCGTTTAAATGACTGTAACGAGGCTGTTTCAGAAATGAAGGAGATGTGCAGCAGAAACATTTATTTAAACACAGCTAAAGTAAATCAGAATATTCGAGACGCGAGCAGAACCGAACTGAACATGGGTTTGCTGAAGACAGAGAGTGATATCAGTTTCTCTTACAGCTTAGAATGATGTGAGTAATTCGAGTCTGAGGTGAAGGGCTTTACTCGAGCTTTAGCAGGTCCTCTGCCTCATACAGCTGGTGTCTGACGGTCCGGACGGATTTACAGAGAGAAATCCTCAGATAATCCCGTCTGAAACCAGAACGCTTTAACAAACCTGTGTGAATCTGTGTCGTGATCTATAACCTAACCTGTCATTTCAGCATCACTGAGCTACTAGATTTTGTAGTAATGTTTTTATTTTCATTTTCGTTAAAGTTTTACTAATTTTGTTGCGTGTTTTTGTGGTACAATAAGATTCCATTTGTTAACATGAATTAATCTCAGTTAATGGCGATTTCAACATTTACAAACAGATTATTAAAGAGTCACAGAGTGTTTTGTTTTAGTTATTTTAGTACATTAAGTTAAATTAAATGAAAATCATTTTAGAATTTCAGATAACATTTATTTTTATTTTTAGTTCATGATAATAATCCTGTATGGAGCTTTTGCTAATCACTTAAATGAGGAATTTATACAAACGTGTTGCTGTAATTAAAACAAACGCATCATTCATTTCTCTGTGCAGGACGATCCTCTTGGAAATCTCAATCTGGCTTTAGAAATTGCAGAGAAACACTTGGACATCCCTAAAATGTTGGACCCAGAAGGTAAACGAGGACAGATCACCTTCATATGTGTCAAATTAAAGCCTTTATAATGAAGCATTAATCTTTAAAAAATATTTTTTGTTGCCAATGTTGCAGCTTTATGCATTTAGGGTTGGCATAAAACAGTAGTTGCCTATTGTGCCGTATATCTGAGTGAAACGCTTCTCAAACAAGAACAAATGTAGGGCGGGGCTTGGGAATTGATTGGATGGTTGTGGTTTGCTATTGGTGGATCTCATGTGAGTGACAGGTTGCCCCGCCCTCGTCATCAGAGAAGAGAAGCTGCAAGAGGGAGGAGAAGATATTCTGATTCAAGATTACCAGGAACATGAATTTAAAATTCTAAATGAAGAGCCCTCTTACCATAACACAACACAGGAAAGTGCACAAGTCATGTGACCTTGTTAATATACAACAATACTCTCCTGCTGAACTCAGTAACAGATTTAGCGAACACAGCTGTCTGTGGTGGACGGCTCTTTATGACCCGCGTGTCGTGTTACTATCACGCACCTCGTGACCTAGAAGGTGACGGCCTTGAACAATCCATCCCAGAATGCAATGCACATATTCCCCTCTAATGGCTGTGTAATCAATGCATTAGGCAAAAGTTGCTGCGTTTATTCTCATAATTCTTCAGATGTCATTTGTTGTGTCTCTGTGCTCCAGACATCATTAACACCCCGAAGCCGGACGAGCGAGCCATCATGACGTATGTGTCCTGTTTCTATCATGCTTTCGCTGGGGCAGAACAGGTACTTTTGCACTAAATGTGAACCACACATAGAGCCTGTAGATGCATCATGGGTACTTTCAAATGAACCACAGAAAGTTGAGTCTGTCATGTGACATCTGTGTGTTTAAAGGCAGAAACTGCAGCTAACAGGATCTGTAAAGTGCTCGGAGTGAATCAGGAAAATGAGAAACTGATGGAGGAATATGAACGACTGGCCAGTGAGGTACAACACACACACACACACTCACACACACACACACACACACAAATTATACTGACCCCAACTCTTGCGTGTTTCAGTTGCTGGAGTGGATCCGTCGCACCACGCCGTGGCTTGAGAAGCGAGCCCCAGAGAGCACGATGGCTGCCATGAGATGCAAGCTGGAGGATTTCAGAGACTATCGCCGCATGCACAAACCTCCCAAAGTCCAGGAGAAATGCCAGCTGGAGATCAGCTTCAACACGCTACAGACCAAACTCAACATCAGCAACAGACCCGCTTTCATGCCCTCAGAGGGGAAGATGGTGTCTGTAAGACACACACACACACACAGTGCTTGTCTGAGTTGTGTTATTACAGTGAGTTGACCTCTAACCCTGAGACCCGTGTGCAGGACATCACCAGCGCGTGGCAGGGTCTGGAGCACGCCGAGAAGGGTTACGAGGAGTGGCTGCTCAGCGAGATCAGACGTCTGGAGCGTGTGGAACATTTGGCTGAGAAGTTCCAGCAGAAAGTCGCTACACACGAGAGCTGGGCGCAGGGTGAGATGACATCACTTCCTGTTGTGTCCTTCAAGTTGACCATGAGTCACAGCAAATGTTTTACATAAAGGCTTTAAAGGAATAGTTCATGCAAAAATGAAAATTCTGGCGCACTCAAGAAGGTGTTTGGCATCTTCACACCTGCTGCAACTTCTTCATGCAACAAGTTTGGGAAACTATTGCAATGTAAAAGTGTAGAAGGTTTTGTGTGATGGGTGGGTTTAGGGGATAGAAAATGCAGTTTGTACAGTATAAAAATATGAAAAGTCCCCATAAAACATGTTTGTGCGCACTGCAGGAAAGGATCAGCTGTTGACTCTGAAGGATTACGAGAGTGCATCCCTAACGGAGGTGAGAGCGCTGCTACGGAAACACGAGGCGTTTGAGAGTGACCTGGCTGCTCATCAGGACAGAGTGGAGCAGATCGCTGCCATAGCACAGGAACTCAAGTATGACCACTTCCTGTTTCCTCCTCATGACCTCACACTTTATGTGGGGGTCACATGAACGTCAGCATTGTTTCTACCATAGTTTTGTGTGTGTGTGTGTGTGTTACTCTATTCACCTGTGGTGTTTTGCGTAAACTATTCAAACATGTTCTTGACAGTTTTCTTGAGATGTTTGTATGTTTGAAGCAGTGTTTCAGATGAGGTAAGGCTGTGGCAGCAGTGTTGGGTTTCTATTGTTCTAAATGTAATCGCAGCACCTGTCAGATTCCCTCTGTGACAATGAGTCAATGTCGTACCCAGAAACACACACACACACACACACACACCTCAGTATATATTCAACGCTCTATTTGTAGAAGCTGCATTCGGTGTGTCAAAGTGACAGAGGCATCTGAACACTCTCTGATCTGAAACGCTGTCAACACCTCCATCAGAACAGCTGCTGCTGGGAACGTCATGACGTCTAATCTTCAGAGCCACATTTTAAAGGATCTTTTTAAATGTATGATAAGGGCATTTCCACCCACAGTAAATCATCCTGTACTCAGATGGTCTGACTGCGGTCTGTTTGTGGGTCCTTCTGTGGTTCAATTGACTTCATTGTCTGATTTAAAATTCAGAAGTACCTAAAAAAAATCTTCCTCATTTTCTTCAGTATTACATAATCAGCTTACTTTTTTCATGTTACAAGTAACTCATTACAAGTAATGTGCATTATGTAATCAGATTACTTTTTCATGTTACAAGTAACTCGTTACAAGTAATGTGCATTATGTAATCAGATTACTTTTTCATGTTACAAGTAACTCGTTACAAGTAACGTGCATTACGTAATCAGATTACTTTTTTCATGTTACAAGTAACTCGTTACAAGTAACGTGCATTACGTAATCAGATTACTTTTTCATGTTACAAGTAACTCGTTACAAGTAACGTGCATTACGTAATCAGATTACTTTTTCATGTTACAAGTAACTCGTTACAAGTAACGTGCATTACGTAATCAGATTACTTTTTCATGTTACAAGTAACTCGTTACAAGTAACGTGCATTACGTAATCAGATTACTTTTCTCATGTTACAAGTAACTCGTTACAAGTAACGTGCATTACGTAATCAGATTACTTTTTCATGTTACAAGTAACGTGCATTATGTAATCAGATTACTTTTTCATGTTACAAGTAACTCGTTACAAGTAACGTGCATTACGTAATCAGATTACTTTTTCATGTTACAAGTAACTCGTTACAAGTAACGTGCATTATGTAATCAGATTACTTTTTTCATGTTACAAGTAACGTGCATTATGTAATCAGATTACTTTTTCATGTTACAAGTAACTCGTTACAAGTAACGTGCATTATGTAATCAGATTACTTTTTTCATGTTACAAGTAATGTGCATTATGTAATCAGATTACTTTTTTCATGTTACAAGTAATGTGCATTATGTAATCAGATTACTTTTTTCATGTTACAAGTAACTCGTTACAAGTAACGTGCATTACGTAATCAGATTACTTTTTTCATGTTACAAGTAACTCGTTACAAGTAACGTGCATTACGTAATCAGATTACTTTTTCATGTTACAAGTAACTCGTTACAAGTAACGTGCATTATGTAATCAGATTACTTTTTCATGTTACAAGTAATTCGTTACAAGTAACGTGCATTATGTAATCAGATTACTTTTCTCATGTTACAAGTAACGTGCATTATGTAATCAGATTACTTTTTCATGTTACAAGTAACTCGTTACAAGTAACGTGCATTATGTAATCAGATTACTTTTTCATGTTACAAGTAATGTGCATTATGTAATCAGATTACTTTTTCATGTTACAAGTAATGTGCATGTAATCAGATTACTTTTTCATGTTACAAGTAATGTGCATTATGTAATCAGATTACTTTTTCATGTTACAAGTAACTCGTTACAAGTAATGTGCATTATGTAATCAGATTACTTTTTCATGTTATAAGTAACTCGTTACAAGTAACGTGCATTATGTAATCAGATTACTTTTTCATGTTACAAGTAACTCGTTACAAGTAACGTGCATTATGTAATCAGATTACTTTTCTCATGTTACAAGTAACGTGCATTATGTAATCAGATTACTTTTTCATGTTACAAGTAATGTGCATTATGTAATCAGATTACTTTTTCATGTTACAAGTAACTCGTTACAAGTAACGTGCATTATGTAATCAGATTACTTTTTCATGTTACAAGTAACTCGTTACAAGTAACGTGCATTATGTAATCAGATTACTTTTTTCATGTTACAAGTAACGTGCATTATGTAATCAGATTACTTTTTCATGTTACAAGTAATGTGCATTATGTAATCAGATTACTTTTTTCATGTTACAAGTAACTCGTTACAAGTAACGTGCATTATGTAATCAGATTACTTTTTTCATGTTACAAGTAATGTGCATTATGTAATCAGATTACTTTTTTCACGTTACAAGTAACTCGTTACAAGTAACGTGCATTATGTAATCAGATTACTTTTTTCATGTTACAAGTAATGTGCATTATGTAATCAGATTACTTTTTTCATGTTACAAGTAATGTGCATTATGTAATCAGATTACTTTTTTCATGTTACAAGTAACTCGTTACAAGTAACGTGCATTATGTAATCAGATTACTTTTTTCATGTTACAAGTAATGTGCATTATGTAATCAGATTACTTTTTTCATGTTACAAGTAACGTGCATTATGTAATCAGATTACTTTTTTCATGTTACAAGTAATGTGCATTATGTAATCAGATTACTTTTTCATGTTACAAGTAACTCGTTACAAGTAATGTGCATTATGTAATCAGATTATTTTTTCATGTTACAAGTAACTCGTTACAAGTAACGTGCATTATGTAATCAGATTACTTTTTCATGTTACAAGTAATGTGCATTATGTAATCAGATTACTTTTTCATGTTACAAGTAACTTGTTACAAGTAACGTGCATTATGTAATCAGATTACTTTTTTCATGTTACAAGTAACTCGTTACAAGTAATGTGCATTATGTAATCAGATTACTTTTTTCATGTTACAAGTAACGTGCATTATATAATCAGATTACTTTTTTCATGTTACAAGTAACGTGCATTATATAATCAGATTACTTTTTCATGTTACAAGTAACGTGCATTATATAATCAGATTACCTTTTGATGTTACAAGTAACTCATTAACGCATTACAAGTAATGTGGTTGTGGATGTTTGTAAAAAAAAAAAAAAAAAAAAAGTAGTAAAATCTTAAATCTGCTGTGAGGAGACTTCAACTGTCCACAGAATTTAGCTAAATAAACACTAAATTATGTATTCATGAAAAAACTAAAATGCAGAAAAGTGTGAGATGGTTAAGTTTTGGGGATAAACATCATTCTCTCAGTATAAAAATGTTAGAGGTCAATGGAAAGTCCTTGTCATAATATTAATGTGTGTGTGTCTCCACAGTGAGCTGGACTATCATGCTGCTGGTGTCATTAATGAACGCTGTCAGACGATCTGTGATCAGTGGGATCAGCTGGGAACTTTGACCCAGAAGCGCAGAGAAGCTCTGGAGGTGATTCACACACACATGAACATCAATCATATTAACAAACCTGCTGTTTTTACTGATTATTTGAGAGTGTATGTATGTTAGTATGTAAAATTACATAGTATATATGTAATTAAATATGCACACATATATACACTGTAAATGTAAAATGCACAGGTGAAGAGTTTGGAATAATTACGTTTTTTTAAATGTTTTTAATGTGATCTTATTGCTCACCAAGGTTGCATTTATTTGATCAAAAATACAGTAAATATACAAATATTGTGAAATATTACTTGATAATCGTCATAAATGTTTCTTGAGCAGCAAATCATCATATTAGAATGATTTCTGAAGGATCATGTGACACTGAAGACTGGAGTAATGATGCTGAAAATTCACTTTACTATATATTCACATAGAAAACAGCTGATTTACATTAGAATAATATTTCACTGTTTTACTGTGTTTTTGATCAATTAAATGCAGCTTTGGTGAGCAGACGAGATTTTAAAACATGTTAATGATTACAAACTTTCGATTTGTAGTGTATATAAACAATATATATATCTGATGTTGGCCTTCTGCTTTTGTTCTAAAGTTGTAATGAAACGTGTGTGTGTGTGTGTGTGTGTGTGTGTGTGTGTTTATAAGAGGACAGAGAAACTCCTGGAGACAATTGATCAGCTGTTTCTGGAGTTTGCTAAGAGATCGGCTCCGTTCAATAACTGGATGGAAGGAGCCATGGAAGATCTGCAGGACATGTTCTTGGTTCACTCTGTGGACGAGGTTCAGGTCAGTCAAAACTCACTCTCTTTATTCAATACATGATGGAAAATTCATCATTTTTTTCTGAAGACAAAAACTGTTTGTCTTCATAAGCTTTCGTTCATTTGCAAACTCATATTCTCATAAACACACTTTTCACATACCAGTCAGTTCCTGATGGCCAACATGGTCAGTGATTTTCTTGTTTCATGCACAAACACGTCACATTATGTGCATCACACTTGATTGATGATGACTGTCTCTCTGTAGAATCTGATCTCGGCTCATGATCAGTTTAAGACGACGCTGCCCGAGGCCGACAGCGAGCGACAGGCCATTCTGAGCATTTACAACGAGGTGCAGAAGATCGCGCAGAGTTACGGGATCTCCAGCAAACTCACCAACATCTACTGCGACATCACACCTGCCCACATCAACGAGACGTGGGAGAAGGTCTGTGTGTGTGTCCACAGTGAACTAGACTATGTATATATATATATATATATATATATATATATATATATATATATATATATTTGTGTGTGTTTGTGCAGGTGAAGAGGTTGGTTCCTCAGAGAGACAGCGCTCTGCGGGAGGAAATGTCCAGACAGAATGTGAACGAGAGACTCAGACGACAGTTTGCAGCACAAGCCAATGCCATCGGACCCTGGATACAGACACGCATGGAGGTCTCGCACACAAACACAACATTTTCTCTTGTAAAAATGGATGAATTTTCCAGTTATTTTCCTGTGCATTACTGTGCAGCTGCTTTGACACAACCCGTATTGTATAAAGTGAATAGAAATGAATGTGGCTCGTGTAGGAAATCGCTCGCAGCTCGGTGGAGCTGACCGGGACGCTGGAAGATCAGATGAACCAGCTGAAACAATACGAGCATGACATCATCAACTACAAACCGAACATCGACAAACTGGAGGGAGACCATCAGCTCATCCAGGAGTCGCTCATATTCGACAACAAACACACCAACTACACTATGGAGGTACAGAGATGTGTGTATATACCGTAACATCACTGCTTCAGCGTCTAACATGTGTCTCTCCGCAGCACATCCGTGTGGGATGGGAGTCGCTGCTCACCACCATCGCTCGCACCATCAACGAGATCGAGACTCAGATTCTGACACGCGACGCCAAAGGAATCAGCCAACAGCAGCTCAACGAGTTCAGATCCTCCTTCACACACTTTGACCGGGTAACAAACATTACAAACACACAGCTTTTGTAGTGGACCGACCATAACCATCATTACTGACTAAAGCTTTTCATACTTTAGTATAAGGAGGTTGACTTCCATTCATACTTAAAGTCGGCATGAAACTGAAGTCACACTAGTGAAACGCTTCTGGAACAAGAACAAATGTAGGGCGGGGCTTGATTTTGTCTGTGGGGAATTGATTGGATGGTTGTGGTTTGCTATCTGGCCTGTTGCTTACCTTTCCTTCTCGATTTTCGCAGAAGAAGAAGGGTGGCATGGAGACGGATGACTTCAGAGCCTGTCTGATCTCTATGGGTTATGATCTGGTAAAATAACTACAACAACAACAACAACAACAAACATGTTCAAATGTTCCTGCACAAATTCTCACGTTGAATATGGTTCCTGTAACACAACATCTGATATGTTTATTTCTGTAACTGGGGTTAAAAATCCATAAATACATGACTGATTATATGAACGTCTCACGTGACACCAGCAGGTATTCACATATGCATTTCATTTCTGTGTTGGAAATGGATAAAAAGGCATGAATGTTCTCTGATGTTTCTCCGTGTAACTGCGTCTGCAGGGTGAAGCCGAGTTTGCGCGGATCATGTCTTTGGTGGATCCCAACGGTTCCGGACGGGTCACGTTTCAGGCCTTTGTGGACTTCATGACCCGTGAGACCGGAGACACGGACACCTCGGAGCAGGTCGTCGCCTCCTTCAGGATTCTGGCTGCGGATAAGGTGAATAAACACACATGGAATAATATTTAGATTTATGAATTGCATATAAATCTATCTGGATTTCAGTTTTAAAATAAACAAACTTATAATGTGTGCTAAAGCTGTGTAATCCAAATAGATGGAAAATTTATATGAAATTCAAATATGTAAATCTTACATTTTGGCCTAAATATTTTTTGAATGCTAGTTAAACCACATTTAAATACCTTACATAATCCATAAGCAACTTTTTGATTCCAGCCGTATATTCTGATGGATGAACTCCGTCGGGAATTGCCCCCGGAGCAGGCGGAATACTGCATCTCCAGGATGCCTCCATATAAAGGACCTGATGGAGTCCCAGGGGCTTTGGACTACACTGCGTTCTCTACGGCCCTGTATGGAGAGAGTGACCTCTAGCTGTCTGGAGCCCAATATAAGACAAGACTGCATGTGTGCCGTTTCTCTCGTACTCTTTCTTGATTCTTTGTCTCTGAATATCAGCCATGATAATCTTTCATGTGTGTAATATACAAGAACAGTTACTGAAAATGAAAAAATGTGTTTCCTTTCAGAATAAAGAATTTTAGGCATTGCATTTTGATCCATTAGGCATAGATTTCTATGAATTATACTGTTGGGTCGAAAAGTCTGAGACCATCCGATTATATAATATTTCCCCCATTTAGACAAAGTTTTAGAATTTTAAAATAAACCAAGGAAAAATAAATATATTTTTATCCTTGGTTTAAATATTTTAAAATCCAACTACAATTTTAGAATGGTAAAATCAAATAATAATGTTCTCAAAATCATATTTATATTTCAGTTATAAAATCAAAAAAGATATAATTTGTAATGAGTTATTGAACCAATAATTAGTGCTTTCAGACTTTTGGACTTTCGATATCTCTTCAGACTGATGGATCTGTCAGCTCATATCAATGGAAGAAAAACTAATGCTGAACGATGAAACGCTTTAGTTAGCAATGGCTGGTTATGGCCAGGCCACTGCAAATAAATAAAAAAATCATTTAAAGCTTTTTGCTTTGTTCCAATAAAAATGGCTAACCTTCATAAAACAAGATAAATTAGTTTATACCAGTTTTAAATAAGTTTTACCCGTTTTTCACTGTTTCAAACAAGTGAAAAAATGTGCCAATGCAACTGAAACATTAAAGATTTATCACAACCAAATCTCACTGCGTGTTGCTTTTCAGGTAAATGTAGTATTATGTATTGTAAAAGGTGTTAAAGGTAGGCCTACACTATGTAACGTTTTTTGTTCAAAATTAACAAAATTTAAATGAGTCAATACATCATCAATCCTTCCTTTTTCAAAACGTGTTTTTATCTTGCCCTGATTTACTAAGGTAAGTCTATTATGTTTATATTTTAGACCTGACGGGGCGGTTTTCGCGGGTTTTTCCGCGTGTGTCGTCATATCCGTAAACGGAGAAAAGAGGAATCCGCCATTTTAAAGAAACGCCGAACAGAAGAGTGCTGGCACAAAGGACGTGACAGCTCATATTAAAACCAGAAACTACCAGAGATTACGAAAACTGAAAGATTCAAATGTTGTAAAAGTAACGCGGCGATAATAGCGTTTTTATAACTGATAGGCGGTCAACACATAATGTACCTTTAACCCCAATTATTATTGGTGATTGCTTAAACATTCAATCCAAATGTCAAAGTGAACATTTCAACATTTATCACTTCTAATAATAGTCAGCAATTGTCGTTAGATGAAGTTTGCAATAGATATTTCAAGATGATTAGCAATAAAACTATAACGTACAATATTTAAAGCCACCTGTGGTGAAAATCAAGTTTTTTAATGTTTTTTATATGTCTATGTGGTGTTTTAATATGCTTTAAGACAAACCATGTGCATAAGTCAACACAATTGCTGAGTATTTTCATTTTAAAACGGCAGTGATCTAAAGACGCGGTTTGAAATCGCTGGTGTTTCTGACGTAACAAACTACCTTGTAACCAATCATATAAACGTGCCAGCGAGCTTTTGCATATCATTAACTATGACGCTCTGAAGCAAGGGAGTTGTGTAACATTAGCAACACATTATTAGCTGTTTGATAAGCAAAAGGCTAATTATATTAATTACTGTCATGTGTCCGACTTGACCAAATGGGATCTCTGAGTTCGTGCTAGTAAGTGGAGGCGGGGCTAATTAACATATTCATAGATCCGCTTATACTGAATGAAGCAATTCAGTCAAGCTATTTTAAGGCACAGACGTTTTTTTAAGGGATAAAATTATTGACTACAGTGGACTTTAAGCAAACGAATGCACTTTTTTAAAGAACAAAAGCATGATATGATGCATTATGTCGGACATTAATATTCCAGAGATTGATGTAATTAAACAAAAACAGCTCTGAACCTGCATGTTTTATTTGATCTGTACTGATGCTAAATGTTCACCTTGTACAAGGAACAAATACAAATAATCACAATAAAACAAACAACCTCCCACTTTTGCTCATGTGAGAATCAGGTCTCGCTTTTTCTGACAAACACCCTTCGTTAGAACAAACCAAATAAAAGAGACACGATATGGGAGGGTCACACTCGACTATGATTACAGGAACATTGATCTAGGCAATAGAAACCTACCAGAGTTGGAAATTTTTTTTCTTAAATTCTCAGTTTTTGAAACGTCGTAACCATGAGATGTCACTTTATAAAAATACTAACATGAGCGAAACAGCAACGACAAAATATGCAGATCATCTGTATTAAGATTTGGTGGAGAAAAATGAAAAATTGTGAAGGTTTCCTGAGTCGTATAGCGGAATGAAGCCGATGTGAACCAGCAGCAGAGGAATATATAAAATATGAAATGACCTTCATCTAAACAACATCATCTGAACCAGAACGAGAAACTCAACCGTATTTGAACCGTTCGTTAATAGAGATCACAGTTTGATGAACAGATACACAAACAAAACACACATGAGAAATATTGAGGTTTCACTCCTTGGCTAAAGTCTGAGAGCCCAGGCCAATCAGAGCAGAGCACTGAGCTGTCAATCATCCTGATGGATGGATCAGTGGGCGTGGCTTTGACTTGAGTTCTAGTGCCCGATTCATTTAAATTAAATTATTCACACTTAAGAGATGAAAAACGGGCAAGATTGTAAAAAGTAACACGTCAAACTAACAAACTCCATTGCGTTTCTGTTGATGGATGTAAAAGTGTCCAATAAAAGAGCGTGCTGCAGTCACATGACCAAAACATCCTCCAAAACAGTATAAAGAAATGTTAAGAGGTGGAGATATCAGTCTGTAAAGTTCCTCTTACGTGGCGTAACAGTCTGTGTGGTGTGTGTGTGTGTGTGATGCTAATGCTATTGCTCGGTCAGGTGTTCTCTGCTCTCTCCATGTTTGGAGGGCTGCTTTGGGGACGGCGTCTGTGACGGGTGGTTCCCTGCGGGCAGTGAGTGGGTCACTGACACCAGACCTTCCAAACCCGTTGGGACGCCCCCTGCCGCCACTCCGACCATACCTGATGGGAACCTGCGGGAGAGGGCAAAGGTCACCATATGAAACTACAACACGCATGAGAATGATAATCAGCATGATCCAGCAGCCAGGACGCTGTACTGTATCTAACAGGAAAGTTAGGGGGGGGAAAAAAATTACATTTGTTTGTCAGATAAAGATCCTTGGAATCATAGAAAACAGGCGTAAAGCCTTAAAGATGTAGATCTCTATAGAGGAAGAGAGTAAAGTTTACAGAAACAGGATTGTTAAACCAAGCGCTGAGGGAGGGTTTGTCGGAGATCTTGGCCTGCTTAGCACATTACCTGCTCTTGCTTTAGGCATTGATTTTGTCTTGGGGGACGGAGCCGGTCGTGATGGCGTGCAGTGATTGGTTGACTTGGCTGTGTGAGAGAAGCAGATGGGGGCGGGGCTCAGAGTTAAACTCATGTCATGTGACCGTTTAGGGGTGGGGCTTACAGGGTTTTAAAGGGTTAGTTCACCCAAAAATGAAAACTGTCATTAATCACTCACCCTCATGTCATTCCACACCTGTAAGACCTTCTTCAGAACACAAAATATTTTTTTTATCCTCCATTGAAAGCAACGAAATTACCACGTTCAATGCCCAGAAAAGTAGTAAAAGCATCATTAAACTGCAGTGGTTCAACCTTAATGTTATGAAGCAACAAGAATACTTTTTGTGTGCAAAAATAACCAAATTTGTCTCTCTCCTGTCATTCTGCTACACTATTTACGTTGCAGCGCTTCCAGGTTCTATGTCCGAACGCCGGCTCATTATTGGCTGGCTCTGATCACGTGATCAGCACGACGCATGTGATGCTGATGCAGGAGCCGGCCAATAATGAGTCGGCGTTCAGACGTAAACACGGAAACCGAGCACCAACTGCGTAACAGACTGACAGGGAAGAGAAGAGATTGTTGAATAAAGTGGTTATTTTTGCGCACAAAAAGTATTCTCGTCTCTTCATGACATTAAGGTCGAACCACTGCAGTCACATGACTGTTTTAACGATGTCTTTAGTACCTTTCTGGACCTTGAATGTGTTAATAATTTCGTTGCTTTTAATGGAGGATAAAAAAAAACCTCGGATTTCATCAACAATATCTTAATTTGTGTTCTGAAGATGAACGAAGGTCTTACGGGTGTGGAACGACATGAGGGCGAGTGATTAATGACAGAAATTTGATGAACTAATACTTTAAGTGATCATGTTATTTGGATTGCGGTAAAACAAAATGAATGAAAATCAAATGATTATCATAATGAATAATGTGATGAATGAAGGTTAAGCAGCAGCTCAGGATGACTGCAGATGTGTGTCGTACCTGTATGTGGCGCCGTTAAGCTCAGGATGAACTTGTTGCTCCATCATTCCCCAAGAACCCGAGGACACAAAGAACTCCTTATTAACGCAGTTCCTCAGACTGTCTGGAATACGACCTGAGATGCACAAAGAGATTGTTTTAATCCCCGTCAAATCATCAGACCTCAATTTTATTTCGTTCGCAAAACAAATATGGATGAAAATGCCAAGATTGAGGTGGATAATATTTTTATCCAATAAGTAGACATGTGAGATGGAAACATAAATCCCTCGATGTGCCTCAGCAGAGGCTGTGATTGGATAACTGGACTAACCAGTGGACCAATCACATCGCAGCATCTCAAATGTTGGTTCGGTGGTTCTGAAAACGCCTGAGCCGAAGTCCGTCATCAGAACGATTTGGTTTAATTCCCTCCAGAAGCGTCTCACACGATTGTGTTCCCAAACACCAGCATCCGAACGCAAGATCACGTGACAGCGTTTATGTTTTGTCTGACGCTCTGAAACTCATTTATGACGGAGGAGAAAAAGAGCAACTTCCATTTTTATTACTGACTCCAGTTTCCCAGGAAGAGATGATTTTGTTCTCTTGAACACATGCGATGGAA